>CM076977.1:42754705-43118731 GCA_039105355.1 Benthosema pterotum | reverse complement strand
AACTGCAAGCCTGCTTACGCCCGAACAGGGACTTGACCCTGGACCCTCAGATTAAAAGTCTGATGCTCTACCGACTGAGCTATCCGGGCTCTGCTCTCAAAATCAGGCATTAGGAGTCACATTTGCATTATACGAATGGACAACTATAGGGTTTTCCTATGTACTACTGATGTAAAACAACCTCTAAGTGGATGAATGTGGCACATTGTCACTACAGAAAGGCACCAACATTCGCATCTCTCCACTGCAAGCCAGCTTACGCCCGAACAGGGACTTGAACCCTGGACCCTCAGATTAAAAGTCTGATGCTCTACCGACTGAGCTATCCGGGCTCTGCTCTCAAAACCAGGCATTAGGAGTCACATTTGCATTATACGAATGGACAACTATAGGGTTTTCCTATGTACTACTGATGTAAACATCCTCTAAGCGGATGAATGTGGCACATTGTCACTACAGAAAAGCACCAACATTCGCATCTCTCCACTGCAAGCCAGCTTACGCCCGAACAGGGACTTGAACCCTGGACCCTCAGATTAAAAGTCTGATGCTCTACCGACTGAGCTATCCGGGCTCTGCTCTCAAACCAGGCATTAGGAGTCACATTTTTATTATACGAATGGACAACTATAGGGTTTTCCTATTACTACTGATGTAAAACATCCTCTAAGCGGATGAATGTGGCACATTGTCACTACAGAAAGGCACCAACATTCGCATCTCTCCACTGCAAGCCAGCTTACGCCCGAACAGGGACTTGAACCCTGGACCCTCAGATTAAAAGTCTGATGCTCTAACCGACTGAGCTATCCGGGCTCTGCTCTAAACACGAGGCATTAGGAGTCAAATTTGCATTATACGAATGGACAACTATAGGGTTTTCCTATGTATTACTATTCATGTAAAACAACCTTTTAGTGGATGCATGCGGCAATTTGTCACTACAGAAAAGCACCAACATTCGCTTCTCTCCACTGCAAGCCAGCTTACGCCCGAACAGGGACTTGAACCCTGGACCCTCAGATTAAAAGTCTGATGCTCTACCGACTGAGCTATCCGGGCTCTGCTCTCAAAACCAGGCATTAGGAGTCACATTTGCATTATACGAATGGACAACTATAGGGTTTTCCTATGTACTACTGATGTAAAACATCCTCTAAGCGGATGAATGTGGCACATTGTCACTACAGATAGGCACCAACATTCGCATCTCTCCACTGCAAGCCAGCTTACGCCCGAACAGGGACTTGAACCCTGGACCCTCAGATTAAAAGTCTGATGCTCTACCGACTGAGCTATCCGGGCTCTGCTCTCAAAACCAGGCATTAGGAGTCACATTTGCATTATACGAATGGACAACTATAGGGTTTTCCTATGTACTACTGATGTAAAACATCCTCTAAGTGGATGCATGTGGCACATTGTCACTACAGAAAGGCACCAACATTCGCATCTCTCCACTGCAAGCCAGCTTACGCCCGAACAGGGACTTGAACCCTGGACCCTCAGATTAAAAGTCTGATGCTCTACCGACTGAGCTATCCGGGCTCTGCTCTCAAACCAGGCATTAGGAGTCACATTTGCATTATACGAATGGACAACTATGGGGTTTTCCTATGTATTACTATTCATGTAAAACAACCTTTAAGCGGATGCATGTGGCACATTGTCACTACAGAAAGGCACCAACATTCGCATCTCTCCACTGCAAGCCAGCTTACGCCCGAACAGGGACTTGAACCCTGGACCCTCAGATTAAAAGTCTGATGCTCTACCGACTGAGCTATCCGGGCTCTGCTCTCAAAACCAGGCATTAGGAGTCACATTTGCATTATACGAATGGACAACTATAGGGTTTTCCTATGTACTACTATTGATGTAAAACATCCTCTAAGCGGATGAATGTGGCACATTGTCACTACAGAAAGGCACCAACATTCGCATCTCTCCACTGCAAGCCAGCTTACGCCCGAACAGGGACTTGAACCCTGGACCCTCAGATTAAAAGTCTGATGCTCTACCGACTGAGCTATCCGGGCTCTGCTCTCAAAACCAGGCATTAGGAGTCACATTTGCATTATACGAATGGACAACTATAGGGTTTTCCTATGTATTACTATTCATGTAAAACACCCTTTCATTGGATGCATGTGGCACATTGTCACTACAGAAAGGCACCAACATTCGCATCTCTCCACTGCAAGCCAGCTTACGCCCGAACAGGGACTTGAACCCTGGACCCTCAGATTAAAAGTCTGATGCTCTACCGACTGAGCTATCCGGGCTCTGCTCTCAAAACCAGGCATTAGGAGTCACATTTGCATTATACGAATGGACAACTATAGGGTTTTCCTATGTATTACTATTCATGTAAAACACCCTTTCATTGGATGCATGTGGCACATTGTCACTACAGAAAGGCACCAACATTCGCATCTCTCCACTGCAAGCCAGCTTACGCCCGAACAGGGACTTGAACCCTGGACCCTCAGATTAAAAGTCTGATGCTCTACCGACTGAGCTATCCGGGCTCTGCTCTCAAAACCAGGCATTAGGAGTCACATTTGCATTATACGAATGGACAACTATAAGGTTTTCCTATGTACTACTGATGTAAAACATCCTCTAAGCGGATGAATGTGGCACATTGTCACTACAGAAAGGCACCAACATTCGCATCTCTCCACTGCAAGCCAGCTTACGCCCGAACAGGGACTTGAACCCTGGACCCTCAGATTAAAAGTCTGATGCTCTACCGACTGAGCTATCCGGGCTCTGCTCTCAAAACCAGGCATTAGGAGTCACATTTGCATTATACGAATGGACAACTAGGGGTTTTCCTATGTATTACTATTCATGTAAAACAACCTTTCATTGGATGCATGTGGCACATTGTCACTACAGAAAGGCACCAACATTCGCATCTCTCCACTGCAAGCCAGCTTACGCCCGAACAGGGACTTGAACCCTGGACCCTCAGATTAAAAGTCTGATGCTCTACCGACTGAGCTATCCGGGCTCTGCTCTCAAAACCAGGCATTAGGAGTCACATTTGCATTATACGAATGGACAACTATAGGGTTTTCCTATGTATTACTATTCATGTAAACACCCCTTTCATTGGATGCATGTGGCACATTGTCACTACAGAAAGGCACCAACATTCGCATCTCTCCACTGCAAGCCAGCTTACGCCCGAACAGGGACTTGAACCCTGGACCCTCAGATTAAAAGTCTGATGCTCTACCGACTGAGCTATCCGGGCTCTGCTCTCAAACCAGACATTAGGAGTCACATTTGCATTATACGAATGGACAACTATAGGGTTTTCCTATGTACTTCATGTAAAACACCCTTTCATTGGATGCATGTGGCACATTGTCACTACAGAAAGGCACCAACATTCGCATCTCTCCACTGCAAGCCAGCTTACGCCCGAACAGGGACTTGAACCCTGGACCCTCAGATTAAAAGTCTGATGCTCTACCGACTGAGCTATCCGGGCTCTGCTCTCAAAACCAGGCATTAGGAGTCACATTTGCATTATACGAATGGACAACTATAGGGTTTTCCTATGTACTACTGATGTAAAACATCCTCTAAGCGGATGAATGTGGCACATTGTCACTACAGAAAGGCACCAACATTCGCATCTCTCCACTGCAAGCCAGCTTACGCCCGAACAGGGACTTGAACCCTGGACCCTCAGATTAAAAGTCTGATGCTCTACCGACTGAGCTATCCGGGCTCTGCTTGTGAAACCAGGCATTAGGAGTCACATTTTCATTATACGATTGGTCAACTATAGGGTTTTCCTATGTACTACTGATGTAAAACATCCTCCAAGCGGATGAATGTTGCACTTTGTCACTACAGAAAGGCACCAACATTCGCATCTCTCCACTGCAAGCCAGCTTACCGCCCGAACAGGGACTTGAACCCTGGACCCTCAGATTAAAAGTCTGATGCTCTACCGACTGAGCTATCCGGCTCTGCTCTCAAAACCAGGCATTAGGAGTCACATTTGCATTATACGAATGGACAACTATATGGTTTTCCTATGTATTACTATTCATGTAAAACAACCTTTTAGGTGGATGCATGCGGCAATTTGTCCCTACAGAAAAGCACCAACATTCGCTTCTCTCCACTGCAAGCCAGCTTACGCCTGGACCCTCAGATTAAAAGTCTGATGCTCTACCGACTGAGCTATCCGGGCTCTGCTCTCAAAACCAGGCATTAGGAGTCACATTTGCATTATACGAATGGACAACTATAGGGTTTTCCTATGTACTACTGATGTAAAACATCCTCTAAGCGGATGAATGTGGCACATTGTCACTACAGAAAGGCACCAACATTCGCATCTCTCCACTGCAAGCCAGCTTACGCCCGAACAGGGACTTGAACCCTGGACCCTCAGATTAAAAGTCTGATGCTCTACCGACTGAGCTATCCGGGCTCTGCTCTCAAAACCAGGCATTAGGAGTCACATTTGCATTATACGAATGGACAACTATAGGGTTTTCCTATGTATTACTATTGATGTAAAACATCCCTTTCATTGGATGCATTGCACATTGTCACTACAGAAAGGCACCAACATTCGCATCTCTCCACTGCAAGCCAGCTTACGCCCGAACAGGGACTTGAACCCTGGACCCTCAGATTAAAAGTCTGATGCTCTACCGACTGAGCTATCCGGGCTCTGCTCTCAAAACCAGGCATTAGGAGTCACATTTGCATTATACGAATGGACAACTATAGGGTTTTCCTATGTACTACTGATGTAAAACATCCTCTAAGCGGATGATTTGCACATTGTCACTACAGAAAGGCACCAACATTCGCATCTCTCCACTGCAAGCCAGCTTACGCCCGAACAGGGACTTGAACCCTGGACCCTCAGATTAAAAGTCTGATGCTCTACCGACTGAGCTATCCGGGCTCTGCTCTCAAAACCAGGCATTAGGAGTCACATTTGCATTATACGAATGGACAACTATAGGGTTTTCCTATGTACTACTGATGTAAAACATCCTCTAAGCGGATGAATGTGGCACATTGTCACTACAGATAGGCACCAACATTCGCATCTCTCCACTGCAAGCCAGCTTACGCCCGAACAGGGACTTGAACCCTGGACCCTCAGATTAAAAGTCTGATGCTCTACCGACTGAGCTATCCGGGCTCTGCTCTCAAAACCAGGCATTAGGAGTCACATTTGCATTATACGAATGGACAACTATAGGGTTTTCCTATGTATTACTATTCATGTAAAACACACCTTTCATTGGATGCATGTGGCACATTGTCACTACAGAAAGGCACCAACATTCGCATCTCTCCACTGCAAGCCAGCTTACGCCCGAACAGGGACTTGAACCCTGGACCCTCAGATTAAAAGTCTGATGCTCTACCGACTGAGCTATCCGGGCTCTGCTCTCAAAACCAGGCATTAGGAGTCACATTTGCATTATACGAATGGACAACTATAGGGTTTTCCTATGTATTACTATTCATGTAAAACACCCTTTCATTGGATGCATGTGGCACATTGTCACTACAGAAAGGCACCAACATTCGCATCTCTCCACTGCAAGCCAGCTTACGCCCGAACAGGGACTTGAACCCTGGACCCTCAGATTAAAAGTCTGATGCTCTACCGACTGAGCTATCTGGGCTCAGCTTGTGAAACGAGGCATTAGGAGTCACATTTTCATTATACGATTGGTCAACTATAGGGTTT
Source organism: Benthosema pterotum (assembly GCA_039105355.1). NCBI lineage: Eukaryota > Metazoa > Chordata > Actinopteri > Myctophiformes > Myctophidae > Benthosema > Benthosema pterotum. The sequence goes on along the minus strand of CM076977.1, from coordinate 43,112,982 downwards.
TCCTATGTACTACTGATGTAAAACATCCTCCAAGCGGATGAATGTTGCACATTGTCACTACAGAAAGGCACCAACATTCGCATCTCTCCACTGCAAGCCATCTTACGCCCGAACAGGGACTTGAACCCTGGACCCTCAGATTAAAAGTCTGATGCTCTACCGACTGAGCTATCCGGGCTCTGCTCTCAAAACCAGGCATTAGGAGTCACATTTGCATTATACGAATGGACAACTATAGGGTTTTCCTATGTATTACTATTATGTAAAACAACCTTTAGGTGATGCATGCGGCAATTTGTCACTACAGAAAAGCACCAACATTCGCTTCTCTCCCACTGCAAGCCAGCTTACGCCCGAACAGGGACTTGAACCCTGGACCCTCAGATTAAAAGTCTGATGCTCTACCACTGCTCTATACCGACTGAGCTATCCGGCTCTGCTCTCAAAACCAGGCATTAGGAGTCACAATTTGCATTATACAAATGGACAACTATAGGGTTTTCCTATGTACTATACTGATGTAAAACATCCTCTAAGCGGATGAATGTGGCACATTGTCACTACAGATAAGGCACCACCAGATTCGCATCTCTCCACTGCAACAAGCCAGCTTACGCCCGAACAGAACAGGGGCTTGAACAACCCTGGACCCTCAGATTAAAAGTCTGATGCTCTACCCGACTGAGCTAATCCGGACAAAAGCTTTCTACTGGGGGGCTCTGCTTGTGAAACCAGGCATTAGGAGTCACATTTTCATTAACGATTGGTCAACTATAGGGTTTTCCTATGTACTACTGATGTAAATCATCCTCCTAGAGTGGATGACACTTTCACTACTGAAGGCACCAACATTCGCACTCTCTCCCTGCAAGCCAGTTTACGCCCGAAACAGGGACTTGAACCCTGGACCCTCAGATTAAAAGTCTGATGCTCTACCGACTGAGCTATCCGGGCTCTGCTCTAAAGACCAGGCATTAGGAGTCAAATTTGCATTATACGAAACAAGACAACTATAGGGTTTTCCTATTACTATTCATGTAAAAAACCTTTTAGGTGGATGCATGCGGCAATTTGTCACTACAGAAAGGCACCAACATTCGCATCTCTCCACTGCAAGCCAGTTACGCCCGAACAGGGACTTGAACCCTGGACCCTCAGATTAAAAGTCTGATGCTCTACCGACTGAGCTATCCGGGCTCTGCTCTCAAAACCAGGCATTAGGAGTCACATTTGCATTATACGAATGGACAACTATAGGGTTTTCCTATGTACTACTGATGTAAAACATCCTCTAAGCGGATGAATGTGGCACATTGTCACTACAGAAAGGCACCAACATTCGCATCTCTCCACTGCAAGCCAGCTTACGCCCGAACAGGGACTTGAACCCTGGACCCTCAGATTAAAAGTCTGATGCTCTACCGACTGAGCTATCCGGGCTCTGCTCTCAAAACCAGGCATTAGGAGTCACATTTGCATTATACGAATGGACAACTATAGGGTTTTCCTATGTATTACTATTCATGTAAAACAACCTTTCATTGGATGCATGTGGCACATTGTCACTACAGAAAGGCACCAACATTCGCATCTCTCCACTGCAAGCCAGCTTACGCCCGAACAGGGACTTGAACCCTGGACCCTCAGATTAAAAGTCTGATGCTCTACCGACTGAGCTATCCGGGCTCTGCTCTCAAACCAGGCATTAGGAGTCACATTTGCATTATACGAATGGACAACTATAGGGTTTTCCTATGTACTACTGATGTAAAACATCCTCTAAGCGGATGAATGTGGCACATTGTCACTACAGAAAGGCACCAACATTCGCATCTCTCCACTGCAAGCCAGCTTACGCCCGAACAGGGACTTGAACCCTGGACCCTCAGATTAAAAGTCTGATGCTCTACCGACTGAGCTATCCGGGCTCTGCTCTCAAAACCAGGCATTAGGAGTCACATTTGCATTATACGAATGGACAACTATAGGGTTTTCCTATGTATTACTATTCATGTAAAACACCTTTCATTGGATGCATGTGGCACATTGTCACTACAGAAAGGCACCAACATTCGCATCTCTCCACTGCAAGCCAGTTTACGCCCGAACAGGGACTTGAACCCTGGACCCTCAGATTAAAAGTCTGATGCTCTACCGACTGAGCTATCCGGGCTCTGCTCTAAAACCAGGCATTAGGAGTCACATTTGCATTATACGAATGGACAACTATAGGTTTTCCTATGTATTACTATTCATGTAAAACACCTTTTCATTGGATGCATGTGCACATTTGTCACTACAGAAAGGCACCAACATTCGCATCTCTCCACTGCAAGCCAGCTTACGCCCGAACAGGGACTTGAACCCTGGACCCTCAGATTAAAAGTCTGATGCTCTACCGACTGAGCTATCCGGGCTCTGCTCTCAAAACCAGGCATTAGGAGTCACATTTGCATTATACGAATGGACAACTATAGGGTTTTCCTATGTACTACTGATGTAAAACATCCTCTAAGCGGATGAATGTGGCACATTGTCACTACAGAAAGGCACCAACATTCGCATCTCTCCACTGCAAGCCAGCTTACGCCCGAACAGGGACTTGAACCCTGGACCCTCAGATTAAAAGTCTGATGCTCTACCGACTGAGCTATCCGGGCTCTGCTCTAAAACCAGGCATTAGGAGTCACATTTTCATTATACGATTGGTCAACTATAGGGTTTTCCTATGTACTACTGATGTAAAACATCCTCTAAGCGGATGAATGTGGCACATTGTCACTACAGAAAGGCACCAACATTCGCATCTCTCCACTGCAAGCCAGCTTACGCCCGAACAGGGACTTGAACCCTGGACCCTCAGATTAAAAGTCTGATGCTCTACCGACTGAGCTATCCGGGCTCTGCTCTCAAAACCAGGCATTAGGAGTCACATTTGCATTATACGAATGGACAACTATAGGGTTTTCCTATGTATTACTATTCATGTAAAACAACCTTTTAGGTGGATGCATGCGGCAATTTGTCCCTACAGAAAAGCACCAACATTCGCTTCTCTCCACTGCAAGCCAGCTTACGCCCGAACAGGGACTTGAACCCTGGACCCTCAGATTAAAAGTCTGATGCTCTACCGACTGAGCTATCCGGGCTCTGCTCTCAAAACCAGGCATTAGGAGTCACATTTGCATTATACGAATGGACAACTATAGGGTTTTCCTATGTACTACTGATGTAAAACATCCTCTAAGCGGATGAATGTGGCACATTGTCACTACAGAAAGGCACCAACATTCGCATCTCTCCACTGCAAGCCAGCTTACGCCCGAACAGGGACTTGAACCCTGGACCCTCAGATTAAAAGTCTGATGCTCTACCGACTGAGCTATCCGGGCTCTGCTCTCAAAACCAGGCATTAGGAGTCACATTTGCATTATACGAATGGACAACTATAGGGTTTTCCTATGTATTACTATTCATGTAAAACACCCTTTCATTGGATGCATGTGGCACATTGTCACTACAGAAAGGCACCAACATTCGCATCTCTCCACTGCAAGCCAGCTTACGCCCGAACAGGGACTTGAACCCTGGACCCTCAGATTAAAAGTCTGATGCTCTACCGACTGAGCTATCCGGCTCTGCTCTAAAGACGAGGCATTAGGAGTCAAATTTGCATTATACGAATGGACAACTATAGGGTTTTCCTATGTATTACTATTCATGTAAAACAACCTTTTAGTGGATGCATGCGGCAATTTGTCACTACAGAAAAGCACCAACATTCGCTTCTCTCCACTGCAAGCCAGCTTACGCCCGAACAGGGACTTGAACCCTGGACCCTCAGATTAAAAGTCTGATGCTCTACCGACTGAGCTATCCGGGCTCTGCTCTCAAAACCAGGCATTAGGAGTCACATTTGCATTATACGAATGGACAACTATAGGGTTTTCCTATGTACTACTGATGTAAAACATCCTCTAAGCGGATGAATGTGGCACATTGTCACTACAGAAAGGCACCAACATTCGCATCTCTCCACTGCAAGCCAGTTTACGCCCGAACAGGGACTTGAACCCTGGACCCTCAGATTAAAAGTCTGATGCTCTACCGACTGAGCTATCCGGGCTCTGCTCTCAAAACCAGGCATTAGGAGTCACATTTGCATTATACGAATGGACAACTATAGGGTTTTCCTATGTATTACTATTCATGTAAAACACCCTTTCATTGGATGCATGTGGCACATTGTCACTACAGAAAGGCACCAACATTCGCATCTCTCCACTGCAAGCCAGCTTACGCCCGAACAGGGACTTGAACCCTGGACCCTCAGATTAAAAGTCTGATGCTCTACCGACTGAGCTATCCGGGCTCTGCTCTCAAAACCAGGCATTAGGAGTCACATTTGCATTATACGAATGGACAACTATAGGGTTTTCCTATGTATTACTATTCATGTAAAACACCCTTTCATTGGATGCATGTGGCACATTGTCACTACAGAAAGGCACCAACATTCGCATCTCTCCACTGCAAGCCAGCTTACGCCCGAACAGGGACTTGAACCCTGGACCCTCAGATTAAAAGTCTGATGCTCTACCGACTGAGCTATCCGGGCTCTGCTCTCAAAACCAGGCATTAGGAGTCACATTTGCATTATACGAATGGACAACTATAGGGTTTTCCTATGTACTACTGATGTAAAACATCCTCCAAGCGGATGAATGTTGCACTTTGTCACTACAGAAAGGCACCAACATTCGCATCTCTCCACTGCAAGCCAGCTTACGCCCGAACAGGGACTTGAACCCTGGACCCTCAGATTAAAAGTCTGATGCTCTACCGACTGAGCTATCCGGGCTCTGCTCTCAAAACCAGGCATTAGGAGTCACATTTGCATTATACGAATGGACAACTATAGGGTTTTCCTATGTACTACTGATGTAAAACATCCTCTAAGCGGATGAATGTGGCACATTGTCACTACAGAAAGGCACCAACATTCGCATCTCTCCACTGCAAGCCAGCTTACGCCCGAACAGGGACTTGAACCCTGGACCCTCAGATTAAAAGTCTGATGCTCTACCGACTGAGCTATCCGGGCTCTGCTCTCAAAACCAGGCATTAGGAGTCACATTTGCATTATACGAATGGACAACTATAGGGTTTTCCTATGTATTACTATTCATGTAAAACACCCTTTCATTGGATGCATGTGGCACATTGTCACTACAGAAAGGCACCAACATTCGCATCTCTCCACTGCAAGCCAGCTTACGCCCGAACAGGGACTTGAACCCTGGACCCTCAGATTAAAAGTCTGATGCTCTACCGACTGAGCTATCCGGGCTCTGCTCTCAAAACCAGGCATTAGGAGTCACATTTGCATTATACGAATGGACAACTATAGGGTTTTCCTATGTACTACTGATGTAAAACATCCTCTAAGCGGATGAATGTGGCACATTGTCACTACAGAAAGGCACCAACATTCGCATCTCTCCACTGCAAGCCAGCTTACGCCCGAACAGGGACTTGAACCCTGGACCCTCAGATTAAAAGTCTGATGCTCTACCGACTGAGCTATCCGGGCTCTGCTCTAAAGACCAGGCATTAGGAGTCAAATTTGCATTATACGAATGGACAACTATAGGGTTTTCCTATGTATTACTATTCATGTAAAACAACCTTTTAGGTGGATGCATGCGGCAATTTGTCACTACAGAAAAGCACCAACATTCGCTTCTCTCCACTGCAAGCCAGCTTACGCCCGAACAGGGACTTGAACCCTGGACCCTCAGATTAAAAGTCTGATGCTCTACCGACTGAGCTATCCGGGCTCTGCTCTCAAAACCAGGCATTAGGAGTCACATTTGCATTATACGAATGGACAACTATAGGGTTTTCCTATGTACTACTGATGTAAAACATCCTCTAAGCGGATGAATGTTGCACATTGTCACTACAGAAAGGCACCAACATTCGCATCTCTCCACTGCAAGCCAGCTTACGCCCGAACAGGGACTTGAACCCTGGACCCTCAGATTAAAAGTCTGATGCTCTACCGACTGAGCTATCCGGGCTCTGCTCTCAAAACCAGGCATTAGGAGTCACATTTGCATTATACGAATGGACAACTATAGGGTTTTCCTATGTACTACTGATGTAAAACATCCTCCAAGCGGATGAATGTTGCACTTTGTCACTACAGAAAGGCACCAACATTCGCATCTCTCCACTGCAAGCCAGCTTACGCCCGAACAGGGACTTGAACCCTGGACCCTCAGATTAAAAGTCTGATGCTCTACCGACTGAGCTATCCGGGCTCTGCTCTCAAAACCAGGCATTAGGAGTCACATTTGCATTATATGAATGGACAACTATAGGGTTTTCCTATGTACTACTGATGTAAAACATCCTCTAAGCGGATGAATGTGGCACATTGTCACTACAGAAAGGCACCAACATTCGCATCTCTCCACTGCAAGCCAGTTTACGCCCGAACAGGGACTTGAACCCTGGACCCTCAGATTAAAAGTCTGATGCTCTACCGACTGAGCTATCCGGGCTCTGCTCTCAAAACCAGGCATTAGGAGTCACATTTGCATTATACGAATGGACAACTATAGGGTTTTCCTATGTATTACTATTCATGTAAAACACCCTTTCATTGGATGCATTGGCACATTGTCACTACAGAAAGGCACCAACATTCGCATCTCTCCACTGCAAGCCAGCTTACGCCCGAACAGGGACTTGAACCCTGGACCCTCAGATTAAAAGTCTGATGCTCTACCGACTGAGCTATCCGGGCTCTGCTCTCAAAACCAGGCATTAGGAGTCACATTTGCATTATATGAATGGACAACTATAGGGTTTTCCTATGTACTACTGATGTAAAACATCCTCTAAGCGGATGAATGTGGCACATTGTCACTACAGAAAGGCACCAACATTCGCATCTCTCCACTGCAAGCCAGCTTACGCCCGAACAGGGACTTGAACCCTGGACCCTCAGATTAAAAGTCTGATGCTCTACCGACTGAGCTATCCGGGCTCTGCTCTCAAAACCAGGCATTAGGAGTCACATTTGCATTATACGAATGGACAACTATAGGGTTTTCCTATGTATTACTATTCATGTAAAACACCCTTTCATTGGATGCATTGGCACATTGTCACTACAGAAAGGCACCAACATTCGCATCTCTCCACTGCAAGCCAGCTTACGCCCGAACAGGGACTTGAACCCTGGACCCTCAGATTAAAAGTCTGATGCTCTACCGACTGAGCTATCCGGGCTCTGCTCTCAAAACCAGGCATTAGGAGTCACATTTGCATTATACGAATGGACAACTATAGGGTTTTCCTATGTACTACTGATGTAAAACATCCTCTAAGCGGATGAATGTGGCACATTGTCACTACAGAAAGGCACCAACATTCGCATCTCTCCACTGCAAGCCAGCTTACGCCCGAACAGGGACTTGAACCCTGGACCCTCAGATTAAAAGTCTGATGCTCTACCGACTGAGCTATCCGGGCTCTGCTCTCAAAACCAGGCATTAGGAGTCACATTTGCATTATACGAATGGACAACTATAGGGTTTTCCTATGTACTACTGATGTAAAACATCCTCTAAGCGGATGAATGTGGCACATTGTCACTACAGAAAGGCACCAACATTCGCATCTCTCCACTGCAAGCCAGCTTACGCCCGAACAGGGACTTGAACCCTGGACCCTCAGATTAAAAGTCTGATGCTCTACCGACTGAGCTATCCGGGCTCTGCTCTCAAAACCAGGCATTAGGAGTCACATTTGCATTATACGAATGGACAACTATAGGGTTTTCCTATGTATTACTATTCATGTAAAACACCCTTTCATTGGATGCATGTGGCACATTGTCACTACAGAAAGGCACCAACATTCGCATCTCTCCACTGCAAGCCAGCTTACGCCCGAACAGGGACTTGAACCCTGGACCCTCAGATTAAAAGTCTGATGCTCTACCGACTGAGCTATCCGGGCTCTGCTCTCAAAACCAGGCATTAGGAGTCACATTTGCATTATATGAATGGACAACTATAGGGTTTTCCTATGTACTACTGATGTAAAACATCCTCTAAGCGGATGAATGTGGCACATTGTCACTACAGAAAGGCACCAACATTCGCATCTCTCCACTGCAAGCCAGCTTACGCCCGAACAGGGACTTGAACCCTGGACCCTCAGATTAAAAGTCTGATGCTCTACCGACTGAGCTATCCGGGCTCTGCTCTAAAGACGAGGCATTAGGAGTCAAATTTGCATTATACGAATGGACAACTATAGGGTTTTCCTATGTATTACTATTTATGTAAAACAACCTTTAGGTGGATGCATGCGGCAATTTGTCCCTACAGAAAAGCACCAACATTCGCTTCTCTCCACTGCAAGCCAGCTTACGCCCGAACAGGGACTTGAACCCTGGACCCTCAGATTAAAAGTCTGATGCTCTACCGACTGAGCTATCCGGGCTCTGCTCTCAAAACCAGGCATTAGGAGTCACATTTGCATTATACGAATGGACAACTATAGGGTTTTCCTATGTACTACTGATGTAAAACATCCTCCAAGCGGATGAATGTTGCACTTTGTCACTACAGAAAGGCACCAACATTCGCATCTCTCCACTGCAAGCCAGCTTACGCCCGAACAGGGACTTGAACCCTGGACCCTCAGATTAAAAGTCTGATGCTCTACCGACTGAGCTATCCGGGCTCTGCTCTCAAAACCAGGCATTAGGAGTCACATTTGCATTATACGAATGGACAACTATAGGGTTTTCCTATGTATTACTATTCATGTAAAACACCCTTTCATTGGATGCATGTGGCACATTGTCACTACAGAAAGGCACCAACATTCGCATCTCTCCACTGCAAGCCAGCTTACGCCCGAACAGGGACTTGAACCCTGGACCCTCAGATTAAAAGTCTGATGCTCTACCGACTGAGCTATCCGGGCTCTGCTCTAAAGACCAGGCATTAGGAGTCAAATTTGCATTATACGAATGGACAACTATAGGGTTTTCCTATGTATTACTATTCATGTAAAACAACCTTTTAGGTGGATGCATGCGGCAATTTGTCACTACAGAAAAGCACCAACATTCGCATCTCTCCACTGCAAGCCAGCTTACGCCCGAACAGGGACTTGAACCCTGGACCCTCAGATTAAAAGTCTGATGCTCTACCGACTGAGCTATCCGGGCTCTGCTCTCAAAACCAGGCATTAGGAGTCACATTTGCATTATACGAATGGACAACTATAGGGTTTTCCTATGTACTACTGATGTAAAACATCCTCTAAGCGGATGAATGTGGCACATTGTCACTACAGAAAGGCACCAACATTCGCATCTCTCCACTGCAAGCCAGTTTACGCCCGAACAGGGACTTGAACCCTGGACCCTCAGATTAAAAGTCTGATGCTCTACCGACTGAGCTATCCGGGCTCTGCTCTCAAAACCAGGCATTAGGAGTCACATTTTCATTATACGAATGGACAACTATAGGGTTTTCCTATGTACTACTGATGTAAAACATCCTCCAAGCGGATGAATGTTGCACTTTGTCACTACAGAAAGGCACCAACATTCGCATCTCTCCACTGCAAGCCAGCTTACGCCCGAACAGGGACTTGAACCCTGGACCCTCAGATTAAAAGTCTGATGCTCTACCGACTGAGCTATCCGGGCTCTGCTCTGAAACCAGGCATTAGGAGTCACATTTGCATTATACGAATGGACAACTATAGGGTTTTCCTATGTACTACTGATGTAAAACATCCTCCAAGCGGATGAATGTTGCACTTTGTCACTACAGAAAGGCACCAACATTCGCATCTCTCCACTGCAAGCCAGTTTACGCCCGAACAGGGACTTGAACCCTGGACCCTCAGATTAAAAGTCTGATGCTCTACCGACTGAGCTATCCGGGCTCTGCTCTAAAGACCAGGCATTAGGAGTCAAATTTGCATTATACGAATGGACAACTATAGGGTTTTCCTATGTATTACTATTCATGTAAAACAACCTTTTAGGTGGATGCATGCGGCAATTTGTCACTACAGAAAACACCAACATTCGCTTCTCTCCACTGCAAGCCAGCTTACGCCCGAACAGGGACTTGAACCCTGGACCCTCAGATTAAAAGTCTGATGCTCTACCGACTGAGCTATCCGGGCTCTGCTCTCAAAACCAGGCATTAGGAGTCACATTTGCATTATACAAATGGACAACTATAGGGTTTTCCTATGTACTACTGATGTAAAACATCCTCTAAGCGGATGCATGTGGCACATTGTCACTACTGAAAGGCACCAACATTCGCATCTCTCCACTGCAAGCCAGCTTACGCCCGAACAGGGACTTGAACCCTGGACCCTCAGATTAAAAGTCTGATGCTCTACCGACTGAGCTATCCGGGCTCTGCTCTCTAAACCAGGCATTAGGAGTCACATTTGCATTATACGAATGGACAACTATAGGGTTTTCCCATGTACTACTGATGTAAAACATCCTCTAAGCGGATGCATTTGGCACATTGTCACTACAGAAAGGCACCAACATTCGCATCTCTCCACTGCAAGCCAGCTTACGCCCGAACAGGGACTTGAACCCTGGACCCTCAGATTAAAAGTCTGATGCTCTACCGACTGAGCTATCCGGGCTCTGCTCTAAAGACGAGGCATTAGGAGTCAAATTTGCATTATACGAATGGACAACTATAGGGTTTTCCTATGTATTACTATTCATGTAAAACAACCTTTTAGGTGGATGCATGCGGCAATTTGTCCCTACAGAAAAGCACCAACATTCGCTTCTCTCCACTGCAAGCCAGCTTACGCCCGAACAGGGACTTGAACCCTGGACCCTCAGATTAAAAGTCTGATGCTCTACCGACTGAGCTATCCGGGCTCTGCTCTCAAAACCAGGCATTAGGAGTCACATTTGCATTATACAAATGGACAACTATAGGGTTTTCCTATGTACTACTGATGTAAAACATCCTCTAAGCGGATGAATGTGGCACATTGTCACTACAGAAAGGCACCAACATTCGCATCTCTCCACTGCAAGCCAGTTTACGCCCGAACAGGGACTTGAACCCTGGACCCTCAGATTAAAAGTCTGATGCTCTACCGACTGAGCTATCCGGGCTCTGCTCTCAAAACCAGGCATTAGGAGTCACATTTGCATTATACGAATGGACAACTATAGGGTTTTCCTATGTATTACTATTCATGTAAAACACCCTTTCATTGGATGCATGTGGCACATTGTCACTACAGAAAGGCACCAACATTCGCATCTCTCCACTGCAAGCCAGCTTACGCCCGAACAGGGACTTGAACCCTGGACCCTCAGATTAAAAGTCTGATGCTCTACCGACTGAGCTATCCGGGCTCTGCTCTCAAAACCAGGCATTAGGAGTCACATTTGCATTATACGATTGGACAACTATAGGGTTTTCCTATGTACTACTGATGTAAAACATCCTCCAAGCGGATGAATGTTGCACTTTGTCACTACAGAAAGGCACCAACATTCGCATCTCTCCACTGCAAGCCAGCTTACGCCCGAACAGGGACTTGAACCCTGGACCCTCAGATTAAAAGTCTGATGCTCTACCGACTGAGCTATCCGGGCTCTGCTCTGAAACCAGGCATTAGGAGTCACATTTTCATTATACGATTGGTCAACTATAGGGTTTTCCTATGTACTACTGATGTAAAACATCCTCCAAGCGGATGAATGTTGCACTTTGTCACTACAGAAAGGCACCAACATTCGCATCTCTCCACTGCAAGCCAGTTTACGCCCGAACAGGGACTTGAACCCTGGACCCTCAGATTAAAAGTCTGATGCTCTACCGACTGAGCTATCCGGGCTCTGCTCTAAAGACCAGGCATTAGGAGTCAAATTTGCATTATACGAATGGACAACTATAGGGTTTTCCTATGTATTACTATTCATGTAAAACAACCTTTTATTGGATGCATGTGGCAATTTGTCACTACAGAAAGGCACCAACATTCGCTTCTCTCCACTGCAAGCCAGCTTACGCCCGAACAGGGACTTGAACCCTGGACCCTCAGATTAAAAGTCTGATGCTCTACCGACTGAGCTATCCGGGCTCTGCTCTCAAAACCAGGCATTAGGAGTCACATTTGCATTATACGAATGGACAACTATAGGGTTTTCCTATGTACTACTGATGTAAAACATCCTCTAAGCGGATGAATGTGGCACATTGTCACTACAGATAGGCACCAACATTCGCATCTCTCCACTGCAAGCCAGTTTACGCCCGAACAGGGACTTGAACCCTGGACCCTCAGATTAAAAGTCTGATGCTCTACCGACTGAGCTATCCGGGCTCTGCTCTCAAAACCAGGCATTAGGAGTCACATTTGCATTATACGAATGGACAACTATAGGGTTTTCCTATGTACTACTGATGTAAAACATCCTCTAAGCGGATGAATGTGGCACATTGTCACTACAGAAAGGCACCAACATTCGCATCTCTCCACTGCAAGCCAGTTTACGCCCGAACAGGGACTTGAACCCTGGACCCTCAGATTAAAAGTCTGATGCTCTACCGACTGAGCTATCCGGGCTCTGCTCTCAAAACCAGGCATTAGGAGTCACATTTGCATTATACGAATGGACAACTATAGGGTTTTCCTATGTATTACTATTCATGTAAAACACCCTTTCATTGGATGCATGTGGCACATTGTCACTACAGAAAGGCACCAACATTCGCATCTCTCCACTGCAAGCCAGCTTACGCCCGAACAGGGACTTGAACCCTGGACCCTCAGATTAAAAGTCTGATGCTCTACCGACTGAGCTATCCGGGCTCTGCTCTCAAAACCAGGCATTAGGAGTCACATTTGCATTATACGAATGGACAACTATAGGGTTTTCCTATGTATTACTATTCATGTAAAACACCCTTTCATTGGATGCATGTGGCACATTGTCACTACAGAAAGGCACCAACATTCGCATCTCTCCACTGCAAGCCAGCTTACGCCCGAACAGGGACTTGAACCCTGGACCCTCAGATTAAAAGTCTGATGCTCTACCGACTGAGCTATCCGGGCTCTGCTCTCAAAACCAGGCATTAGGAGTCACATTTGCATTATACGAATGGACAACTATAGGGTTTTCCTATGTATTACTATTCATGTAAAACACCCTTTCATTGGATGCATGTGGCACATTGTCACTACAGAAAGGCACCAACATTCGCATCTCTCCACTGCAAGCCAGTTTACGCCCGAACAGGGACTTGAACCCTGGACCCTCAGATTAAAAGTCTGATGCTCTACCGACTGAGCTATCCGGGCTCTGCTCTCAAAACCAGGCATTAGGAGTCACATTTGCATTATACGAATGGACAACTATAGGGTTTTCCTATGTATTACTATTCATGTAAAACACCCTTTCATTGGATGCATGTGGCACATTGTCACTACAGAAAGGCACCAACATTCGCATCTCTCCACTGCAAGCCAGCTTACGCCCGAACAGGGACTTGAACCCTGGACCCTCAGATTAAAAGTCTGATGCTCTACCGACTGAGCTATCCGGGCTCTGCTCTCAAAACCAGGCATTAGGAGTCACATTTGCATTATATGAATGGACAACTATAGGGTTTTCCTATGTACTACTGATGTAAAACATCCTCTAAGCGGATGAATGTGGCACATTGTCACTACAGAAAGGCACCAACATTCGCATCTCTCCACTGCAAGCCAGCTTACGCCCGAACAGGGACTTGAACCCTGGACCCTCAGATTAAAAGTCTGATGCTCTACCGACTGAGCTATCCGGGCTCTGCTCTCAAAACCAGGCATTAGGAGTCACATTTGCATTATACGAATGGACAACTATAGGGTTTTCCTATGTATTACTATTCATGTAAAACACCTTTCATTGGATGCATGTGGCACATTGTCACTACAGAAAGGCACCAACATTCGCATCTCTCCACTGCAAGCCAGTTTACGCCCGAACAGGGACTTGAACCCTGGACCCTCAGATTAAAAGTCTGATGCTCTACCGACTGAGCTATCCGGGCTCTGCTCTCAAAACCAGGCATTAGGAGTCACATTTGCATTATATGAATGGACAACTATAGGGTTTTCCTATGTACTACTGATGTAAAACATCCTCTAAGCGGATGAATGTGGCACATTGTCACTACAGAAAGGCACCAACATTCGCATCTCTCCACTGCAAGCCAGCTTACGCCCGAACAGGGACTTGAACCCTGGACCCTCAGATTAAAAGTCTGATGCTCTACCGACTGAGCTATCCGGGCTCTGCTCTCAAAACCAGGCATTAGGAGTCACATTTGCATTATACGAATGGACAACTATAGGGTTTTCCTATGTACTACTGATGTAAAACATCCTCTAAGCGGATGAATGTGGCACATTGTCACTACAGAAAGGCACCAACATTCGCATCTCTCCACTGCAAGCCAGCTTACGCCCGAACAGGGACTTGAACCCTGGACCCTCAGATTAAAAGTCTGATGCTCTACCGACTGAGCTATCCGGGCTCTGCTCTCTAAACCAGGCATTAGGAGTCACATTTGCATTATACGAATGGACAACTATAGGGTTTTCCCATGTACTACTGATGTAAAACATCCTCCAAGCGGATGAATGTTGCACTTTGTCACTACAGAAAGGCACCAACATTCGCATCTCTCCACTGCAAGCCAGCTTACGCCCGAACAGGGACTTGAACCCTGGACCCTCAGATTAAAAGTCTGATGCTCTACCGACTGAGCTATCCGGGCTCTGCTCTAAAGACGAGGCATTAGGAGTCAAATTTGCATTATACGAATGGACAACTATAGGGTTTTCCTATGTATTACTATTTATGTAAAACAACCTTTTAGGTGGATGCATGCGGCAATTTGTCCCTACAGAAAAGCACCAACATTCGCTTCTCTCCACTGCAAGCCAGCTTACGCCCGAACAGGGACTTGAACCCTGGACCCTCAGATTAAAAGTCTGATGCTCTACCGACTGAGCTATCCGGGCTCTGCTCTCAAAACCAGGCATTAGGAGTCACATTTGCATTATACGAATGGACAACTATAGGGTTTTCCTATGTACTACTGATGTAAAACATCCTCTAAGCGGATGAATGTGGCACATTGTCACTACAAATAGGCACCAACATTCGCATCTCTCCACTGCAAGCCAGCTTACGCCCGAACAGGGACTTGAACCCTGGACCCTCAGATTAAAAGTCTGATGCTCTACCGACTGAGCTATCCGGGCTCTGCTCTCAAAACCAGGCATTAGGAGTCACATTTGCATTATACGAATGGACAACTATAGGGTTTTCCTATGTATTACTATTCATGTAAAACACCCTTTCATTGGATGCATGTGGCACATTGTCACTACAGAAAGGCACCAACATTCGCATCTCTCCACTGCAAGCCAGCTTACGCCCGAACAGGGACTTGAACCCTGGACCCTCAGATTAAAAGTCTGATGCTCTACCGACTGAGCTATCCGGGCTCTGCTCTCAAAACCAGGCATTAGGAGTCACATTTTCATTATACGATTGGTCAACTATAGGGTTTTCCTATGTACTACTGATGTAAAACATCCTCCAAGCGGATGAATGTTGCACTTTGTCACTACAGAAAGGCACCAACATTCGCATCTCTCCACTGCAAGCCAGCTTACGCCCGAACAGGGACTTGAACCCTGGACCCTCAGATTAAAAGTCTGATGCTCTACCGACTGAGCTATCCGGGCTCTGCTTGTGAAACCAGGCATTAGGAGTCACATTTTCATTATACGATTGGTCAACTATAGGGTTTTCCTATGTACTACTGATGTAAAACATCCTCCAAGCGGATGAATGTTGCACTTTGTCACTACAGAAAGGCACCAACATTCGCATCTCTCCACTGCAAGCCAGTTTACGCCCGAACAGGGACTTGAACCCTGGACCCTCAGATTAAAAGTCTGATGCTCTACCGACTGAGCTATCCGGGCTCTGCTCTAAAGACCAGGCATTAGGAGTCAAATTTGCATTATACGAATGGACAACTATAGGGTTTTCCTATGTATTACTATTCATGTAAAACAACCTTTCATTGGATGCATGTGGCACATTGTCACTACAGAAAGGCACCAACATTCGCATCTCTCCACTGCAAGCCAGCTTACGCCCGAACAGGGACTTGAACCCTGGACCCTCAGATTAAAAGTCTGATGCTCTACCGACTGAGCTATCCGGGCTCTGCTCTCAAAACCAGGCATTAGGAGTCACATTTGCATTATACGAATGGACAACTATAGGGTTTTCCTATGTACTACTGATGTAAAACATCCTCTAAGCGGATGAACGTGGCACATTGTCACTACAGAAAGGCACCAACATTCGCATCTCTCCACTGCAAGCCAGCTTACGCCCGAACAGGGACTTGAACCCTGGACCCTCAGATTAAAAGTCTGATGCTCTACCGACTGAGCTATCCGGGCTCTGCTCTCAAAACCAGGCATTAGGAGTCACATTTGCATTATACGAATGGACAACTATAGGGTTTTCCTATGTATTACTATTCATGTAAAACACCCTTTCATTGGATGCATGTGGCACATTGTCACTACAGAAAGGCACCAACATTCGCATCTCTCCACTGCAAGCCAGCTTACGCCCGAACAGGGACTTGAACCCTGGACCCTCAGATTAAAAGTCTGATGCTCTACCGACTGAGCTATCCGGGCTCTGCTCTCAAAACCAGGCATTAGGACTCACATTTGCATTATACGAATGGACAACTATAGGGTTTTCCTATGTATTACTATTCATGTAAAACACCCTTTCATTGGATGCATGTGGCACATTGTCACTACAGAAAGGCACCAACATTCGCATCTCTCCACTGCAAGCCAGCTTACGCCCGAACAGGGACTTGAACCCTGGACCCTCAGATTAAAAGTCTGATGCTCTACCGACTGAGCTATCCGGGCTCTGCTCGTGAAACCAGGCATTAGGAGTCACATTTTCATTATACGATTGGTCAACTATAGGGTTTTCCTATGTACTACTGATGTAAAACATCCTCCAAGCGGATGAATGTTGCACTTTGTCACTACAGATAGGCACCAACATTCGCATCTCTCCACTGCAAGCCAGCTTACGCCCGAACAGGGACTTGAACCCTGGACCCTCAGATTAAAAGTCTGATGCTCTACCGACTGAGCTATCCGGGCTCTGCTCTCAAAACCAGGCATTAGGAGTCACATTTGCATTATACGAATGGACAACTATAGGGTTTTCCTATGTACTACTGATGTAAAACATCCTCTAAGCGGATGAATGTGGCACATTGTCACTACAGAAAGGCACCAACATTCGCATCTCTCCACTGCAAGCCAGCTTACGCCCGAACAGGGACTTGAACCCTGGACCCTCAGATTAAAAGTCTGATGCTCTACCGACTGAGCTATCCGGGCTCTGCTCGTGAAACCAGGCATTAGGAGTCACATTTTCATTATACGATTGGTCAACTATAGGGTTTTCCTATGTACTACTGATGTAAAACATCCTCCAAGCGGATGAATGTTGCACTTTGTCACTACAGAAAGGCACCAACATTCGCATCTCTCCACTGCAAGCCAGCTTACGCCCGAACAGGGACTTGAACCCTGGACCCTCAGATTAAAAGTCTGATGCTCTACCGACTGAGCTATCCGGGCTCTGCTCTAAAGACCAGGCATTAGGAGTCAAATTTGCATTATACGAATGGACAACTATAGGGTTTTCCTATGTATTACTATTCATGTAAAACACCTTTTCAGTGGATGCATGCGGCAATTTGTCACTACAGAAAAGCACCAACATTCGCTTCTCTCCACTGCAAGCCAGCTTACGCCCGAACAGGGACTTGAACCCTGGACCCTCAGATTAAAAGTCTGATGCTCTACCGACTGAGCTATCCGGGCTCTGCTCTCAAAACCAGGCATTAGGAGTCACATTTGCATTATACGAATGGACAACTAGGGTTTTCCTATGTACTACTGATGTAAAACATCCTTTAAGCGGATGAATGTGGCACATTGTCACTACAGAAAGGCACCAACATTCGCATCTCTCCACTGCAAGCCAGCTTACGCCCGAACAGGGACTTGAACCCTGGACCCTCAGATTAAAAGTCTGATGCTCTACCGACTGAGCTATCCGGGCTCTGCTCTCAAAACCAGGCATTAGGAGTCACATTTGCATTATATGAATGGACAACTATAGGGTTTTCCTATGTACTACTGATGTAAAACATCCTCTAAGCGGATGAATGTGGCACATTGTCACTACAGAAAGGCACCAACATTCGCATCTCTCCACTGCAAGCCAGCTTACGCCCAAACAGGGACTTGAACCCTGGACCCTCAGATTAAAAGTCTGATGCTCTACCGACTGAGCTATCCGGGCTCTGCTCTCAAAACCAGGCATTAGGAGTCACATTTGCATTATACGAATGGACAACTATAGGGTTTTCCTATGTATTACTATTGATGTAAAACAACCTTTAAGTGGATGCATGCGGCACTTTGTCACTACAGAAAGGCACCAACATTCGCATCTCTCCACTGCAAGCCAGCTTACGCCCGAACAGGGACTTGAACCCTGGACCCTCATATTAAAAGTCTGATGCTCTACCAACTGAGCTATCCAGGCTCTGCTTATTTCGGGGAGACAGTTATTAAGGAGAGTTTCCCTAAAACTGGACCACTTTTTGGTAAATCACCTGCAAATAAAGTTAAAACAAAAGCCTCTTTACTTGGTGGGTAATTCTCCTTTAACCTGCAGTCACATTAATGCGGCATCCTTAGTTGTAAACCCTCATGATTTAGGCCTACTTCAATTATTTAAACAGTTTAAACATGTATTTGGCTTAGTTGTTTTGGCTTGTCATTGTTTTAAAGGTAATAAAGACAAATTGAGTGTGTTCAAACACTGTTTGTAAACAGATTTATTTAAAAATAGAATCTAAATCCACCTTACCTGCACTCATGATGACACTGCTGGAGACTGCTGTGCTGCGCTAGGCTAAAACGCTTTTCCATCCTCATCAGTGAGTGTATCAGCAGCTAAACCACCAGGGGGCGTAAGGAACTAAGGCATGGGCTGAAGCTTTTATTCCTGCACGGCTCAGGCGTGAACGGCAACACGTTGACCCCGGAAGTAAACGTGTGTTGTAGTTTTTTTTCCCCCCACGGTGGAGCAACAAACTGACATCCAGACGGCATTCAAAACAAAGAGCGCTCCTTTGCACAACAACGGGGGACGTTCAACAACCCAAACGGCCCGCCTCGACGGCCAACAACCCGCTGCTTGAAGGTAAAAGACTGTATGGAGCACACACCAGAGCCATCTAGTGTTACGACATCAAGGGACCAGAAACTGAGCGCCCGAACTGTCGTACATGCAGCCTGAATAGGGACAAACTGGAGTCGAAAATACATTGTTTTCAACGAGGGCGCAAATAAGAGCTGTTTTAGGGCATGTGTGCAACATGACATCCTTTTTAAAATATTGCACTGTAGCAACTAAAGCCTCTGTAATGTGTATATTGTAGCCCACTGTTGCTAGAGAACGATTTATAATACCCAATGCATTTCTGCCTACTTCCAGTCCAGGACTTGTCCCTATTCTCAATAGCAGTCTATGTAGAAGAGCCTCCATTGGACTGACCCCATGAAGTGAACGGAGTTTGCCCGACTCTGTCTACTTTATACTCTGACTCTGGTGCTAGCATAGCTGCAAAGTGGTGGTTCCTCAACCTTTTCATGACAAGGACCCCCAAATTGACGACCCCCCGCAGCCCCCGGGACCCCCGCAATAGGAGGGTTTTACGGCTGTAGCAGTGATCCTAAACCCCATTGTGACATGCATCGGTGAGGTCTCTACGGACCCCCATTTAATGGCATTTCTATCTCTGAGACCCCCAGTTAATATTGTAAAACCAATGTTGTTTTAACTATAAATTTAGACCCAAGAGGGTCCATTTTGTTACGATTGATTCATTGAGTTTTGACAGATGCGTATTCATACCAATGCCTCATGCCATTTTTCTGATTCTACGACTTCTGTCTCTTCATTCCTGTCCAGTCTGCAGCGACTATGAGTTCTCCAGAACCATACAGTACCATTTGCATTAAACAGGAACCTGATGACCACTTCGACTACTACAGTAAGGGGTCATTCATTTTTCTCTCTCTTTTCCGTTAATGGTAAATAGTACTGAGTGACCAATACAATTATCGCCATCATTTACTTAGCCTGAGTGAAATGGAAGAAGCAGTAAAATTGGTTCAGTTTCACCTCCACCAAATACATCTATTTTTTTCTTTTTAAAATTCAAGTGCAAACATGTATTGTAGCAGCATTTGATACATGTTGCTGTTTGAAGTGCAGACACAGGCTTCAAACATAAAAGCAAGAGAAAATACATTTTGGGTAATTTGGGTAAATCTATAAATGAGTCAGAGACACAAAGCTATATAACTCCTTACCACCAAAATCAACCAGATTTTCAATGAAAGTTGTTATATAAATTATGGGCTGCTCTTTTTTTTTCTTCTTTTTTTTTTCAATTATTTATTTTTTACACTGATACAGAATGAATAAAATCATGAATATCTAATTCAATAATCGGACACAACTGATAATCGGTCTATCACTAACCCCACTATAAATACCAGTGTGCTCCAAGCCATTAGGGCTCTCCTCCAGCTGCCAAACCATTGTAGGATTATGTGAACTTTAGTTAACTCTTGAACTCTCAATTCTGATTATTTGTCCCTTTGGAAAATGACTTTTGCTTTAGTTGTCAGCGGTGTCACATTTGTTATTGGTTAGTTAGTCTTTTGAGTTATTCCAATCCTGGTGTCCTCGATCCAATTACCCACCCTGGGCGCTAGCTACGGTAGCTACAAATTTGAGCCTATCAACGGTAGTTGCGGAAGTTGCTAACGGTAGTTGTGGAAGTTGCTGTATTTCCAATTTCCAGCAAAAGAACCCTGTTCAGTCCTCACTAGCTTCTTGACTTGTTCACTCTTATTGTCAGAAAAAAAAAATCAACAAACAAAGCAGTGCACATGATTCCATCTTTTAAACCTTTACAACGCCTTTGCGAGCACAAAGGGAGAAATATAATGTTTCCGCAGGGTATACATTTGCGGGAGCACCGCGCTGTGATTGGCTTAAAAAAAATAAAGAAACTTCCGGCAACCCTGGGGAGAAGTTAACAAATCAGAGGTTACGCCTTTTAATAGTCTCTCTGGGGCAGCCTGTCCCCAGGCTACCAATTCCCTCTAGATTGATTGGTTTGTAACATCTGGGTTATTAGAATTCAAACTAATGGCTTGCTCTCACTTTTATCTTATCTTTATCTATTTTTCTTTCTAGACTCTCTGCACCTCCCCGTGTGCAAAGCGGTCCCTCCAGAACAGCATGAGAGGAGCTCCAGGCTGTCCCAGGGGGAACCTGAGCTTTCACAGGAGGAGCTACTTCTACGACCAGAGGAGGCTGAAATGACAACATTACTAACGGTGAAAAGCGAAGATGATGATGATGAACACGAGGACGTAGATTCTGCAGCCGGCGCCTCCACACACGAACACCTGAAAACACAAGCTTATATAGACTACTGGGTACAAACCGGCCAGCTGGCCTCTTCACACTGCCCTGGATCCGACGCTGAACACAGCGATGGTGAGTGGGAGACGGTGGGGGGCGACCAGCAGGCTGACCACCAGCTCCCCTCTTCACGTCCGCGTTATGAATTGGATGCTGACAAGGACGCGGGGGGTAAAAGCTTTACTTGCACAGAGTGTGGCAAGATTTTCAGTCGGAAGGGAAACCTGAAGAGGCACACGATGATTCACAAGGGGGAAAGACCCTTTAGTTGTAAGGTTTGCGGCAAAGCTTTCGGTCACCTGGATCATCTGAGGCGACACACGAGGTCGCATACCGGGGAAAAGCCCTTCACTTGTACACTTTGCGGCAAAGCCTGCAGTCAAAAGAGTGACCTGAAAACACACATGAGGACTCACACTGGCGAAAGGCATTTCACCTGTGCGATCTGTGCTAAGAGATGTAGTCACTTGGGCCATCTTAAAACGCACATGAGGACTCACACAGGGGAGAAACCTTTTACCTGTACGGTTTGCGGCAAAGGCTGTATTCAAAGGAGCGATCTAAAGAGACATATGAGGACTCATAACCGTACTAATAAAGACTAAACCATACCTGCGCATTATGCGGCCCAGGGACCACCAGTGGTCCTTGAGAGAGTTCCAAGTTAAATATGGAAAGTTGATTAACCAGATGTAACTCTTTGAGAACGTATAAATGAAACCAAATGGACCCTTGCGGGTCCATTTGGTTTCATTTATACGTTCATTTTTACACTCTCAAGAGTTAAAATATTCATCATCTGAATTAGCCCAAAGTCTACCCATTCAATCAGAGAATGTAAGAGACTGGTCATTTTTATTATCCTGTTTTTGTTTCCCAAATCCAGCCTGGAATTGTGGACAAAAACAAAAGAAATCTTGAAGAAGGTTTTGGGATCTGTGGTGGGGCTAAAATGTCATCAAATGTTGGTCCTCCGTGGCTCAAATACTGAATAAATAGTGGGTGTTAAAATGGTTGGTCTTACTCTTTTTACTTTTATCTTGAAATTAAATTAATATTACGCAGACTTTATTTCAGCCTTTAGTCTTGGCCCTCCACAATATTTCAAGTATAATATTACACAGACTTTAGTTCAGCCTTTAGTCTTGGCCCTCCACAATATTTCAAGTATAATATTACGCAGACTTTAGTTCAGCCTTTAGTCTTGGCCCTCCACAATATTTCAAGTATAATATTACGCAGACTTTAGCTCAGCCTTTAGTCTTGGCCCTCCACAATATTTCATGTATTCATTTGGCCCCTTGGGAAAAATAATTGCCCACCCCTGGACTAAACGGTGTTCACCTGCTTCGGCTGTTATCAAACGATAATTCCCGGCATGCTGCTGCTTATTAAGCAGAGTTCCTAGACGAGGCATGTTCTCTGGGAGCCGACTGACACGTTTGCATTGATAAGACGAAAACCTAGAAATGCTTGTTTCAAGCCCTGTGTCAGCGTGGCAATGTGCTTTCGGTTATGTTTAGGATTAGGGTTAGGAGGCGGGCGGTATGTTGACCAAAACGGCCACAACAATGTAGCCGAATGGGGGCGTGGCTGAGGACACTTATCAAGTCAGACGGCTGGCAGCCAGCATGCCTGGTCAAGGAACTCTGCTTAATAAGCTACCCGATTCGACTGTTATCATCTCATGAGTTACAGATCTACTGTATACGCGGTCCATTTGGTCACCAACTGTCCGTCATTTAGCTGGGGACCACCTGAAACCCTCTCAAGGACCACTGGTGGTCCCCGGACCACCTGTTGAAAACCCCTGGTCTACTTGAATCACATCATGTTTTCACCAAAACATTGCTGTAAAGAATAGAGGGGTATGGTATGGATTGTGATATTGAATATAATATAATAATGTTAAATGGAACCTAGTAAGACATTGCCACACGGAAATATATGTTCATGACATTTAGAAATTTTACACACACAGACCACCAGGAAAGTGTTGTAGATTTTCTGAATGACACACACACACTTTTCCTTTTGAAGTGATGCTGTGATGCCGTTTGAATAGAGGGCACATTGTTCACACATTAAATGATTATTTTAATGTCTACTTTTGTTTAAAATGTATAGCTATACCCAAATACAATGTATTGTGATCCTTTACAGATTTGCCAGCCAACGGTGCTGGCATTCCTTTGCAACTTGCGTTGTCGGCTTATTTACTCCAACAATGGAGCTAAATATGCATGTAATTCAAGCAGTGCCACGATATTTTCACTTATTCTGCAGACAAACATCTCCTGGGCAGAGAACCAGAGAACCAGGTGTGAAAACTGTTTTCATTATAATGCTCCATTATTAATTTGTACTCATTGGAACGTCTGCATAATTTAATCATGAGTTATTTTTATTTGTTGGATTACATTCTGAATTAGAATTGTGAATCATGGAAAATGCAGATTTGAATCTAATTTGCATGACACAGAATGCCCAATAAATACAATATTTAAAAGAAATGCGAACCAGTGGAAGTGGATGGGGCAGGCTCTTTTTACGTATGTATGTATGTATTTATTTATAGGTAGGGGAAGTGATCAGATATCACCCCCCCCAAAAAAAATTCTGTTGAAATGCTCTATTATAAGGTGTGCAGACCATATATGGAGTTTCCCCCTCCCCCACGTTAGCAGAGGAGCTAAGGAGCTAATAAAAGTTCCCCAGGTGGAGGGTGAATTCTCCTCCAATCAGGATCGAGCAGCAGGTTCACATAGTGTAGCTACTCTTGGGCGCCCCTAGTGCACCAAGCTGGTACCACACGATGAATTTCAAATCACTTACCCTACCTATAACAATAATCTCCTGTTTACTTTTACCTGTTTAATGCAACAGGTCATCTGGTCTCAAATCTTTGTCTCAGCCACTTTCAATAAAAGACAGAAATTTCTGTAAAGTTGTATGATTCATAAGTGAATACTACGCCATTATCAGTGTTGTAGTGGGACTTTTAGAAGTGGGGGGACGCCTCTTAAAGGGCAATTCCACCCATTTTCAAATGTGAACCAAATGGACCCTATCGGGTCCATTCGGTTCCATTTGTACACTCTCAGAAAAAAGGAAACTCGTTAACTTTTTTTTTTACCATGCCCACACAACATCTCTAAGGTATATTAATGACATAGTAAAATATTTTAAATGAGTGGAATTCCCCTTTAAGACACGTGTCGTGCATGCACACTTGCATTTGCGTGCACCTGCGCAACACACACAGACATGCTATTAAAACAAGTATAGCATATTGAAAAAGATTTGTTTACTATTAAAGTAAACGACAAGACAAAAACATAGGCCTATACTTTTGCCCCAAAAATATTCTAGATGTGAGAAGTGGAGGGACACCGTCCCCCCGCGTCCCCCCTCCACTACACCCCTGGCCATTATGAGACCTAAAACTACCTCTGATGCTCTGTAATAAACTTTTGCTGGTCACCCACCTGCTACCACCTGCCGTGTTGGAGTCCCAGTGTGGGTACGGGGTAACGGGGGATTCGGAGTCCCAGGACGGGCCTAACTTGTCACTTGATCTGTGTACAGTACCTTTAAAGCAGATCCAATCCATTGCCAAACCTTCATTAATATATTACTAATTTATGTTCAATAAATACATTTATTTCAACTTGAGTTGACCTGACATAAGGGTAACAAAGGCAACTTTAGTGTGTACAAAGTTCTACAAACACTAGATTTGTTTAAAAGCAGAATTTAATTTAACTCCACCTCACCTCCATCCTGTTGGGTCATTATGAAACTGCTGCAGACTGCTGTGCTGTGATTGGCTAAAACGCTGCCTCACCACCAGACAAATGGTTTGTTTTCATGATTTGTTGACCACTGGCAGGACGAAGCAAGTGTCTGCAGCATCGAAGTAGAAGCAACGTAGAGGGGAAAAATGAAAAAATAAAAATAAAATAATAATAATAAATAAATATATATATATATATATATAAACATTCTATTTTGTTGTTGCCTCCATTATCTTTAACAGCCATAACAACAATAAAACATAGCAATTGTTCAACGCACCCACCCATTCACGACGTTCATAAACTAATAATTCATGAAAGCCTGAAAGTCAACTATAATTCGCAATATACTGTAAAGCAGTGGCCTACTGATTACATTGTTGTCTTATTCAGTGTGTGAATGTACTTAAAAAGCACTAGCCTACTTAACTTTCCCCAGGGGGGGGGGGGGGGGTAACCCTAATCCTAAATGCCCGAAACATACTCTTTGCATTTTAGATCAGGAGGGGTGCGAAACCCATTTGCGACCGCAGTGCACGCAATGCATTGCACCACATCACATCGAATAGCAATGTTATGAAGTGATTACTTTCACTCCCATGGTGCGAACGAATCTACCACATCATAGTAAAAATGATGCTGGTCCTCTTCCACCGCACCATCAGTGCCCATAAGCAAAGCGGGGTTGGCGAAATGGCCTTTGTGTGTGGAGTTTACATGTTCTCCCAAGTGTAGATACCCTCACAAAAAACATGCAGTAATCCTGGGCTCTAGACTGCCTCCCCCTGGGCAGCCGGGGCGCCTAATGGAGGGGACAGGAACTGCTTGGGTGTTCCTTCCACACGCTACGTCAACCAGGGAAACACCCCCCTGTCAGGTGAAAAGAAGGCAGCTTGGACTCCTCATGCATTGAAGGAAGCAGGATCACATAGAAACAGAAATTTGTAAAAAAAAAAAAAAACACAAAAAAAAACAGGTTACAAAATCGTGGGATAAAAAAAAGAAAGATAAGAAAGATGTTGGTGTCACTGCCTGCTTAGCCTGGCCTAACCCGCAATGATTTTGGCCTTGGGGGGGCGGGGTGCCGTGGGATCCACACGGCAGATCGAGCTGATCTGATTTGATCTCACGAACGTGTCGTCATCCCCGGCCCCTCCCGCGCCTGTCCACTGCTGTTCTACGTCACATCATTTAGAGCGACGCCCACCCCGGAAGGTTGACTCCCCCCTCAAGGCCACTGAGGGGGGGTAACAAGTAACAAGTTAGTCCAGGCTTTCCGTTTTCGTGCAACACGAATGAAAATGAAAGCCTGGGTGTCGAGGCTACTGCCTGCTTACATCATATAGCCTAACTTGAGGCCAGTCTATGATAAAGATAGAGGATAGTGCACAGGGGCGTGGCATGGTCTCCTGCTGGAGGTTTGCACATGCTCAGTGTAAACAGGAACTGTGATGATGGGAGGTTCCAGCAGAGGCGCTAGAGTTCCTGACCCTGAACTGAAATAATAAAAGAATATAAAAAAAGAGAATAGTACAATGCTTCTGTTTTTATTTTAATTAGTAGGCCTATGTCAATGTAACAAGTGTGTGGACCCAAAACAAAGAAAAATCTAAACTAGGTACATACTGAGTGAACACATCCTCGCAATTGAGAAAGGCCACTATAGACAGACATGTATCCCTAGGGAAGAGAGACTATGCACCCATCCAGAGACGTCGAGAACATGACAAACAACAAAAAACTCATGCTTTCAAATGGCCCGTGTGGTTGAAGGGCTTTTCATGTGTGGTTCTTAGCCACAAACCACCAAGTAAGGGGATTTCCCCCTGCATGTTTTTATTCCACCCATTTTGACTAACACCATAATTTGCCACAAAATGCATGATATATGTGATCCAGCACTACCAAAGTTGAGTCATTGGGGAATTTTCCAATTTTGTTTTATCATGTCAAGCGAAAGCAGAATATCATAGCTACAATTTGACATATTGGTTGTTCAGTTTGACCCACCAGTCAACTCAAACATTACATCTAGCTACATCTTTAAGCACTTATTTCATATTTACATGTCAAATTCAGCTGACATTTATTTCAGACATGCTCTAGTGTGTGAAGAGTCTGACTGTGCTTAACTCATTTTGCATAAACATAAAATAAGTTTTCGCCCAATGACTAAAATAAGTCTTTCCCCAATGACTCAACTTCAGTGAGAATCGGTCACATATATATATTTTTTCACTTGTGAGTCTTCATGTGTGTTTCTAGATGTGTCCTTTTACTACAACCTTTGCCACAAACAGTACACACATAGGGCTTCTCACCTGTGTGAGTCCTCATGTGCGATTCTAGATTAACCTTTTGACTGTATGCTCTGCCACAGACTGTACAAGCAAAGGGCTTTTCACCCGTATGAGTCCTCATGTGCATTTTTAGTTGACCCGTTTGACTACAACCTTTGCCACAAACTGTACACGTAAAGGGCTTTTCGCCTGTGTGAACCCTCATGTGTGACTTTAGCTCGTTCCTTTGATTGCAGCCTTTGCCACACACTGCACACGTAAAGGGCTTTTCACCCGTATGAGTCCTCACGTGTGCATCAAGATGTGCCTTTTTACTACAGCCTTTGCCACAAACCGAACAGGTGAAACACTTTTCGCCTGTGTGAACCCTCATGTGTGCTTTCAGTTCGTCCTTTTCGCCGCAGCCTTTCCCACAAACAGAACAAGTATAAGGCTTTTCGCCTGAATGGGTCTTCATGTGTCTTTTTAAATGGCTTGTGTGACTGTAGCCTTTACTGCAATAAGTACAAGTAAAGGGCTTTTCACCTGTATGAGTCCTCATGTGTATTTTCAGATTACTTGTTGTGACAAACCCTTTGCCACAAACTGTACAACTAAAGGGTTTTTCGCCTGTATGAGTCCTCATGTGTATTTTTAGTCCTCCCTTGTGACTACACGCTTTGCCACAGACTGTACAAGTAAAGGGCTTTTCACCCGTATGGGTCCTCATGTGTGTTTCCAGATGTGCCTTTTTACCACAGCCTTTTCCACAAACCTCACAAGTGAATGTGTTTTTGGCTGCATGAGTCCTTGTGTGTTTCTTTAAATTGCGCTTCATGCCACAGTCTTTTCCACATATCGTACAAGTAAAAGGTCTTCTGCCCGTATCGGTCATCTGGTGTTCCGGTTCCTTGGTCCCCCAGTCGTCGCTGTCGTCCGTGTCGGATTCAGAACAGTGTGAAGAGTCCTCACTCGCTTGCGATGGTATCCAGTACTCTGTATAAGCTTGTGTCTTTGCGTGTTCAGTAGAGGTGCTGCCCAAAAGCTCTGCTTCTCCGTTCTCATCGTCATATTCACTCTTTACTGCTAGTAATTGTGTCACACCAGCCTCCTCTGGTCTTTTAAGTTGATGCTCCTCCTGTTCCTCTTTAATCCTTGGGGGATCTGCTTCCCCCTGGACCAGACTGGGACTCCTCTCCGGCTGTTCAGGGGCAACGTCTTTACGCACAGCCAGGTGCAGGAAGTCTAGGAAAACAGATAACATTCGAGAAAATAATTGAAAATTATTATTATCGAAAATTCTCATTTTTTTCCTAGTATTTTATTATGTTTGAACTCCGCTATTTTACAGCTGTGGTAGATGGAAGAACATTCATCGGAAAACACTACATTTACGATTAGCTCTGATCATTTTAATTCACCAAATCAACACACATGTCCTTTGATATTTTAAACTTTGTGTACTGCTGTTTATTCATAATACAGGACCAACACTTTTAACTACACAAACATGTAGCTGTGTTGCTTATTCCACAAATGCTCTAGGGGGGGGGGGGGGGGGGGGGGGGGGGGATCTGTAACTCTTATGATCGTTAAAATGATGACCCTTAGGGGTCCAGGGTCCATTTGGTTTGGTAGACAATTGCTTTTGTAGACACTGTGTGATTTATTTACTCATTTTGGAACACACTATAGCCAGTTAAGAGTTAAGAGCCAGTTAAGAGTGTCGCGCATAGAAGCAGAACCAGAGCCATTAGGCCCCGCCTAACCCGCTATACATATCAATGCAAATTGCTCAGAGGCGTTACTGAAGCACCCGTAACAACCGCATACTTCCGCATCAAGTTAAACTGTGGGAGCACAGATTTTCCTCCAATTCAATCCATGCATGCAGTTCTCCATCTCACCGCTAGCGCTGCATGCTTCAACATTGCATGCATCACTGGGGCCAGGACGCTTCGGGCCGACGCAGCCCCCCCTAAAGCACGCTCAAGGTTATTTTTTATGCCAATCAATCAAGTCACCTTAATTCACGCGGCAGATAAATACACAGTGGTGTCAGTGATGCTTATCATTCATAATTCATGCCAAGGACCACCAAAATTATCTATATTTGGCTGCGGACCCCCCCATCAGAAAACATGTTGTTGTTGGGATCCCCCAGAAGCAACGATTTTAGTTCAAAATATTTGCTTCCAGAAAGAATATATATTCAAAGATTTGCATCACATTTTCACAATTTTTCAAAAATATCAGAGCTACAAACTCAGTGCCAGACATATGCTGGTAAGAAATGGATGGGTGGACACACGCACGCACGCACACACGCACACACACACACACACACACACACACACACACACGCACACACACACACACACACACGCACACACACACACACACACACTAACGGACAGAGTTCAAAACATACACTTTCAGACAATAAAATAATGAAGAGCATGGAACTCACTGTGGTCTAGGTGGTCTTCAGGTTCCAGTTGTATAGAAACAGTGCTGGTGCACACGGAGTCTCCAGGTTCCTGTTTAATAGAAACAGCAATGTATGGTTCTGGAGAACTCATCATATTCTGCAGGCTGGGGCGCCCCCCACTGGTCTGGAATGAAAGGTACAGAGTAGGGTTTGATGTCAAACAAGTTATAGTTTTTTTTTAGTAGTGGATTAGTAGTAGCACAGATCAGGGGTTTTCAACCCCAACCAACTCCAGGGCTCACCATTTATTCAGCATTTGAGCTACGGACCACCATTTGATTACATTTTCACACCAAAGACCTACAATTAAAGAATTCCTCTGGTTTTGTACACAATTCCAGGCTGTATTTTGCCAAGAAAACAGTGTAAACATCTTAATTAAGTGGTGCTAATTCAGATAATGAACATTTTAACTCTAGAGTGTGAAAATGAAACCAAATGGACCCTCAAGGGTCCATTTGGTTTCATTTTTACATTCTCAAGAGTTACATCTGGTTAACCAACTTTCCATCATTTAGCCTGGGGACCACCTGGAACCTTCTGAAGGACCACTGGTGGTGCCCGGACCACCTGTTGAAAACCGCTGGCATGGATTATTATTTTAAACTAGTTTAACCTCACCGCAAAAAGAAGAGCGCTGTCAACTCTGTGCCATCTGGTAAAGATTAGGCTTTGCTGTTTAGGCCCTCTAAAAGGATTAAAAATGATTACGGTAACTTACTGGATGTGTTTTGGAACGTGGCGACCTTTCAAACTCTATACATGGAGGCGACAAACAATTGGGATTGGACATCATATTGCTTCCAGTAAGAGGCACTTTAAAGCTAAGCTCCTATATGTAATTTGTGGTCAAAATAATAATCATATTGTTTTCTACAGGTGATATACTGACAGACTTATGATGTATAGCACACAGTGCTTTTAGAAGTGGGGGGGCGCCCCAATCGCCCCGTAATACAGGTGCGTGCACACATGCATGTGCATTGTGCAATGTGCATTTGTGTGCACATGTGCACAGAGCAGACACATAATATATAAACACGCAGATTTGTATAATCTATATAGAAATGGGGTTTACAATGCTTAATTGTTGACAAAAACATGATGGTAACCAGTGTTGGGAGTATTACTTGACCTTGTTAATATATTACTAATTAATTATTACCTCCAGTTTAAAGCAATATATAATATTACAATATTACTGTCTGAGCAAGTGTAATATATTAATATTACTATTACATATTACTTTGAAAAAACTTTTTACAAAATATATAATTAAATATTTAGTGTCACTATTAATCAAATATTGCGTAGGCCAGTGGCATACCTACAATAAAGCAAGCGCATTTGGATATCTGGCCAATTCCATATGAAATCAACTTGAAAAACGTCACGCCTGAATAAATGATTTGATGACAAATGAAAAAAATAAGTAATTATTTAACTTCTGCAGTTTTCAAGATAATTTCACAAGAACACTTGCAATGAGACATATTGACAGAAAGTAATATTGAAACTTGAAAGTAATGCATTAATGCAGAAAGAAAAGTATAATATTAGATATTATGCTTATTAATATTAGATTGTTTTTGTTAAGTAATATATTTATATTACAAGTTACTGCATTTTGGTAATATATTATGTAATATATCAAGTTACGTAGTGCACATGTCCCAACACTGATGGTAACTGATTGCCCGCAAATAAATTTAGGGTTGAGAGAAGCGGCGCGCGCACGCGCGCACGCACACACGCACAAACACACACACACACACACACACACACACACACACACACACACACACACACACACACACACACACACACACACACACACACACACACACACACACACACACACACACACACACACGACAGTCTTCAATAGCCTATGGCTCACGGCAGGGAGAGGTTCAATGTGCTTCTAAATCATCACACATGCACGCACGCACCTTCTTTGAATGTTCCCTGCTGTTGTTCAATGAAGAGCCGTTTGTCTGCCTGTGGACTTTAATGCGTCGTGGGTTTGTTGTTGTTGTTCCGCAGTAATAGTGGCGGCACGCTATAAGATCTGGCATCGGAACTATCCCATTGCAAGCAAGTAGTAACGCCGATGCGAGTCGACGCGGAGTGTCGGCGTCACTCTCTGCTTTCATTACTCAGAGCCTTGGAAATACAGAGTTACGCCAACTCCGTTCACTTCATGGGGCCAGGGCAATGGCGGCTCCTCTACATAGACTTAAGACTTCTATGGGATAGTGACATAGGATAGTGACAACAAATAATGACAGCCGGAAGTTACCGAATGCATTGGAGCCTATGGGCCTGCGCGAGTACTAGAACCACGTGACCAGACTATTTTCTGCTCCTTCAATGTCGCAACTCTGCTCTGGCATTACTGGCTCTGGATGAGAAGTAGTTGAGAGAAAAGTCGCAGTCGCCACCTATAGGCCAGTCATTTTAGATCATGTTTTACCTAAAATTGGAATAAATTGTAACATGGGATTTTTCTTCACAGATCATTTCTTTGAGGTCTCCAGAACAACATATTAAAAGTCCCGAAAAATCCCAGTTGCGCAAATATGTTTAATTTCATAAAGTAATAGAATACATAGGCTCCAATGGAGTGATAGCCCCGCCCCCTCCTATACAAACCCATTATAACTTAAAACTCCATTTTAACCATGATGGATTATTCAAAAACAACCCATCTTTTTTCTGGTGACTGATATTGTCCTCCTAATACGTGAGAGGGCCATGGAATTTCATTCACAAGTTTCAGTTATTTTTAAAATATTGTTTTGGAAAATGTAGCTGCCTCCATATCTGGCTATGCCCACCCAAATGAATATTAAATAAATAAATAAATGAAACCTGTAAATGAAATTCCACTGCCCTCTCACATATTAGGAGGACTATATCAGTCACCAGAAAAAGGTGAGGGCAGTGGAATTTCATTTACAGGTTTCATTTATTTATTTTTTTAATATTCATTTGGATGGGCATAGCCAGATATGGAGGCAGCTACATTTTCCAAAACAATATTTTAAAAATAACTGAAACTTGTGAATGAAATTCCATGGCCCTCTCACGTATTAGGAGGACAATATCAGTCACCAGAAAAAAGATGGGTTGTTTTTGAATAATCCATCATGGTTAAAATGGAGTTTTAAGTTATAATGGGTTTGTATAGGAGGGGGCGGGGCTATCACTCCATTGGAGCCTATGTATTCTATTACTTTATGAAATTAAACATATTTGCGCAACTGGGATTTTTCGGGACTTTTAATATGTTGTTCTGGAGACCTCAAAGAAATGATCTGTGAAGAAAAATCCCATGTTACAATTTATTCCACTTGAAAATCTATTTTGCCTGGACTACTACTGACCAGTATAGGTATAGAGTAGACTATATAGAGTACACACACACGCACACACACACACAGGCTGAAGCCATGTTACCAGCAACCTACTTCATTTTATACAGACACATTTTGGCTTTGCAAAATGAGTAGCCTGAGCTAGATCAGAAATGTATGGAAAACTGAGAAGACTGGAAGTAACAATGGAGGACTCGTCTGAGGGTGTGTTGGTACACGCCAAGTATAATATTTTGTATTTATTCACATTTCTTCTGTTATTCATGTTCTATATCGCTGATTTAAAACATGCCTTTTTTCCGCATTTTAACTGTTTTGTGAAAACTACACAGTCAAAACACTCAACTCTCACTAATCCAGTTCCGAACAATTGGGGATTCGGTGTGAAACGAGATCTGACAAGTCCAAGTCCACTCCAATAGACCTGCACAGTGACGTCACCAGCCCTGTTCCACTAGTGGATTCCTCATTCATTTTCCTCAGACTTTTCGAAAATGGTTAATAAAAACACGATTGCGCCGCGGCCCAAGCCAACTCGGGTCGTGACAAATCATGACAAACACAATATCGTCATATAATATATAATTAGGAATAAGTAGAAACTGGCATGATACAAGACTTTTTGTTTCGTTTTTCATCTTAGAAATGATTCTATTGTCCCAAAAGTTTGTGTGTCATCATGATGATCGTCACAACTCGAGTTGGCTTTGTCGGCGGCGTAATCGTCTTTACATAAATTATTTTCGAAAAGTCTATGAGAAAAATGAATGGGGAATCCATTTCTGGAACAGGGGCGGTGACGTCACTGCGCAGGTCTATAAACAGTAGAGATGACAAAACAAGACAATGATTCAGCATATCAGTCCAAATGGAACTCAGCTCTTTAATTGGTCAAGGTAAAAAAAAAAAAAAAAAAGAGAAAACTACAGAACCTTCACAGTCAATTGTCATTTCTCCAGATCCTTTGTTTGTACACAACAAATACTGTGCATTGTATTCATCAGGTAACTCAACAAGGTTCACTGTGCAATGCCTGAGTATCAATCATAGCCAGCTCTTCATCGTTCACCCACTCATCCACCGCTGGCGGTGAGAGCACAGATTTCCGCGCTGGTGTCTGAACCGTTTTTAAAGTGCTGGTGGGTGTCTGAACACTTTTTAAAGTGCTGGTGGTGGGTGTCTCGGCCCTCCGAGGAGGGTTGAACGTCTTGTTGACACAGGGAGAAGCCATTGTGCCCACAGGGCAGAGAGCTGGCGGGGAGGGTATGTGAGACAGGTAGTCCAGAGCCCTCTTTCTCTTCAGACTTTTTGGGTCTTTTTTCTCTGCTGAAGATTTGGCCAACGTGGGGGTCCTGCCCAAAGGCGTGAAGGATCCGAAGCTTCTGCTTGGCCTCTGAGATCTCACCTGCATGTATGCAGACAACAGTTTTAGGCGAGATGAACTGGAAATATATAACCTTTTTTTGTTTTTCAATGACAATGATCATCCAGTAAAACAGTTGCCAAATAAAGAATAAAAACAGAGGCAAGCAAGCTTTACAACAGTGGTTTTTAACCAGTGGTCCGGGGACCACCAGTGGTTCTTGAGAGAGTTCCGGGTGGTCCCCAGTATGGAAAGTTTGTTAACCAGGTGTAACTCTTTGAGAGCGTGAAAATGAAAACCAAATGAACCCTTGCGGGTCAATTTTGCTTCATTTTACACTCTCACGAGTTAAAATATTCATCATGTCTACACAACTAGAGAATGTAGAAGATTAATGGTCATTTTGATCTGTATGTTTGACTGTTTTGTTTCTCAAATTCAACCTGGAGTTGTGGACAAAAGCGGGTCTGTGGGCTTAAAAATGTCATCAAATGGTGGTCCGTGGCTCAAGTTCTGAATAAATGGTGGACCCTGGTATCAAAAAGGTTGAAAACCACTGCTTTAGAGTGCCAAAGAAATGAAAGTGAATCATTTAAAAACTCAACACAGGTTCTTGCCTCTGATCTTGCCTCCATTTTATAAGCAGGAGTTGTTGGCTGCAGCGCTGGAGAGGAGCTGGAGCTCAGAGCCTCAAACTGGATGAAGTGGGAAAGTTTCTCCTCTGCATTCTTAAAGAAATCCTCCTGACCCTGGAAAATAAATAGACAGTTTTGATACTCTAATCCTGCACTATTTAATAAAAAAAAAAACCTTTTTAGCATTATGTACTACTGGATTTCTTTAGACGCTTCTTTTTTTATGAGAGCGTACAGATGGAACCGAATGAACCCGTTAGGGTTCATTTGGTTGCATTTGTACACCCTCATAAAAAAAGTTGAAAATGGGTGGATTTCCCTTTTATGAGAAAAGTCGCAGGTGTCACCTACTGACCAGTCTAATCCTGCACTATTTAATAAAAAGCAAAGACCTTTTTAGCATTATGGACTAGAGTAACTGACCCAGGCTATGGTTACAAATTTTAGATAATCCCATTAGATAATCCCATTTAGACCGGTAACCCTACCCTTGTACCCAACTATACCATCCAACCCCTTTTGGCATTCTTTTTTCCATGTGTAGTAGTGTATAGCGTATTCGACTTTTTAACATACAGTATGTTCATTCATTTTTCAGCAATGTATTCTTAATGTAATGTTTGAATGAATGAATTAATTAATTAATTTTTTATTAACAGAGATGAGAGTTACAGTACAATTCAAGTATGACTACATCAAATCTGAAAAAGCTTATTGGACACACTAGTTAAGCATACACTTGTTTAAAATACCGTACATACAAAACAACTACTTCAGTAAAATCAGAAGCAGCAAATCATGGAGGTAAAATCATAGTGGAGGTAAAAAGGGAAAAGAGAAATGTACAATGAGGAGAGGCGTGGTGGGTGGGGGGATTTTATATACATTTTTGTTTTACAGCGGCCAGTTTCGAATTGCAGCCATCTGTAGGTGGCCTTTGAGAGCGGTTATGAAGTTTGACATCATATTCCCATTTTGTCTACTCGAGTTTGGACAAAAAACAACATTCTATTTTTTTATGTAATTTTTGTGGCTGACAGGAAATCGGGAAATGAGAGAGGGATGGGGGAATGACAAGCAGTAAAGGCCGTGGGGATCGGGAGTCGAACCTGCGGACACTGCCAGAGCTGGATTACCAGCCAGGCCAAGACAACATTTTCCAATCAGCATATAGTTGAATTAAAAAGGGGGGTGTGTGGACAGAGGCAGCTCAAGTTCCAGTTTCTGACACTAGATACTAGTCCATGACACTAAATTCTAGTTTGTGACACTAAATTCTAGTCCCTGGCGCGAGGTTTAGTTTTTCTGGAAAAAATCTCTTTCTGTGTCAGTGATGCTTAACATATTTCATAGGAAGGACCCCCAGAAATATCTATTATTTAGCTGCAGAACCTCATCTAAAAACATTTTGTTCTAGGGATCCCCCAGAAGCAAAGATTTGAGTTAAAAATGTTTGCTTCCGAAATAATGTATTCAAAGATTTGCACCACATTTTCACAATTCTTCAAAAATAGCAGAGCTACAAGCTCATATGAGCTTGTAGATCTGCTATTTTTCAACAGCTAAAACACCAAAACGCGTTCAGTACAGAAAGGATTAAACCTACCGTATATTCATAGAGGTTACAGTTAGTTAGTTTATTGTCCACATAGTGGAAATTGTCTTCGGTCTCATGTACAACAGCTTAGCTTTTGGTACTTTATACCGTCTACCAGAAGGGAGTAATTCAAACTCACTGCAGAGGGGTAAGTAAGTAGTAAGTGATTCAGGCGACCCAATTAATGCATTAAGATACGGCCAGGTGATAGAAACTGCACTAACACGATTAATTTGTTCTAAAAGAAAAACACTACAGCTCACCTGGACCAGGTTGCGGAGCTGGGCGACAGCTTCCTGTAGATGTGATTCCTTGGGGTTGGTAGAGAACAGGGCCTGATCTCCAGCATGCAGGACGGCGATGGGAGCAGAAGGCTGAGGTTTCAGCTGCAGGTTGCTCAGAGCCAAAAGGGCAAGCGGCTTCACCAGGTCCTCCAAGCCAGACTGAACCAAACTGCTGGAGCAGCGGACCTTCACAAAGTTCAGCTGCCCATCGGCCATATAGATCACAGGAGAGAAACCTGGGTTTAAAAAGAGAGTAGTCAATCACAGCGTTTTTGTTAAAGGAGAATTCCACATCAAAAGACATTGGGCATCAATCTACCTTGATTCCTGTGACATGATACATAGGGCCCGATTTTTGTTACATTAGCCTTATGCGTAATTAACGCACATAGCATTGGGGAAGAGGCGTTCCCCCACTAAAGTCGCTAATTTCGTACCATGCCATCTCCCTTAAATACCTCCTTTACCCGTTAAATTATGCATAGGTGTGGTTTGGGCGTTTTTAGCTTTCATCCAATCCGTGTTGGTCTTGCCATTCCCTTTAATTCATCCCTTATCTATTTCCCTTATCCCTACTGCTATGTCTGACCCTCCGAAGCACGCAGCCTGGCTGCGGGCTTAGGACACACACATGCATGAGTAGCCTATTCTCAAAGATTATGCTCTCATTTTGAAACAATTATAGCTCAGTCAATTCTCAATCATTTCTTACCATTCAACATGTTATGTTGAAAAAACATGTTCCATGTTTTTTTGCTGTATGTGGCGTGCATTTATCCAAGTCTGTGAAATGTTATAAAGTAAATTGCAAAAAACTCTGGAATTCGCGGCAAAAAAACGTTTATTTTGATCATTGATTTCTCGGTCAATTCTGGACCATTTTTTACATTTCAAAATGCAGCATGATGGGAAAAGGCTCCTCTTTCAGATGCTGTATAGAATATGTGGGTAGGTCTTCTCTACAATGCGGGACCGGGCAAACTGCAACTGTCGGGGATTAGGCGGAAACGGTCCGCCTAATCCCCGACAGTTATAGTTTGCCCGATCCCGCATCGTAGAGAAGACCTACCCACATATTCTATACAGCATCTGAGAGAGAAGGTCTTTCCCGTCACGCTGCACTTTGAAATGTAAAAAATGGTCCAGAATTGACCGAGAAATCAATGATCAAAAAAACATTTTCTTTTCCGCGAATTGCCGACTTTTTTGCAATTTACAGCATTGCGTCACAAGTTAATGAATGTATTTAATTATATTATATACTGTACATTACCTAAACACAAGGAAGTGACCGACAGCAGGCAATCTACAGCTGTTCATAGGACAATCCAGCATAAATAAGGAGATGAATTGAACTGGCGCCTTTCCACGTGGAGTTGTGGACATCTCCAAAGGCGCACAGACGCGCATCGTGCGCACGTGGCTCTGCCTTCGCGGATCGGTTAAGGGGTGGTCTGATGTGGCGTTATCTAGTTCCCTAATCTATTTGACGAAATTAGCAACTTAAGGGACTGCGCAACAAACACGCCCATGACCACACCTCCAGCCACGAATAACGGTGTCGGCATAAAGAATAGTGGCTAAGGGAAGAGAAAAGGTAACCAAAATAGCAATAAGGGAATTCGCTGCGGGTATCGGGTAACGTTAGGGACAACGGGGGGAATGAAAATCGCGCCCATAATGTCCTTGATTTCTGTCACAGATACCCCATTTTCTACATTCCACCCTTGAGGTCCCCGTCCCAGCGGCGACATTGGGAACAGTTAACATGGCTACAGGTTGTCTTTATTCTACTGCGGGTATTTCTGTATCTCTAAACTTTTTTTTTTCCACACATCACATCAAACCACACATTACAAGATAATTGGACCATTATATGATTTTTAAAAACTCAGGTGGCACCTGTTGGACAAGAGTTTCTACCGGAGTGATTAGAGAGGAGGCAAAAGGAAGGGGAGGAAAGGAGGAGGAATAAATTACCTCTGGGATTACATGTAAAGACTGCCCCAGAGTGAAATAAAACTCAAGCATGTTTATCAGTATACTATTAAAATATGATGTGTGAAAAAAAAATAAGTTTGGAGTTAGAGAAATACCCGCATTAGAATAAAGACAACCTGCGGCCATGTTAACTGTTCCCAACGTCGTCGCTGGGACGGGGACCTCAAGGGTGAAATGTAGAAAATGGGGCATCTGTGAAAAAAATCAAGGACATTATGCATCATGTCACAGGAATCAAGGTAGATTGATGCCTAATGTGTTTTGGTGTGGAATTCTCCTTGAATAATAAAGTGACAACAGATTCTTGAAAAGGGAAAAACACTTACTCTGTCCATCTGTGATACAGATGACATATCCTACAAGATCAACTTCACCACAGAGTGGATCTAAACGTGTCCTTTGTAGGTCCAGGACATTAGCTGATGTCCTGGGGCGGAAATGTGCCGACAACCATTCCTGGGACACCTAATAAATACAGAAAATAATGTTACCTACAAAAATATATAATATAATTTTCATTTCAAGTGTCTATTACAGTGGTTTTCAACCTTTTTTTAATACCAGGGCCCACTATTTATTCTGCATTTTTGACACAGACCACCATTTGATGTTGAGTGTAGTCAAGTTTGTGTCCACAATTGAGAGATAACTGGCAAAACGTTGGTCAAAATAACATTTTTTCCTACATTTTCTAATAATGTGTAGATTCTTGCAAATTAAGATGCCAATTAAGATTAATTCAGATTCAGATTTTTAAATATCATTTAGCTCTTGAGAGTGTAAAATGAAACATGTAACTCAAGAGTTACAGATCTATCTAAGGGTCCATTTGGTGACCAACTGTCCATCATTTAGCCTGGGGACCACCTGGAATCCTCTCAGGGACCACTGGTGGTCCCCAGACCACTGGTTGAAAAACCTCTATTCTATTACTTCTAGGGCACGGGTTTTCAACAGGTGGTCCGGGGACCACCAGTGGTCCCTGAGAGGGTTCCAGGTGGTCCCCAAGCTAAATGATGGAAAGTTGGTTAACCAGATGTAACTCTTGAAAATGTAAAAATGAAACCAAATGGACCCTGGCGGGTCCATTTGGTTTCATTTTCACACTCTCAAGAGTTAAAGTACGCATCATCTGAAGCAGTATTTAATTAAGAAGTCTACTACACTGTTTTGTGTGCAAAATCCAGCCTTGAATTGTGAACGAAACCAAAATAATTCTTTAGTTTTAGGTCTTTGGGGCTAAAATTTCATCAAGTGGTGGTCCGTGGCTCAAATGCTGAATAAATGGTGGTCCCTCAAAGGAGAGAAGGACAACCAGGTGCTCGTCGAAGTAGGTTAAAAAGTTTAGATAAGGTGCTACTAAGATCAAAAAGGGAACCAAAATGCAAAGGTAAAACGACGATCTGAGAACTCAAAAAGTTAAAACTTTTTAAAAAGAGATGAGGAGAGCATAAATAAAGTGTCATAATTTATTAAATAAATAAAGCAGCCAACAATGTTTCGACTCGGGTGAGTCGAAGTAGGCATACTAGCCCTGACGAAGACTCACCCGAGTCGAAACATTGTTGGCTGCTTTATTTATTAAATAAATTATGAAACTTTATTCATGCTCTCCTCATTTCTTTTTTAAAAGTTTTAACTTTTTGAGTGCTCAGATTGTCGGTTGAAAACCCCTGTTCTAGGCAGAATGTGCGCAGTACCTGGAGGTCCTGGAACTGAGTCTTCTTGGTTGCTGTGAGCTGAACGGTGGCACAGCCGGGTCGTTTCTTCCCCTCGGAGGTGTTGAGGTTGTACACCCTGTATCGGCCACCCTCCTTCAGCAAACACTGGAGGTCCAGCGAAGGACGCCAAATGTTCAACAGGTAAACTAGAAAAACAAATTTCAAATTGAGTATCACCACCAGTACCCCAAATATTAAATGTCTTAGATCACATGTGTCAAAGTCAAGGCCCGCGGGCCAGATCCGGCCCGCGAGATGATTTAGTCTGGCCCCAGGCTTGTAGAGCAAAAATGTCTGAGTCTATTAAAAAAAAGTAAGTCTCTAGCACGTTCCTATCAAAAGTTATGATCGTTTAAAGAAATGCTTTTGAGCTCTCTTCTGAACGGCATGTAATGCATGTTGTCCAGCAGGGGGAGTCGTTTTACCAGGTTAGGCTGCTGGCACTGCAAAGTGAGAACTATATTTCAGCAGTACAAGGGTGTGTAACCGAGAGAACTATACTTTAGCTGCTAAAGTATAGTTCTCTCGGTTACACACCCTTGTACTGCTAAAGTTTAGCAGTACAAGGGTGTGTAACCGAGAGAACTATACTTCAGCAGTACAAGGGTGTGTAACCGAGAGAACTATACTTCAGTAGTACAAGGGTGTATAACCGAGAGAACTATACTTCAGTAGTACAAGGGTATATAACCGAGAACTATACTTAGTTAACTATACTTACTTAGTATTTGAAATTTAAATGCTATTTTCGTATGGTTTATTGATGCTCTGTAAATAAAAATAGCATCTTTCATAGCAAATGTCTTAATCTAGGCTACAAGTATAAAAACCAATAATGAAAAGTCATTAATATATATTAATAGCTATTCTTAATAATAAATATGACTTGTGTGATATACTGATATACTGAAGTAACGGCTGTGTACATAAACATGCATGTGCCGTGCATGCTTGCGGTCTGCGACTGGTTGCACCGCGGCGCTCCGGCCCCCATGAAGTCACATTAAGTCCAATGCGGCCACCACCCTAAATGACTTTGACACCACTGACTTAGATAAAGCAGGGGATTTTCAACCTTTTTGATACCAGGGCCCAACTATTTTATTTAACATTTGAGCCATGGACCATCGTTTGATGACATTTTAGTCCCACAGATCACAAAGCTAAAGATATCTTTTGCTTTTTTTTTGCTTTTGCTTCCATCCTGCATTTCGGAAACAAATCAGTCAAACACACAGATCAAAATGACCATTTGGGCAAAATCAGGTGATGACTTTTTTACTCTTGAGTGTAAATATGAAACCAAATGGACCCGCAAGGGTTATACACTCTTTAAAAGGATCCCTGGCTAATAAGACAAATACGCCTTAAAACACTATACTTGCCTTCTATTACTAAAACATGCAGATAAAAACACCTTCAATACTTTATTTCTTTCAATAGAGAATCTTTCACTTAATAGGAGGTGCTCCGGTCACAGGATGATGATGTCACATGAGCATGTTCATCCATATATTCTATAGAGCTAGATCACACGTGACATCATCATCCTGCGACAGGAGCAGTTCCTGTTGAGTGAAATATTCTCTATTTATGAAAGACATAAGATGCCAATGGTGTTTTTATTTGTTTATTTTAGTTATATAAGAAAAGTATAATGTTTTAAGCTCTTATTAGACAGGGATCCTGTTAAGTGTTACCAACTGTCCATCATTTAGCCACAGGGAACTCTCTAAAGGACCACTGGTGTTTCCCGGACCACTTAAACCCTGAGGTAAGCAGGTAGCATTGATCTGAATCAAAAACTAAAGAAACAACTCAATTTTAAAACCGTAGGTAACTCCTTCATCCAAAGCACTTTACAAAGCAGATTATATTTTTTTTCCAAAGCTGCAGCTCTCCCTTGGGCGCCACCCATATTGTCCATTAACCCAGAGCCTTCTAGTGGGAGAGTTAGGATATTCCCGTTCACTCCCTATGCGCAAGGGCGCTAGCGCTGCTGGAGGCGCATGGAGGAGTCCTGTGAGTCCACTCTCAAGCCGGAAGTCGATTAAACGAATGGGATTTAATAGGGAGCAGCAAAGTCTCGCGATACGGTATACGTCTCGCGAGGCTGTATGAGTGTGTAAGTGAGCGTTATCATGAGCGTTATGCTCAGAATAGGACTCAAAGAGGCTCTGTATAGTCACATGACCTGGCTGCTCCGCTCTGCTTTCGGCCTCTGCTTCCGGGTACACCAATATCCTAACTCTCCCACTTAGAAGGCTCTGGTCCAACCAAGGAGCGGCACGCACAAAGATCATACACATCACAAGGCACACCGTTGCCGCCTAACTGGTCCCTGGAGTCAGCGACGCAGAGCTTCCACACAGGGGTGACGTCTCGTTTGGGACAGCCACCCTGGCCCTCCTGTGCATCTTCTATGGCGCGGCGGTAGCGTTCCTGCAGCTCCGCCTGCTTCCTGTCTGCCAGAGCACGCCTGTAGGCGTTCAGAGTATCTAGCTGCTGTTCACTCAGATGGCCCTGGAGAGAGACAAGAACATGTTGAAATATCTTCAGTTAAAGGGGAAGTCCACCCATTTTCAACATTTTACTATGTCATTGATGCACCTTCGAGGTGTTGGGTGGACATGATAAAAAAAAAAAAAAAGTTCCCCCGTTCTGTGTTGCCAAGAAATGGAGGTCTGAAGAAAACCACTAACATGGTGAAATATTTTCACCGTCCATGTTAATGGATTGCTTTAGAGAGCGTACACATGGAACCAAATGAACCCGTTAGGGTTCATTTGGTTGCATTTGTACGCTCTCAGAAAAAAATGTTGAAAATGGGTGGAATTCCCCTTTCACTGAACGCATCTACAACAGTGGTTTTCAACCAGCCGTCCGGGAACCACCAGTGGTCCTTGAGAGGGTTCCAGGTGGTCCCCAGCTAAATTGGTTAACCTGATGAAAAGTTGGTTAACCAGATGTAACTCTTGAGAGCGTAAACATGAAACCAAACGGACCCTTGCGGGTCCGTTTGGTTTCATCTTTACACTCTCGAGAGTTAAAATGTTCATCATCTGAATTAGCAGTTCAGCAGTTTAGCACCACTTAATTAAGAAGTCAATTAGATTCAATTAGAAGAAGACAATTAGATTGTGTAGACGATTAATGTTCATTTTGATTTAGTGTATGTTTGCCTGTTGTGTTTGTAAAAATCCAGCCTGGAATTGTGGACAAAACCAAAAGAAATCTTTAGTTTTGGGTCTGTGGGTGAACATGTCGTCAAACGGTGGTCTGCGGCTGAAGTGCTGAATAAATAGTGGGCCCTGGGCCCTATCAAACATGTTGAAAATACCTGATCTACAACAAGAGATAGAGATAGAGAGAGAAATGAAAGAGTCT
Organism: Benthosema pterotum; assembly: GCA_039105355.1. Taxonomy (NCBI): domain Eukaryota; kingdom Metazoa; phylum Chordata; class Actinopteri; order Myctophiformes; family Myctophidae; genus Benthosema; species Benthosema pterotum. Next base: position 43,068,302 of record CM076977.1, on the reverse strand, counting down.
TCTCACCTCCAAGTAGACAGGATCATTCTCCACTGCTTCGTGTAGTTCCTCTCCATCGTGTAGAGTCTTCACATCCTGGCGGCTCAGTGTCTTCTTCGGTCTTCTGCCACAAGGTCTGCCATTATCTAGAACAGGGGTTGTCAAACTCAGATACAGAGTGGGCCAAAATTTAAAACTGAAATCAAAGCCGCGGGCCGAGTTTGAACGAATTAACCTTTTAAAAAGGGGAATCCCACCCATTTTCAAAATTTTCCTGAGAGGGTACAAATGTGAACCAAATGGACCCTAGCGGGTCCATTTGGTTCCATTTGTAACCTCTCAGGAAAAATGGGTCTGAATGTAAAAATCATTAACATGATGAAATACATCTTGGTGATGCCATCAGATGTATTTCACCATGTTAATGATTTTTTAGGAAATACAGAATTGGGGGAACTTTTTTTTTATCATGTCCACACAACATCTCTAAGGTATATTAATGACATATTAAAATGTTTGAAAACGGGTGGTCTTCCCCTTTAATTTGATAACGTCTCAAGGGCCAAATGAAATTACACGGCAGGCCATATTTGGCCCGCGGGTCAGAGTTTGACACCCATTATCTAGAAGACCGCAATGTCTAAAACAGCCATTTCACCCTGACCTTGTATTTTACTTATTCAATTAAAAAAAAGACATGTCATACCATTCTCCAACGATTCAAATTCAGCCTGAATCTTGGCAAAGAGTATCTCCATGGCTTTCTGCTGTTCGCTGTTAAAGCGTCTGGCCTCCTTCTCCTCGGCGCGGTCTGAGCGGAATGCAAACCCTCCGTCAGGCTTCTTTTCCATCCACTACAGAAACAGTTGTATATCATATACAGTGTTGGGCAGTAACGATAACGAATTTTAGATTACATATTACTGTAATATTATTACTTTTGCTCCAAAAAGTAAAGTAACGAGATTACTCTGCAAAAATGGGTAATAAGTAATGCATTACTTTGCAAGTAACGCCAAGTTACTTTGTTTAAGATAAGCTTCTTGTTGCATGCAAAAATAAGTTGTAGAACAGATTTACAAGCTATCGACAGGTACTGTAACAGAGATGTGCACTAGATTGTAGATCCAGTCCACACACTGCATCCTGCGCACAGTTATGTACACTACAAATTATTATCTAAGACATTTACAATGTCCGATTTTGTTGGCTTTGTTTTCAGGTGCAGTTTGTGGGATTGGAGACTATTATTATTACAATAAATACGAATTCAGTTCTAAAAAGAGCTCGCTAAACAGATTATGTTGTACATCTCTATTTTTTCCCAAAGGTGGGAGTTGAGAACATGGGAAAGTTATAACGTAATATGTAATATATTACTCTTCGATTCCAGTATATACCGGTATATAGTATATATTTCTTTCTGAAGTGATCAGACTCTAGTACCGTATTAGTAATGTGCACAGTACACACCAGGATGGGGTAGCTTCTTAGCACAACAATGTCCACACAACCAACAGGCCCTCCGTTGCTGTACAAAGAGGACATGGGAAGCAGGAATGGCCGAGGATCACGGTAGAATCCCAGCTTGGTATCCCATCGCGCCGGTCTACAACTATTGGCAGAAATCTTAAAAACAAGAACGAACAACAAATGATTCCTCGTGGGAGCATGTGTCGACAGATACGTTCAACTCGGTGCTTCGCTTTTCGGCCGTTTACCGTAATTTCCGGACTATAAGCCGCTACTTTTTTCAACATGCTTTTGACCCTGCGGCTTATACAACGGTGAGGCCAATCTATGGATTTTTACAGGTGACACATGGGTAGACCCTGAGAGGGTTCCAGGTGGGCTCCACAGACTAAATGACGGAAAGTTGGTTAACAAGATGTAACTCTTTGAGAGCGAAAAAATGAAACTAAATGGACCCTTGCAGGGTCCATTTGGTTTCATGTTTACACTCTCAAGAGTTATGACATTCAACTTCATCTAAATTAGCACCACTTAATTAATAAGTCGTAAGTCATGTTCATTTTGGTCTCATTTTGATGTTTTGCCTCATTTGTTTGCGAAAATCCAGCCTAGAATTGTGAACAAAACCAAAAGAAATCTTTAGTTTTGGGGTCTGTGGGGTGAAAATGTTGTTAAATCGTGGTCTCTGGCTCAAATGCTGAATAAATAGTGGGCCCTGGGATCAAAAACGTTGAAAACCACTGCTCTAACATGAAGCTTATTACCTGGTGCGGCTTATAGTCAGGTGCAGCTTATACAAGGAAAAAAAAAAACAGTATTTTGCTCCAAATTTAGCTGGTGCGGCTTATAGACCTGCGCAGTGATGTCACCAGCCCTGTTCCACTAGTGGATTCCTCCTTCATTTTCCTCATAGACTTTTTGAAAATGGTTAATAAAAACACGATTGCGGCGCGGCCAAAGCCAACTCGGGTCGTGACAAATCATGACAACAAACACAATATCATATCATATGATATCATATATCATGTCATATATTACAGTATATAATTAGGAAGAAGTAGAAAACGGCATGATACAAGACTTTTTGTTTCGTTTTTCATCTTAGAAATGATTTGATAGTCCCAAAAGTTTGTGTGCGTCATCATGATTCGCCACGACTCGAGTTGGCTTGAGTTGTGGCGTGTCGTGGCGTGTCGTTCCAGAAATGTTCCATTTCTGGAACAGGGGCGGTGACGTCACTGCGCAGGTCTATATTCAGGTGCGGCTTATAATCCGGAAATGACGGTACCTTCATCATGAGGGATTCGGGTGCGTCTAGAGGCGAGCAGGCGTCCTGGGATCCTACCAACTCTGCTCCGTGGATCATCAGTTTCACACCGACGGCCAGCCGACCCTTGCGGAGCATGGCTGTCAGCGGAGCATCCACCTGCGCTTTAATAGCATACCAGCCGTCCGTGAGCCAAAGTACTGCGACTGGGAGTTCCACCTTAGCTTCGTCCCCTTGAGGGGCATCGACGTCGACGTCTTTCCCAGCCGGTCTGGTCGGGTCGTGACCCCTGGAGACCACACCGCATACGCAGAGGACCAAGGTTTTGGCGGACGTGTCGTCTCTTTCCATAATCTTCCTCAGAGCCGGCCTACGGCTGTGGTCTACTTCCACATCGTACCTGAGACCACACAGACCAGTAAGAACAACCAGGGTTTACACTTGTAAAGTAATAATAATGTCTTGTAAAGTTAATAAGCTAATAATAATAAGATTTGTATAGCACCTTTCATGACATGACATGACAACAAGCAGCTACTTTTTTCACATGCTTTGGACCCCTGCAGATTTTTACAGGTGTGTTTTTTTAACAGGGGTTTTCAACAGGTGGTCCGGGGACCACCAGTGGTCCCTGAGAGGGTTCCAGGTGGGCACTCCAGACTAAATGATGGAAAGTTGGTTAACCAGATGTAACTCTTTGAGAGCGTAAAAATGAAACCAAATGGGCCCTTGCGGGTCCATTTGGTTTTATGTTTACACTCTCAAGAGTTATGAGATTCACCATCTGAATTAGCACCACTTAATTAATAAGTCATGCCATGGTCATTTTGATCTCCATGTTTTGCCTTTTTGTTTGCGAAAATCCATCCTGGAATTGTGGACAAAACCAAAAGAAATCTCTAGTTTGGGGTTCTGGGGTCGGGGGTCAAATGCTGAATAAACTGTGGGCCCTGGTTGAAAACCAAAAAGTGTCACTGTTCTGTCTTGTAATTTGATATTTTCCTATGTGGATTTCATGTGGCACCCTCAAAACGATTCATTGCTAATATGACAAATATTCCTTAAAATACTATAACTAAAACGTACGGATACAAACACCTTCAATAGTTTATTTCTTTCATAAATAAAGAATCTTTCACTCAATAGGGACTGCTCCTGTCACAGGTTCAGTCTTATGGAATAATAAAAACATTTAACAATTGCTTTGATGCTCATATAAAGTTAGAAAGTATTATGTCTTTTTTTGTTAGAATATGGATTTCATACAGTATATTTCATAGAGCTGGAAGCTGGACCACACATGGACATAATTATGACATCATCAACCTGAGACAGGAGCAGCCTCTATTGAGTGAAATATTTTCTATTTATGAAGGAAATAGGATATCAAGGGTGTTTTCATTTGTTCATTTCAGTTATATAGGGCAAGTATGATGTTTTAAGTCATATTTGTAGGGGATCCAGGGATCCTTTTCCAATTATTCTATGTCCTATGCGATTCTGTGACTTGTTGCCTTTTACACATACTTTAGGGCAAAAGATTAATCTAATCAGCTCAAATTTAACTGGATATTTCTGGATATACTGTACCTGTATTTGAGTTGGAGGAGAACCTGCTCTGGAGTGAGACAGAGGCTACCCATTGTTGTGGGAAAAGATCTCTCCATTGAGGCCTGCTTCCACACTATGAACCGATAGTGGTTGTACACCCACTCCTCACTGATCAGCTTGGGATCCACGCCTGGAGTGTCACACAATGCTCTGGAAAACGTGAACAGAACACGGAACAAAAGTTGGGTAAAATCTGCAACTGATAGTTGCTGCATTACACATCATGCGACTATAACTGATTTGTCAAGCATAGTGCTCAGTAGATTGTAACAATCACTAGATTCAATACTTGTAGAACTCTTCTTTCCCTGCAGTTCCGTCACTTCTGGGGATCAGCCATCCACCGTCCGCAATTTGGACACCGTTGCCATCTACGAAAACCTGCTGTGGAAAGAACTGCCGGCAACGGAAGCGAAAGGCGTCTGCGTTGTCACTGGTAATCTCTGAAACATGGCGATGAACTCCACAGACGTACAGCTGGAAAAAAAAACACAATTGCAAGTTTTATACAAAAAAAACAACAACAATAAAACAGGGGAATGCCCAGTTCACCCATATCATACCTGTTGTTGTGTGTGTTTGGCCGGAGGCTGTCCATTTACTGCAGTTCTCAAATGAATCCTTTCCACTCCCGAGGTCTTAGCCAAGAATAAACTCCCTGCTATTGGTCGAATGTTCTGCCGCTTTTTCTTCCTGATTCTCATATCCTGCATATCCCGTGCCAGCTCTAAGCTCTGGAGACTCTGAGCTATGTCTGTTAATACAGTGCCAAAACAATGTGACATATATTATACTGTATATATTAAATATAAGAAATTGTGTGGCTATATATTAGCATTTAAATGGTCACCTTCGTCTCCAGATACGATGTCCACGGAAACTGTCTCCTCTGCAGCATCCCCCTTTACCTCATGGTTAGAGGAAAGGCTCTTAAGACCATCACGTTCAACCTCCTCTGAGACCACCGTCGGCATGGCTTCCCTGCTCTCATTTTCAGCCACTTTTGTAGGAATTTGTGACTTCTTTGCAGGTGGAACAAACACAATGTTCTTAGGTGTTCCACATAGTTTATGTCTGTTTTCCTCTTTGCCTATCCTAGGTGAGCTGTCTTGGACACTAGTCCTTTGTTTTTTGAAGGGAGGGACAAACACTGCAGGCGTCCTTTTCTCGCCCTGGGGCAGCTGGGGTGAGCCGGTCCTCATGTTCTTCTGGAACGGGGGAACAAACAGGCCCATTTTGAAATTTGTAGGTTTAACAGCTCCTGGGATTGAAGGTGGTTTCGTTGGCTGCGGTTCGGCCTTATGCAACCCGTAATCTGCACTGCTCTTGCCATCTCTATGAGATAAAGAAACACATCATGTGGAAATAGTTTACGTTTAGGTTTTTTTTTTGTACATTTCTTCTCAAACTTCCCTAATTCAGAGGGCTTACCTGTATGGTGTAGTGATTCTTGGACGAAGAGGGGTAATATATTTGAAAACACGTCTGTCCTTTATTTCACCTTAATACCAAACATTAAAAAATAATAATTTCAGTGATCAGAACAGAAGCATTGGTGCAAACTAGCAATGTTTTACAGTGATTTACCATCAGGGTCACTTTTTGCTGGGTAGAGGGCTGAGAATTTTGGGTCGTCTACTGTTCTGTCAAATTCTTCTAACAGCCTTCGTTTCAATGGAGGATCACCTCCTAGAATACAGTGGAACAATAATGTTTGTTAATGGCCATGGTGCATACAGTGTACACTACAATAATTACATTTCCGATGTACACTAATTTTGGAAACTTTCATACAACATTACCCAATTAAAATATCCTCACTCACCACTTATGTTTTCTGCTGATCTTTTTGCTCCGTCTCTTCGCTCTAGTGCAGATCCTTCACTGCATCCTTGGACTAGAATTTTCTTTGGAATTTCGGCGAGATCCCGGTCAGCTACTTCTTCGTCCTCCAATAAGGCCTTAGCACAATCTATGGCTTCCTGTGCAAAATATCTCTGCTGGGTCATAGTGCAGCCGCTGAGGCCAAGGGAACCAAAGTTAAGCAGCACCGGAGACCCGCCGGCACTTGGGGACGGATGTGTGACCTTTTCACAGTCTTCCACGCTTCCATTTTCCGCTTGCATGTGCCGTTCATGTGTAAGAGAGGCAGACTTTATCTGTTCCGGGCCATTTTCACACGTGGACCGTTCTTTGAATGCCACAGAGCTTTTGCTACAACTCATTCCTGGATTTCTGTAAGCTTTCACATGGTCTGTCTTGTGGTTTTGAGTGGCACAAGATTTAAGTTCTTCAAAGGTAGAATGTTGAGAAGGTTTATTTTTCTCACTGGTAGTGGAAAGACCTGAGGTGGATGAGACTTTGTCCAATACATCCTTGTTTGCCGAATCATTTAGAATGTTCCTTGCCTTCAACAGATTTTTTTCTGAGACATGAACCGTTATACCCCTCGCAGTTGTGAAACCACAGTTGATTTCTTCCGTCTCGTTTTGCACCTCGAGGTTTGCCGCAGTCCTCTTTCTTTGTGAAACTGCTGGGACCTTTGAGTTTCCTAGAGCCTCAGGTGAATTTAGTTGCTTGCCACTTGCAATGAAAGGGCCATCGTTTCTTGATGGCAGATTCTGTGTTTCAATCTTAGTATCGCTTGTCATTACTTTTTCATGCTGAATTTCCCCGAATTCACTGAACAGGTTTTTTGCTCTCTGAAGGGCTATGGGCGAAATCGCTACTTCTTTGCCACTGGCTGTCTGGAAGCCTGCATTATTTGTTTTTGGGTGATCGACTGAAACAGTATTGTCCTTTGCATCCCCCAACTTGTCATTCTCACTCCACAGGGCTTTTGCTTTTTGTAGTGCCCTTGTTGAAATTGCAACTCCTTTGCCACTAGCTGTTTGAAAGCCAACATTTCTTTGTGGCGGTGGCTGAACTGGCCTGGTTCTCGGAGCATCTGATTTTTGGTCCTCAAAGTTATCACATTCATGTAAACAGGCCTTTTGTTCTGTCAGTGCATTACTGGACACATATCCTTTCTTTTCACTGGACGATACACTGGTGATAATCTTATCTTCTGTATTTTTCTTCATATTCTCATCTTCTGCACATTCACTCAACAGGGCTTTGGCTTTGTGAAGGGCAGCAACTGAAATGGCTATACCTTTTCCACTGGCTGTGTGAAAACCACAATTCCTCGGTGGCTCATCAGTTGGAATGTTAAATGGCCTTAATTTCATATCTTGATCTTCATCGCAATCACTCAAAAGGGCTTTAGCTTTCTGAAGAGCTGATGTTGAAATGATTACGCCCTTTCCACTAGCCGTTTGAAAGCCACCATTTCTTGGCAGTTGATCAACTGTAGTGTTTACAGCAGCATGTTCGATGCTAGTCTTCACCGCTGTATTTTCCGATGTTCCCTCTTTCGGCTGGCCACAATCACTAAACATGGCTTTTGCTTTCTGAAGGGCCGTAGTTGAAACTGTAACTCCCTTTCCACTGGCCGTCTGAAAGCCGCAATTTCTTGGTGGCAGTGAATGTAAGGTTTCTTCTTCAAATGAAATTGCTTCCTGTAAAATAGGCTTTGCTTTTGCCACAAGACTGTTGGACCTTCCACGGGCTGTGCTTTTGTCACCATCATTGGTCAATTCACAGCCATCCTCAGCATTTTTCGTCTTGAATTCTTCACAGTCACTAAACATGGCTTTTGCTTTCTGAAGGGCCGTAGTTGAAACTGAAACTCCCTTTCCACTGGCAGTCTGAAAGCCGCAATTTCTTGGCGACGGTGTCTGAATTGTCTTGGTAAAATTACTAGCTCTCATAGCATCTGGATTTAGGGTTTGTTCTCCAAATGAATTTGCTTCCTGTAAAATAGGCTTTGTTTTTGTCACAAGACTGTTAGACCTTCCACAGGCTGTGCTTTTGTCACCATCATTGGTCAATTCACAGCCATCCTCAGTATTTTTCCTAATGGTCTCGAATTCTTCACAGTCACTAAACATGGCTTTTGCTTTGTGAAGGGCTGTAGTTGAAACTGCTAAACCTTTGCCGCTGGCTGTGCGAAAGCCACAATTTCTCAGTGGTAGCATATCAGCTGGAATGTTGTTTGGTTTTGTCGTCTTTTTATCTTGATCTTCATCACATTCATCCAACAGGGCTTTTGCTTTCTGAAGGGCCCTAGTCGAAATTGTTATTCCTTTGCCAGTAGCTGTTTGAAAGCCACCACTTATTGGTGCCGGTGACCGAATTGGCCTGGTGATTTGGGTTGTTTTCTCTGTATGGTGCTTCTGGTGCTCAATTTGATCACAATCTTGGAAAAGAGACTTTGCTTTTATTAATGAGCCATCAGACACCGACAGTTTCTTCCCACTGGCAGTAGCAAATCCACCGTGAATAGTCAGTTCGCCAATTACATTATCAGCTTTCTTTAACGTGGTACATGTGAGAGCAGAGAGTGGCTTTGCTATCAAGGATGGATTTCCGCCGCTAGAACCAGCATCAATAACATCTACAGGATTTTTAGGACCAGCATTCTTTAACGGTTCACCCTCATGATGCAGCACTGTGTCATTTGCCACTGGACCAATACCCATACTGTTGCAATCTTTATTGAAACCACTTACGGTCACAGACGGTGGTAGTTTCTTCATGCGTCTTGCTGAGCCACACTCGTCACTTTGCAAGACATCGCAGTCTTTGAAGAAAGCATTTGCATCTTGGATTGCTTTGGCTGATATTGTAACATCCTTCCCACTGGCCATCTTGAATCCACTTGTCTGTCCTTCGATAGGCGCTGTGCAGATTTTGACATTCACAGGTTTATTTCTTTCAGTGTGATTAAGTTGAGTAGGTGGCGTTTGTGTAGAACTTGAAGAACCTGGCTGAAATTGTGATGCTGCCTCATTTAATAATGGGACGTCCGTTCTTTCTCCAGGACAAATATCTGATGTGGAGACCATATCTTCTTCAATGTGATGCTTGGTTTTGATTGTAAAATCCTCTATGAGCTTGTCATGTGATGGCTGAGGGTGTTTACAATGTACAGACACAATATCAGAAGAAACACTGGAGTCTGGAATGATCACAGGATTCTCCTCTAAATCAGCAAATAAAGTCTTTGCTTTCTGCAGAGTATTTCTTCCAGCAGTTTTTAAGGATAAACCATTTCCACCCACGTCAAAATCATCTGTTGTGACATTAGGTGAGGCAATAGCAGCTTCTCCTTCTGACGCATGTTCATTTCCAGTCAAGACATTTTCCGTTTTCGCTGTACAGTTGAATTTGCTAGTGGTGCTGGGTTCTTTACATTCATTCCTATCAGGGGTCATCAAGTGCTTTTCAACTTCACAGTTTAAACTCTCATCAAAATCTATGCCGACGAGAAAGTCCGGATCCAATTCTTGGTCTGCTTGCTGGGGAGGAGCGGCACGTTTGTTTTCAGAATGTAGGCTTATCGCAACAGGTCTGAACTGGGTAAATTCAAATTGGCTATTGGCTTCTTCCAAAAAACAGCATAGTTCTGTGACTTCAGCTTTCTGTGAAGCCGTCAAAGAACATTCAGCATCCCCAAACTTTGTATTTGAAAAGGGTGGATGACTTGACTTGATAATGTTGTTTCCAGTATTAAAGTCACATTTGGTTGCGTCTTTATCCAGAAGGCTTTCATCCATAATGTCTTTAAATAGGCTCTTGGCTCTGTTAAGATTGTCTGTAGATATGTTTATTCCTCTATTTGAAGCCGTTTTGAATCCTGTTATATTTACAGGACAAACAGTTAATTGCTGTGGGATACTTGTGTGAACTTTACCATTTTGATTAGAAATGTTCCTTTTATCAATTACTGTATTTCCATCATTGGTTAGCTGTATGGATGTGTTCTTTGTGTGCTGTTGTTTCTCAGTTCCAGCAGCCGATTGCTGACATTCAGCGTTTTTCTCTGAGCTTGGGAGAATGTATGATGATCCAGTAACTTGAGTGACAACAGTAGACTGAATCCCACTGTCATTGGTTATATCCCATTCATTACTAATGTGATTAGATTCAGGACAGTGTGATGTTCTCCCTAGACCAGACTCTTGTAACAGGCTCTTTTTCTTCTGTTTCAGTGCTGACAAACAAGCTGATGCAGAGAAGTCATTTTTGCAGTCTTCTCTGCTGCCCACTTCGCCAGAATCTGACATTTGACTGAAGTCTTGCGCGAAAGCTCTGCAAAGCTGTGACATGTCTATATCCTGTACTTTCTCTGGAAATTGAGAAACAAGACCACTTTCAGTCTTATTTGTCTGGGTTTGTCCTGGATAGTTTCCATCAGAGATTTTGTTGTTGTCACAATATTGTGCTTCATCCGGGACATTTTCTGTTTCCTTCTCTTTAAACTCTTGTCCTAAAATTAAGGGCACACACAGAACAAATAAAATAGCAAGTGAATGTATCAAAGCATAGCATATACACAGAAATGTACAGTACCGTAATTTCCGGACTATAAGCCGCACCTGAATATAAGCCGCACCAGCTAAATTTGGGGCGAAATACAGATTTTTCCTTGTATAAGCCGCACCTGACTATAAGCCGCACCAGGCAATAAGCTTCAGGGGTTGACACTAAGGTCTCGGAGGCACTTGCCCATCGGGCAAGTGCAAGTCAGGTTCTACTTGCCCTCAGCTCATGGTCACTTGCCCCCTAAAATATATAGGGGGCAAGTAAATATACATTTCAGCACCACGGACAGAGTCACTACAGCTACCATAACAGAAAGCTCATTTCAGCACCACGGACAGAGTAACAGAAAGCTCATTTCAGTACCACGGACAGAGTCACTACAGCTACCATAACAGAAAGCTCATTTCAGCACCACGGACAGAGTAACAGAAAGCTCATTTCAGTACCACGGACAGAGTCACTACAGCTACCATAACAGAAAGCTCATTTCAGCACCACGGACAGAGTAACAGAAAGCTCATTTCAGTACCACGGACAGAGTCTCTGCAGTCAGGTTCTACTTGCCCTCAGCTCATGGTCACTTGCCCCCTAAAATATATTGTAAATTTTGCAGATGTAACTCTTGAGAACGTAAAAATGAAACCAAATGGACCCTTGCGGGTCCATTTGGTTTCATTTTTAGGCTCCCAAGAGTTACAATTCATCATCTTAATTACCCCAGGTCTACACAACTAGAGAATGTAGAAGATTTGGTCATTTTGATGTGAAAGTTAAATTGCCTGTTTTGTTTCCCAAATCCAGCCTGGAATTGTGGATAGCTAGAAAGCAGGGAAAGACACAGAGGCAGAGTGCAATGACTGCCTTCAAGACAAATTTATCTTGTGTTGTGTTATAGTGCACTAAGTTGCACACTTGCCCGATCGGGCAACCAGGTAGCAGTCTTCACTTGCCCCACCATTTTTTTTTTACTTGCCCCAGGCAAGCGGGCAAGTGTTAGTGTCAAGCTCTGAGCTTCATGTTAGAGCAGTGGTTTTCAACCTTTTTGATACCAGGGCCCACTATTTACTCAGCATTTGACAACATTTTCACCCCACAGAACCCAAAACTAAAGATCTCTTCGTTTTGTCCACAATTCCAGGATGGATTTTTGCAAACGCCACTTCTTAGTGGTGCTAATTTAGATGGTGAATATCATAACTCTTGAGAGTGTAAAGATGAAACCATATGGACCCGCAAGGGTCCATTTGGTTTCATCTTTAGACTATCAAAGAGTTACATCTACACCGCGTTCCAACTTATTATGCAAATCATGTTTTTGTTTGATTTTCCAACATAATTGATGCAAATGATATCAGCATAATTTTCAAGTCATTAGCTGTCAATTTATATTTCAAATGTTATTGAACAAACCTCCTAATGAAAACAGAATTTAGAAAATAAATTAAAAACTGTTTTCGCACTGTTCCAGATTATTATGCACATCATAGTTTTAAGACATTTTCTAGTTTGTAAAGAACTGAAAATAGTAATTTGTTGAATTTATAGCAATAAGGAGGTCATATGTACTGGGAAAAAATGCTATTTCAATCCAAAACATGTTAACAGGTCCAGTTACATGTTAACATGGGACCCCTTGTTTGATAGCAGCTTGCGTCCATAAAACTTGTGAGTTTATGGAGAGTTTCTGCTTGAATGTCTTTGCAGGATGTCAGAACAGCCTCCCAGAGTTGCTGTTTGGATGTGAACTGCCCCCCAACCTCATACTGTACACAAAGACTAATTTTCAAACAGTCTTGTTCACTGAGGAGTGCCGTCCAACAAGGCTGCGACGTCAGCAAGGAGGTGGCGGAGTCATGTTTTGGGTCGGAATCCTAGGGAAAGATCTGGTTGGCCCCTTTAGGGTCCCTGAAGGTGTGAAAATGACTTCTGCAAAGTATGTTGAGTTTCTGACTGACCACTTTCTTCCACGGTACAAAAGGGAAGAATCATGCTTTCTGAAACAAAATCATCTTCAAGCACAACAATGCACCATCTCATGCTGCACGGAATACCTCAGCTTCACTGGCTGCTATGGGCATAAAAGGGGAAAAAAAATCATGGTGTGGCCCCCATCCCGCCCCCCCTGACCTCAATCCTATTGAGAATGTCTGGAGCATCCTCGAGCGAAAGATCTAAAGGGGCCGACCAGGTCTTTCCCTAGGACTCCGGCCCAAAATATGACTCCGCCACCTCCTTGCTGACGTTGCAGCCTTGTTGGGACATGGTGGCCAAACTGGCCATGCACCAACCATCCACTACTCCATCCATCTGGACCATCCAGGGTTGCACGGCACTCATCACTGAACAAGACTGTACTGAAAAATGTACAGTATGAGAGTGGGAGGCAGTTCACATCCAAATAGCAACTCTGGGAGGCTGTTCTGACATCCTGCAAAGACATTCAAGCAGAAACTCTCCATAAACTCACAAGTTTTATGGACGCAAGCTGCTATCAAACAAGGGGTCCCATGTTAACATGTAACTGGACCTGTTAACATGTTTTGGATTGAAATAGCATTTTTCCCCAGTACATATGACCTCCTTATTGCTATGGATTCAACAAATTACTATGTTCAGTTCTTTACAAACAAGAAAATGTCTTGAAACTATGATGTGCATAATAATTTGGAACACTGCGAAACGCACTGTTTCAAGTTTTTAATTTATTTTTTAAATTCTGTTTTCATTAGGAGGTTTGTTCAATAACATTTGAAACATAAATTGACAGCTAATGACTTGAAAATTATGCTGATATCATTTGCATCAATTATGTTGGAAAATCAAACAAAAACATGATTTGCATAATAAGTTGGAACGCGGTGTAGTTAACCAACTTTCCATCATTTAGTCTGGGGGGCCCATCTGGAACCCTCTCAGAGACCACCTGTTGAAAACCCCTGTGTTAGAGCACCGTTGGTGGCCGTTACCTGTAAAAATCCATAGATTGGCCGCACCGTTGTACAAGCCGCAGGGTCAAAAGCATGTAAAAAAAGTAGCGGCTTATAGTCCAGAAATGACGGTATGTATGATATGTATAGTAGATAATAAGAACATGCAGACATACCAGTTGATCGCTGTACAGGCTTCTCATTCCCTTGCTCTCTGGAAGTAGAACTTGGAAGTGTATAAACAAATCTTCTCTTCTTATTGGAATGGGACTTTATAAACGATGGTGTGACTAGTTGGCTAGGGCCTGATTCACTTCCAGTTTGTTGTGTTACAATTCTCGATTCCAGCTGTTTACAGGAATCATTAACACGGCAAGGCGTATTTATTCCACACTGTGAAATATCAGACAGACTAATTGGAGTCCACTGAATATCACCCGTTTTCACATCAGGTTCTTCATTTGTTCTTTGCTCAGCCATGTCTTCACTAGTCACCAGATGTTTTGTTGCCAATGTATTTGTTGTGGCGCAGCCGTTTTCGTTTGTCGAGATGTTTTGTTTCCGCTTTATTCTGTCCTTGGTTTTGACTCTTCGCAACGCTGAGCTGCTGTTTGAGAAGAACATGGAGAGTACGTTTTCAGCTCCGTCAAGAACGCTCTCCACAGTGCGCCGAATTTCTCCATCTTCAATAGCATCTGGTACCGTCATCTTCCAGTCACTGCCGCTGTCGTCTAGTGAAGATTCAGGCAGAGAATCAGTTGACTTTCTGACCGGATCGTCTTCTTGACCATCAGCTGCTGAGAGCAAGACGAATAAAGCATTGGAGCATTGCAGATGATTTGAATTATGCCTTATTAAAAGTTGCAATATACAAATTGATTATGTATTTAAAAGTAACATTGATTAGCAACGATATGCAAGCGATATACTAGTGCTGTTGAACTTGTGCCATCTCATACATCCAGACCTACAACCAGTTCCCACCACTCAGATCAGCGAACACAGAGAGGCTGTCAGAACCTTCTCTAAAGCGCTCCACATGTCCCAGACTCTCCTCCCTTCTGACTCTCAAATCCCAATCGTTTGACATAATATGAAGACTCCAGGCTACACCTTGTAGCATTTGCCCTAGCTTTGACAGCTTTAAAAGCTTATGCAAAGATGCTAAAATGTAATTTAGATAGCATGATATATAGACAGATGCCAGGTCATTTTTATACCTGGCATTCTATTGTATAGTTTTCATGTAGAGATAATTGGGGGATATTGTACTTCACCGATGACAGCTTCTTGAAGTACAATACAGGTGAAGTATTGTACTTCACTGACAGCTTCTTGGTTTACCCATGATATACTATATCAGGGGTTTTCAACCTTTTTCATCCCAGGGCCTACCATTTATTCAGCATTTGAGCCACCATTTGAGGACATTTTAGCCCCACAGACGCCCCAAACTAAAGATTTCCTTTGCTTCTGTCCATGATCATTAATCTTCTAGTTGTGTAGATTAGGACGGATTCACATGATGAATATTTTAACTCTTGAGAGTGTAAAAATGAAACCAAATGGACCCGCCAGGGTCCATTTGGACCACCTGTTGAAAACCCCTGTACTATATGAATAATTCAACATTGTCGTGTCCTGGTTTACTGTAAATTGCTTTGGACTGCTAAACGCCTAAAAAGTAATTATTACAATTTTAGAAAAAAAAAAAAAAAAAAACTTAATACCTTGTGTAACAGTGGGATGCTTTGTAGCTGACTGCGTTGGATCGCTGGACACATTTGAGAGAGAGGGGAAAAGATTTCGCACCAACTAAGGAAGGAGATAAAGAAAACAAAAATAAGTATCACTTCTTTACACACTTATCAAAGTTGAAACATTTGAAATAAACAACATTAAAAACAAACAAACATCTGTAGTAGTTTGAAATAGGCAGTACTGGAACATCACTGACAGACTGGTAAATTACACTGCATTATTATTAGGGATGGGACTCGATCAAAATGTTTGATGTAATTAATTTGAAGCTTTGTAATTAATTAATCTCAAGCACATAATAATTGATCTGAGAACCATTTTTTTGTGTCTATTAAAACAGGTTGGTAGTGTGAGTTTTTCTAAATCAAAACTGTGTCCATACTGTGACATATTATGGTGAGGGTTAGAGATAGCGTTAGTTATTTCAAACTCAGATTCAGATGATGAATATTTTAACTCTTGTGATATCCTCAGGGTGGTTCCCTCCAGTCCACTAGGTGGCAGAAAAAACTACACAAACAGACTGTAGCCTGCAGGTTGTCATGTAACTGCTGAGTGGGAACCAGAGTAGCATGGGCGCCAGCGAGATGCAGGGGCAGATTGGCCATCTGGAGTACAGGGAGTTTTCCCGGTGGCCTGCGCCACCTAGTGGCCTGGACAAGATCCAAAATGCACTAGTGGCACTTCCAAAATGCACTAGAATGTGCTAGATGCTCGCCTGGAACATGCAGATCAAAATGACCATTAAAAATGAAACCAAATGGACCCGCAAGGGTTCATTTGGTTTCATTTTTACGCTCTCAAAGAGTTACATCTGGTTAACCAGCTGCCCCAGGGTGGCCTGGCAAAGGCAAAATTGTCCCGGTGAGAAAAGATGTGCCAATCCGCCTCTGGCGAGATGCACATGTGTTGTGGTTGTTGTGCCGATGCTAAATAAACCTAAAGGACCTGGTTTAAACTACTGGCTGATTATTCGATGGGCTGACCATTCCGGAGCCATTACAACTCTTGAGTGGTTTCTCTCAAAGAGTTACATCTGGTTAACCAACTTCCCGTCATTTAGCCTGGGGACCACCTGGAACGCTCTCAAGGACCACTGGTGGTCCCCGGACCACAGGGTTGAAAGCCACGGGGTTACCCTGATTGGCTTCTTCTTCCATTGCGTGCACCGCTGTGATTGGAGCCCCTGAAATTCGTCCAGTGAAAAAGGTTCTGTGGTTCAAAATCTATGTGCGATTTAAAATTTGTTAATTTTTTTTAATGGCATTATTTTTCTGTAATGAATTAATCTAAATTAATCAGTTAAAGTCCCAGCCCTAATTATTATACATCAATTTTGACAACAATGTAAGATGGCCCAAGTCAAACTGTAACTGGACTCAGAGCTGGATGAATAGTCTATTATGATAATTATGAACCAACCATGGACAATACAGGACTGGAGCAAATATAGAGAAACAAAGAGGATGTTTTACAGCATATTAGGCTGCAATATTTGATGGTGAAATGATTTAGGTTTTACATTTGAGTAATTCGACATTCGTTTGAATCCATAGGAATATTCAAAAGTAAATTTTGGCCAATTCTTACAGCAGGTTAAATCAGTCATCTCCATAAACATTCAGAAGGGGGCGCTGTCATACAGAAGAATACAATCTGCTCTCTTTTGTGAAGTACTTTAGTGCCAGGTCACACCAGCAGCAGATGTGATCCTACATGGCTAAAATAAAGAACTTTGTGATCTCCAAGGCTGGCTGTCGTCGGCCATTTACAACTGAACCTGTCACAAGCAGCGTTCCGTAAACCGTAGGAATAATTACAGTGTGTGTTCATTGAAGAAAAAGATGCTGATAACTTACAACAATATTCTTTTCTGCAGTGAGACTTACTGGATTATCTTCTGGTTTAGCTGTTGGAAATGAAAATGATTATATTTTAATGGTATACATACTGTGAACACACCATTCAAACGACTGACAACAGTGTCTGATAAGGTAATCATATATACCAGGGGTTTTCAATAGGTGGTCCAGGGACCACCAGTGGTCCCTGAGAGGGTTCCAGGTGGTCCCCAGGCTAAATGATGGAAAGTTGGTTAACCAGATGTAACTCTTGAGAATGTAAAAATGAAACCAAATGGACCCTTGCGGGTCCATTTGGTTTCATTTTTACACTCTCAAGAGTTAAAATATTCATCATCTGAATTAGCACCACTTAATTAAGACGTTTACACTGTTTTGTTAACAAAATACAGCCTGGAATTGTGGACAAAACCAAAATAATTCTTTAATTTTTGGTGTGAAAATGTAATCAAATGGTGGTCCGTGGCTCAAATGCTGAATAAATGGTGGTCCCTGGAGTCAAAAAGGTTGAAAACCCCTGATATATATGGTATGTACTTACATGATAGAATAAGGGTGGGTGGCAGGGTGGCTGTGGGGGTATTCAATGAACTTGACCATGACATGTCCGGATTAAGTTGGGCACCAAGACTTTCAGATATGTGTTTGGCATAGGCAACCTTCACAATTCCAACAAAATGAATCAGTATTAGCAAGACAAAAACAGTATTATTACAGCATATTACTAGCACTATTAAATATCACGCCTACATAAATATGATCATAAAAATAAAAAAATATAAAATACACTTACTGTAGACTTGTTGGGCGTATCAATCAATTCTATAGATATGAGAAGACAAAAAAAAATAAAAAATAACAATGCATTTGATTTAGGCCTGACCTAAGGTTTTTGAAAAACTTTTAAAAATTATCACTCAGTATAAAAACAAATTAAATATTTGAATACTGTACAGGATCCAAATATGGATTCCCGTCCTTAATGGGTTAATACTGGCAGCAGAAAATAAAATAAACTTTTGGCTTACGAATATCGCCCTGAAGTTGCAGGTCTTCATCCGGCTTGGTGAATGACACTCTGAGAACAACAAGGCAAGGTGTGAGAGCACACATGATGTGCCTACAAATAACATGTTCATTGAACAGTAATCAATAAACAGGAGCGAGAGGTAACAACCTGCTGTCCCGTGTTCATTAGACCCAGAGTAAGGTTTTTGCAATGAGGTCCCCAAAATCAATAGAGCTTATCCTTACTGAGTGAATTAGATTTATCAGGGGTTGACACTAAGGTCTCCGAGGCACTTGCCCATCGGGCAAGTGCAAGTCAGGTTCTACTTGCCCTCAGGTCATGGTCACTTGCCCCCCAAAAATATATTCTAAATTTTGCATTTAAGTTTACTTCCTACTTGGGTGCTTTAGACCAGGGGTTTTCAACAGGCGGTCCGGGAACCACCAGTGGTCCCTGAGAGGGTTCCAGGTCGTCCCCAGCTAAGTTGGTTAACCAGATGTAACTCTTGAGAACGTAAAAATGAAACCAAATGGACCCGCGCTCTCAAGAGTTAAAATTCATCATCTTAATTAGCCCATAGTGGTCACAGACCCAGTGGTCCCTGACCCCAGCAAAATGATAGTTTGGAACCAAATGAACCTGGGAGAGAGATAGGTAGAGATAGCTAGAAAGCAGGGAAAGACACAGAGGCAGAGTGCAATGACTGCCTTCAAGACAAATTTATCTTGTGTAGTGTTATAGTGCACTAAGTTGCACACTTGCCCGATCGGGCAACCAGGTAGCAGTGAGTCTTCACTTGCCCCACCATTCTTTTTACTTGCCCCGGGCAAGTGGGCAAGTGTTAGTGTCAAGCCCTGTGCAACACTCTGTTAGTGCAGAGCCTAGGTGGCATGCACCTGGACAACTTGGTCAACTGGTGCCCTCAAACAATTTTTGTGTAATGGCATAACTGTGGCCCTAGAGGTCCTCTCTGTGACAATTGAGCCAAGGGTTGTTGACGTGCTGTTTAGTGTTGGATAAATGGACTGACAAACTTCAAGACTATAGACCAGTGGTTTTCAACGAGTGGTCCGCGGACCACCAGTGGTCCTTGAGAGTTCCAGGTGATCCCAACTCTAAACGATGGAAAGTTGCTTAGCCAGGTGTAACTCTTTGAGAGCATAAAATGAAACCAAATGGACCCTTGCGGGTCATGTTCACACTCTCAAGAGTTAAAATATTTATCATCTGCATTAGCCCAAGTCTACACAACTAGAGAATGTAGAATGTACAGTAGATGGTCATTTCGATCTGTATGTTTGCCTGTTTTGTTTCCAAAATCCCGCCTGGAATTGTGGACAAAAGCAAAATAAATCTTTAGTTTTGGGGTCTGTGGAGGCTAAAATCTGATTAAATAGTGGGTCAAAACGTTGAAAACCACTGCTATAGACTACAGACTATTTTTTGTGATGTAGGAAACAGTTCTAGAATGCTAGGTTCCCTGGAGCCTGTACTTACCCGTCTTTGGAGCTTCTGAACAAACCTGGGCTGGTCCATGGCAGCGTTTCGGTCTCTAAGGAAACATTAGAAGTTAAATTATATACTGTAATAGTACAGGACCAATAAGAAGCTTATTGTACCTCAAAATAATTATTATTCTCAGGTACAATGAGCTTCTTTGAAGGACACAACAGTAGCCTACAATGTGATTAACCAATAGAGCACACCTGGGCATTATGCGGGCCAGGGGCCAAATGCGGCCCTTTGGCTGACTCTGACCACCAGTGGTCCTTGAGAGAGTTCCAGCCTAATTAGTCTACACATTCAGAGGATGTAAGAGAATGGTCATTTTTGTTATCCTGTTTTGTTTCCCAAATCCAGTCTGGAATTGTGGACAAAAACAAAAGAAATCTTGAAGAAAGTTTTGGGATCTGTGGGGCTAAAATTTCATCAAATGGCGGTTCGTGGCTCAAATACTGAATAAATAGTGGGCCCTGGTGTCAAAATGGTTGGTCTTACTCTTACTTTTATCTTGAAATTAAATTAATATTACACAGACTTTAGTTCAGCCTTTAGTTTTGGCCCTCAACAATATTTTATGCATCTCATTTGCCCCCTTGGGAAAAATAATTGCCCACCCCTGCAATAGAGGGTCAATTAAAATGGAAGTCATTTAACTCTAAAGCGAATCAGACATTAGAGCATGAATTGTTTCTAAATCAACCTTTATCAATGTTACCTTGTTCAGGATAACTAAGCTCCTCATCCTCTCTTTCAGGCCAGGGTGATGCCCCGCCCCCATGCCTAAACATCTTGGGGGTAGAAAACAGCTGACTGCCCACTGCACTTCTCTCCAGTGGTGTTTTGAACGTTCCGTCATGATTAGAAGACAATAAAGGTTCTTTCTCACAAATATTTCCATTTTTTGTGTAGGCCTGAAGTGACAGTTCATCAAACCAATTTGGATCCAGTGGTCCTAGTTCTGCATTGAAAAGAAATGAGTAGTTGGAAACATGAACATAACCAGACTTGTCGTCACCTTTATGATGTGTTGCAATGCAATACATGGCTTGTTGATAATGCAGATATGTACATATACTGTAGTTAATTTACAATTCACGTACCTTCCCATATTTTATGTTTGAATGTGTCAAACATCATTTTGGAAGGCGACTCCATGCCACATAATGAATTAACTCTACTCTATTTTAGAGCGTAAAATGTTGCTAGAGATTGTACCTGCAATGACAAAGTTAAGATAAGTACACATGGAACCATGTACCGGTACCTACAGTATATCGGTGAACACATGACAATGTAAAACAAGCAGGGCTGGATCTAGAGGGGGGCAGGGGTGGGCACAGCCCACCCAAACGTGCATCCTGCCCACCCAATGAAAGGTAATATCAGTGGTTATCAACCAGTGGACCACTAGTGGTCCTGGAAAGGGTTCCAAGTGGTCCCCAGGCTAAATGTTGGAAAGTTGGTTAACCAGATGTAACTCTTTGAGAGCATAAACATGAAACCAAATGGACCCTTGCGGGTCCATTTGGTTTCTATTCATCACATGAATTAGCCCAAGTCTACACAACTAGAGGATGTAGAAGATTAATGGTCATTTTGATCTGTATGTTTGACTGTTTTGTTTACTAATTCCAACCTAGTATTGTGGTCAAAAGCAAAATAAATCTTTAGCTTTGGGGTCTGTGGGGCTAAAATGGCCTCAAATGGTGTTCTGTGGCTCAAAAGCCGAATAAATAGTGGACCCTGATATCAAAAATGTTCAAAAGCACTGCTACTTATGAAAACCTTTGGAGTTGCCCACCCTGCCATTCTTCCAGCCCACCCTAGTAGGGCTGGCTAGATCCGAAAACAAGCCAAGGATACCTCTGTGTGTGTGTGTGTGTGTGTGTGTGTGTGTGTGTGTGTGTGTGTGTGTTTTAAAATGTATTAACAGAAGAGAGAGATAACTGAAAAAACTTTGGACCAAATAAAATTCCTTCTACGTTTTCTAAAAGTGTAGAGTTGTAGACTCTTTTGAGCATAAAATGATACCAAATTGGTATCATAAAATGATACCAAATTGGTATCATTTTACACTCTCAGATCTATAAGGCTCCATTTGGTTACCAACTGTCCATCATTTAGCTGGGGACCACCACCTGGAATCATCTCAGGGACCACTGGTTGAAAACCAAGGCTTAGGTTTAACTGTAAAGTTGATATTGCTTTTTGACTTGACTTCTCCTAAGTGTAATTTGTGTTTTAACATGACAAAAACAAGTAGTTCTGTTCTGGAATGGTTCTCCAGAGTCACAACACACAGCTGCCTGAGATTAGAGCAGTGCTTTTCAACCAGTGGTCCGGGGACCAGAGGATTCCAGGTGGTCCTCAGCTAAATGATGGACAGTTGGTAACCAAATGGAGCCTTATAGATCTGCAACTTTTGAGATCGTGAAATGATACCTAATCGGGTTCATTTCGTATCATTTTAAGATCTCAAAAGTTACATTTAAACATCTGAAATACTTCATTTTCAAGAATCTACACAATTAGAAAATGTAGAATTGTTATTGGACCAACGTTTTGTCAGTTTATCTCCAAAGGTGTGGACACAAACTTAGTTATGACCCAAAATTAGTTTTGGGTCCGATCACATGGTGGTGGTCCGTGGCTAAAATGCAGAATAAATAGTGGGCCCTGGTATGAAAAAGTTTGAAAACCACTGAATTAGAGTGACAGTCCAACCCAGATCGCTGTGAAAGTAGCCCTGAAACATGACTGAAGTTACGAGCGGCATAACAGTGAAACATGCTTTTTTCACGTACCGTGGTGGCATAACAGTCATGTCCATGTTGTGATCAGATTGCATTGACTTTCAGAGAAGATCATCATTGCAAGAACGTGTGTTCGTTTCTCTGTTAGCTTCCAGTGTCCACACACACAGCGCTGCTGCTGCTGCTGCTGCTGAAATAAAATACAAGCCCAAAACCAAAACAAATCCTGGCGCTTTCTGCTGCTTTCTTCTTCCTTCCGGGCAGACCAGAGAGAGCCACGCAGTATAGATGGAGTTGCGCAAACTCCGTTCACTTCATGGGGCCAGTCCAATGTCGGCTCTTCTACATACATGAGAATGGGGTCGACAAATACGTACAAGTCCTGGACCTGACGTGGGCAGAAAAGCAATGGACCCAGACAAAAGCCCTTTATTTTAAAACATGGCATGTTGGCATGTTGCACCCTGTCTAAAATAAACGTGGTGCTTGCCTATGGGTTGCATCAACAGCGCCTGATTGCTAAGTTTCTGACCCCTCAATGTCAGAAGATGGCTCTGACTAGGGCAGGCAACTAGACGCCCCGTCGGCGTATTGCTGCCTCCCGCTGTTGGCGTTTGGTACTGCACCTTTGTTTTGAAACGTGACACAATGACACAATCATTACTTTATGTATATCATTATTATCATTATATGCAACAACAATTACAATATCCATTTGGGATGGAGAAACCTGTTCATAACTGATATGCCTGAACATATGGGTATTGTGTGCTGGTGTGTGTAATAAGTACATTATGTGTATAGGTCTACTAAGTGATGTGAGCTGGTCTATTTTCACATTTTCTGACTCTTTACTGTATTGTTTGATGATCTGGACAATGATTCATGATTATGATTATGTGTATCATTATATTATTGTTATTATTAATCAATTCAGTAAAAATTATCAGCTTAACTCTTTCTACACTTAAAACAATGCAAATAGACATTTAAATTAGAATTACAGCTGTCATATTCAGGACTGCCATGTGGAAACCGCAGTTAACAAATGTAGAGTATTTCTTTATTGTTACAGAAGTGTACATAACACTAAAGTACAGCACATTGCAAAGGCAATAGTATTTACAAGGTGAAAGACTATATCAACTGTTTCTATGGAAGCTTTACATGTATTTCCTTTTATTCTACAAGCAGATTAAATTGTACACATCATACAAATCATAAACAAGCAAAGCTCCCACTTTATATACAAACTTTCATTGTAATAGTTATATATATATATATATATATATATATATATATATATATATATATATATATATATATATATATATATATATATATATATAATATATATATATATATATATATATATATATATATATATATATATATATATATATATATATAATACATAAAATATTCATGCTTGGCATTATTAACAGATGGGAAAAGAATGTAAAGCATGTTTACCTTATGTACATAATATAAATAATTCTATTTTCTAATTGCTACACAGTAGAAAGGTACAGTAAGATTACTTTCAGTAACAGATAACCCACACAGCGGCATTTAAGTTGATGAGATATTACAGTAGATTTGCATTCAAAGTCGATGAATGTGTGAGGATCACTATCCATAAATTAATTCCTCCATTATGGTTGGAGGAATACACACACGCGCGCACACGCACACACGCACACACACACACACACGCCTCCCTTTTCCTGTACTAATAATTTCCACTTTGCCTCTTAAAACCCATGACATTCTTCTGTAATGGAGTAGAAAGCATTGCACATTTTCCCTTGACAATCAAAACAATCAAATGATAAAGTCAGCCGCACAGCAAAAACCCTGGGCCACCTGACATCTGGGATACTGGGACCCATATTATTATTAGACACATTAAAAAATAGGGTTGCACTGATACCACCTCTTCATGGCAGAGAAAGAGTGCTTTATTTTTGAGTACTCGCAAATGCAGAGTATGAGTGTTTTTTAATAATATTGCTATTTTGTCTTATTGTTGAAAATGCAACAATTGTAACCTTTTGCATTTTAGCTTACATGTATACTGAGCAAGACTTGCCGCAGTAGTAGAAACAAAAAATATCCTAAATGTATTATTAAATTAGGCCTAGCAGTTGTTTAACAACCAAATACAGCCAATTACTATGTGCACACCCCCCCTGGCTATGGGATCGATGTCACTTGTAAACAGAGCACTTTGCAAATTTCTTTATATGAACCTGTGATAAAATGTGACACAGTATACTCCAAATAGCCAACATTATACAGTATAAGGAGCAGGATGAAAGAGCACTTAAAAAAAAAAAAAAGAAAGGTTGTTCCTGTCTTCAATGAGTTTCACTGAACATAAGCAATTTATCCTGGTATCTCTTGTATGTTCCAACAAACAGATTATCCATTGTGGCAGACAGGCCCTGATGGGAATTAGACCAAACAAGAAGAATAATCTTTCACATGTTCCAGGACCCCTGTCTAAAGTCTCGGCTCTTTGATTAATTCAGACACACGGACACACATACACTATCAAAGCAGAATAACTTAATGTGGGTCTGTAATTTGTTAAAGGTGAAAGCTATTGACCTCAGTAGCAAGTGGCCGCTTGTGACATCATCTATTATTATTAGTGCAATAAAAGCCCCCTGTTTTCTTTGCAATAGCAAATTCTTTGTTTACTCACTCCAACAACAGTAATTCCTGCACATCTGAATATATGATAATGTTTAAAACATATGAAAACAGAAAGAGGAGTTTGTTTCCCAGGTCCCAGAGGAGCGAGCAGAGCAGAGTGCTCGGTAAACAGCAGGTCCAAAACCAGGAACCGAGTCTGAGCCAATAGGATGCTACGGAGGGAGTGGAGCTGCAACCTGCTACAAGCGGTGCCATGTCATTATTCCGGCCTCCCATTGCGACCTCCCTAAGAGCCTAAACCCCCGACGATTTAGGCTCTTAGGGTTACGGTTGGAGAAGGGTAGGGTTTTGCTACAAACATGCCTAAACCCTTCTCTAACCCTCATCGTCACCATAACCGCAAGCACTAGCAGCTGATGGTGGATTTTCAGCGCATGTTCGGACTAATGGGAGTTCGGTACTTAGTTCGGTACTTAGATCAGTCCCCCTACAAGCCTCCCGTCAAAGGCTTATTCCGGACACACTGGAGTCTGGGAGGAAGGCGGTGATGGCGCGGTAGCCCTGGGCCCGTCGGATCATGTCCCGAATCTCTCCGTTCAGTTCCATTAATTTGATACAGATCTCTGTCAGATCCTGCTGCGAACCCACCAGAGCAAAGGTTCCCGTCTGACCCAAGGTCTGATGTCTGAAGTAGATGTTCAGTAATGTCTGGATCTCATCCTCGGAAGGAGTGCCAAAGATGTCATTGGGCCAAATTGTTCTGCACAGAAAAAAAAAAAAAAAAAGGTCAAGGAACGTTCATTCACCACGTGGACTAGAGCAGTGGTTTTCAACCTTTTTGATGCCAGGGATGACCATTTATTCAGAATTTGAGCCACGGACCACCATTAGAGGACATTTTCTTTAGCCCCAAAGACCCCAAAACTAAAGATTTCTTTTGCTTTTGTCCACAATTCCAGGCTGGATTTCGGAGAAAACAAAACAGTCCAACATACAGATCAAAATAACCATTGATCTTCTACATTCTCTTGTTGTGTAGACTTGGGATAATTCACATGATGAACATTTTAACTCTTGAGAGCGTACCAAATGGACCTTTGCGGATCCATTTGGTTTCATGTTTACTGGTTGAAAACCCCTGGACTAGAGCAGTGGTTCTCAGCCTGTGGGTTAGCGCCCACAGGTGGGCAGTGAAAATGCTGCAAGTGGGCTTGCAAATAAATAATTTAAATGATATACAGTAACATTTATAATTGAACAATGTGGGGAAATGTATACTGTACATACTGTGTATCGCTGAAAGTGAAAAACAGACACCATGACACAGACAATGAAGAGCTTAATACCTGCATTCACGAATGTAGCGGATGGCCGCGAAAAACTCATTGTTTTTCAGATCTTCCAAGATGGCTTGCACAGCAGCTTCAGAAGAGCTGAAGGTGGGATCAGAGTAGGAACTGTTCTGGGCGGCAAGATCGTCACTATTTACAGAGGTGGCAGCAGCGCGTAAACCTTCCTTTAAGTCATTGAGCTCTCTGGACATATTCATCAGCTAAAGGTGGAAGAGAGAGACATCCACATACAGTAAGCCTTCAAGGATAAAGAATATGTCTGACAATAATCCCAGGGGAATAGACTTATATATATATTTATTTAAATAATTTTTATCCCATGATTTTGTAACCCATTTTTTCACCTAGTGCCAATTCCTAATGCGATCCTGGGCTCTACAGACCCTCCACCAACCTAGGGAGGCAGCGGACTGGCCTCATGCTTCCTTCAATGCATGAGGAGTCCAAGCTGCCTTCTTTTCACGTGACAGGGGTCTTTCCCTGGTTGGAAGGAACACGTTATTCCAACCAGCACCACTGCTTTAAAAAGCAGTGGTGCTCTGTGAATTTCTTCTCTCCTTTACCCCCCATTTTTTCCACTGCATACCATACAAATTATAAATCAGGATTATAATTGCACCTACCTCAGGAATAGAGCTTATAGCGTGGACTTGTCCGATCAGCTTACAATAGGATTGAAAAAGCAGCAATAGCTGAAAGTGGAGTTTGTAGAGTCGTTGACAGAGCTCCAGTTGCTGAAAATGCAGAGCAAAAGGGGATAGATTTCACCATTCACACATTACTCTGTAAATCACCGTACAAGAAAACACAGAGGGGTTGGGACTGACATCCTGCAGCAGCTCTGCACAAGATACAAGATTGTGAACAAAATATATCATCAAATAAACTGGAAGAGGAATAAGCCATTTGAACTTACTGCCAAAGTTTCCATTTGCTACAAAGCAAGCATGTTATAAGATAGAAAAGAGGTGAGAGGGAAACAGGGAATCAAAGATTGGGCATGCAGCGTGTCCCGTAACAGCAATGCAGCAATGCATCCCTTAGCTCAGGGGTGCCCAGACTTTTTTTTTTACTTGAGAGCTAGTTTCAAAATGACCAGCTCAACAAGATCTACATGTGATTGTTCCATTGAAAATCCATTTCAAGGCCCCCTAGAAAGTTTGAGGTAATAATGCACTTATAATGAAAAATAGAGGGGGAGAATTGGATGTTTTTTTTTTTGTGTAAGCTACTACTGACGTTTGAAAAACAGTATTTGGGTGACAGTTTGTGAGGTTCAGTTTAGCCTCTTGCACCCAAAACTAATAACTTCCACGTTTTTCACAGTTTTTCACAATTACACAATTGGTAAAGAGAACTGGAAAAACGTTGGTCAAAATAATTATTTTCCATTTTCTAATTGTGTGAACTTGTGGAATTGTGTGGACATTCGGATGTTTAAATATAATTTAACTCTTGAGAGCAGTAAAATGAAACCAAATGGACCCGTAAGGGTCCATTTGGTTTCATTTTAATGCTCTCAAGACTTACAGAATACAGATCTATACATTTTAGGGGTCTGTCATGTGATCTACCTGCATGGCCTGTGTGATCTACTGGTAGATCATGATCTACCTTTTGGGCACCCCTGTTATAGAGGGTAACTGGAAGAGTGGGCAACCGAACACTGTGGACACCTCAAAAAGAACAATTTGTGCCTGAAGTATTCCTCCTGATTGGAACATCCTTGAACATTTACATTTAATGTTCATGCAATTGCCAAAAGTCTTTTTTTTTGATTGGTAAAGTTAGGTCTGAAAATGATGCGTGTATGAGTAGCATGCCTCATTATTACAGTTTATCCATTATTCTATGGATGCACATTCAAATCATGAATACTTGACATTGCTTCAAAGTTGAAACCCGTTTCCAAATTGTATTGAAACAAATCGATTTACCATTGAGGTGAAGACAATGTATGGGTGCACCCTGTGTGTTGCTGTATCTGATCGTAGTGAGAAGTTATGCTGTATTATAACACATGCAGAGAGAGAGAGAGAATACTGCTAGAGTAGGTGTGAATAACTGAAAGGAAGGCTGCACGTCTCAATGAAGACATTAAAAAGCCAAGCAAATAAACTTTGCCTTTTTTATCAGCACAAATGCACTCACTTTGGTTTGAGTCTCTTGAACTGCAATGCCGTTTGCTATCAGCTTTAAGAGGTCCAGGTTTTAGTTTATTATAATGCTTACACTGTTTACCTATATATCCCTATTGTGCCGAATATAAGATGACTGATTATAACATCCCCATTCTTCAAGACTCATGTGTTGGAAAAAAAAAAAAAAACATTAGGGGCTCCATTTTCGTTACCATCTAAACCCCTTATCCTAAACCCCTTATCATTTCTTTTTATTATTTTGAAAAAACCTTTTGGAATAGTTCAATGTGCCAATCTATTGACACATTGTGAGCTGGTAGACTGGCTATTTAAACTATTGAAAAATGTTCGTTTTTAATAGTTTAAAAAGGCAAAGAAGTTAAGGGACACGGGGTTTAGCGGTGGCGAAAATGGAGCCCTAGATGTTAAATAGTCTAGTTCCTGATTATAATATGACCCTGTTTTATATATACATCTATAGTGGTGTATATATAGGCTTTTTTCCCCACCCCTTTTTTAGCTAGTGAGTGTAAATGTTTACTGCTGGAATGAATGAATGCAACTTAAGCAGCCCATGTCCCATGCCCAGCAGAATGACAACATTGCTCACTGGAAAGAGAGGATCAATGTTGCAACCAGAATGTTGCCCAGCAACAACTTGAGTTTTAAATATTCAAATAAAATAAAGAAGTATCACTCACAGAACTACAGTACCAGAGTATTGGAAAGACAGAAAGTACAGTATGAAAGGTCAGTTGATATGGAAGGTTGAGTATGCTACCGTTTCTAAAAATCACATCGCTTTATACTTATTCTAGTAGCAAATCTGTTT
This sequence comes from Benthosema pterotum, assembly GCA_039105355.1. NCBI lineage: Eukaryota > Metazoa > Chordata > Actinopteri > Myctophiformes > Myctophidae > Benthosema > Benthosema pterotum. The sequence goes on along the minus strand of CM076977.1, from coordinate 43,038,742 downwards.
TGGCTGTTTGCCTGTTTTGAGAGGCCAAACAGATTTGCCACACCTCCAAGTTTTGACTTAAGTCATAAGACCTGATACTTACAGACTAAGACTAAAGACTTAGTCGACTAAGGTTTTTGATATTTAGTCTTCAAAAGACTAAGACAAAGATTAAATCATAACCTAAGACTAATGGAAATAAGAAACATTTTTATCTTCTTCTTTCTTTCTTTTTTAAGTATGTGAACATACAGTATCTGCAGTATACATGCATACTAAAAACTATAAATGTGTATAACATATATAAACCTACAATGTATTTGTATGCAAGACTAAACAACCAAGACTAAGACTAAATCCTTTTTGACATTTCGTTGAGTACGACTAGATTAAAAAAATGAATTTCAGAAGACCAAATGGGACTAAAAGACTAAATATGTCTTGTTGAAAAGACTAAGACTAAGACAAAATATTCTCAAAAAAAAAAACAACAACAACAACAACACTGACTTACGACGATGAAAATAGGGCCCTAAGGCTGCATTATATATTCCCCAAGAATTAAACATCATAATTAAATTCTCATGAGTCTTAAGGCCCTGCTACACTAGCAATATTTTGATCAATATCAACTAGCAATGTCAACATCAACAGGCAACATGATGAGACACATGGCAACAGGCAACATTAAAAAGGGAATTCCACCCATTTTCATTTTTTCCTGGGAGTTTACAAATGTGAACCAAATGGACCCTAGCGGGTCCATTTGGTTCCATTTGTACACTCTCAGAAAAAAGAAGCCTTAGTTTGCATTGAGTCATTTTCACCCAACTGCCACCCAACTCAAAATGTTCATTTAGCGGAATAAAAGTTACAAAATCCTTGTTTTTGTCCACCGCAGTGAAGCAGCAGCAGCAGCAGCAGCCATGGTTTCAGAAAAGTTTATCTGTGTTTAGTCTAGGAGAAAGGATCAGGTGACACCAAGGAGGGCTGTGATTGGAGGATTCCGAAATGTTGACCAGTAGATCTGAATTTTTCTGAACAACCAGGAGTTGATCATTTTCTATAGAAAGGTGAAAAGTCAACGTTGATAGTTGACGTTGCTTGTTGATGTTGATCAAAACATTGCTAGGTGTATCAGGGCCCGTATAGCATAGACAAAGCCTGACCTGGTCCTCGTGCTCTGCTGGTTGGCAGGTGATCACAGCATCGTCGCTGCTCCTGGGAAACGTTGCCTTACAGTTGTTCAGCCACTGTATGCAGGAGGAGAGCCATCATCATGTTCATTACAAACGCAAACACAGCTGAGAATGCAGAGTGTGGGCAAGCAAATTGTAACAGTGACACTTTGACTCAATACTTAAAGAGGGGGTGCCGTGATTTTTGTATTTTTCCAATTTTGTACATGTTTAAGATATGACAGTATGTAAATGGACCCTTTGTGTGTTTTTTTATGTGCAATGATGTCTTCCCTTTGTAATTAGGGTTTCTTCCTGGGGGCTGAACATTTCCAGTCAAACGTGCCAATGAAAAAAAACTTCAATATAGTGACAGCTGTGGGCATGGCTTCAGTTCAGGTGGATCTCCACCCATCACCACCCACCAGGCAAACCAGGCATACTTAATGAACTGGTAGGGTGGAATCATAAAAATGACAGTTTAACAAACACTGTACACTTTTTTGGGAAAAAAAAAAATGTATTCTTCGTATAACAATAATACCTGCTGATCATGTTTTAGGGTTGAAAAAATCATGGCACTCCACCTTTAAGTATTTATGTCTTACAGAGATGGCGGCCTCCTTCCTGTTGTTGTACGTATCAAGGTACTCCTGAAGTTCCAGTACGCTGAATTTCATTTTTTCCAGAAGCCCATAGGACATGATCTGTGAAAAAAGCAAGAGGTTTTCCTTTCATAAGTGCTATTGTTATAGATTACACACATCTGTACTTTTGCTGACACAGTATCGGGGGCCTGAAATGGCTTACAGCAGGGTTTTTTCAACAGGTGGTGCAGTGACCACCAGTGGTCCCTGAGAGAAATACAGGTGGTCCCCAGCTAAATGATGGGATAGTTGGTAACCAAATGGACTCGGGATGTGTAACTCTTGAGATGAAACCAAATGGACTCTTACCCAGGGGGCAAACTACCCCTTTTTTAGGAAACCTGCATTTGCCATAACATAAAAGGTTGTCCACCAGAAATATTATCTATGACCCTGTAGGATCACAACCTATATGGACAACCCGGTCAATTTTTTGCTGGAAACCCAATATGGCCGCCGCAATATTAGCCCCTATTAGTTATAATGGAGGGTGAATAGGGCAAAATTTTAAACTGAGAGATAATTCCACGAAACTTCAGAGGTTGATCAATTATGTAAATACAAACATTTTTTGTATTGGAACTTTCCATGCAATCCAATATGGCCGCCACAATATGGCCGACTTAATATTAACACCTAGAAAATAGGTTTAAAATAGGTAGACTCTAATTTCTGAACAAAATGAGCTAGAAACACAAACTTGGTGTCTCTGACCACAACAGACTAGTCCTATAGCCCATATTTCAAATTTAAGTGTACCTATATAATAATTTTATCCCTAATTTCCCTGTGTGCTGGAGTGTTTCCACACACATCCCTCCAGCTGCAGGTTGATTAGCCTAGTTCTACTGTTTATATTAATATTCATCCATGATGGGGGAGCTCATCCAGACCTCTTAATTGACCTCTTCCTCTTTAATTCCACCCAATTCTATAACATTGGAGGTATAAAAATGATTATCATCCTACTTCACCATGTCAAAATTCACCATGTTAATGGTTTTTCTCAGAACTCCAATTCTATGAAAAACATTATGGGGTATTTTTTTCTTATCTCTACACAACATCTATAAAGTATATTAATGACATGTAAAATGTTGAAAATGGGAGGAATTCTCCTTTAATTGGGCATGCACAGCTGATTGGATTGACATTATCCGTGTCAAACTTGTTCTGTGCTTATTAGTGATCTCTCTAATCAATTAAAACACTGAAGAAGAAGTACCTGGTCGAGTAACATTCCAGGCTGCAAATACAGAAACCTCCCTGTGGTGCAGCCTGGGAAACGTTGGCTTGAATAAGATATACTGTACATCCAAGAGGACATAATCTAATAGTGGCAGTGGGACAATATCGGTATATGTACAACTCTGTATAACTATAATGCGCAATCAACAGATGAAGATGCCTGCTGCATCTCAACAGTGTCACAGATGCTTGCCCCACTCTGGACCTGCACTGTCAGTCGTCTCAATCAACATAGAAGGTTTCTCCAGAAACAAGGCAGAGATACTAGCAATGATTGCCATCGTTTCTGTATGCAGGAAACCTACATCGGCCATGCACAAAATCGCTGGACCCACCATCGCTGGAATGAAACTGGTTGCTGAGATCCGACACAGACAGTATGGATCAGCTGTTTTCAGCAGGCCAAACCTCAAGATTGAGGAGGTCTGTACCCACATCACAGAAGGGCACATGGAAACCTTCACGGTCACCCATCCAAAATCCAGATGTCACATCAGTCTACAAACCACCTGCAACCCCTTTTCTACACACAAAACTACCAGAAAGATGCGCGACTTCAATGCTCATAGTACATCATGGGGCTATGGGAACAGCAACCACAGCAAGATGGAGATGAAGTCGAAACCTGGCTTGATTCCAAACATCTGACTCTAATCCATAAAAAGCGAGGATACAACCCAGATCTTGTCTGTGTAAGCAACGACCTCACATCCAGAACTGAAAAGGAAGTTCTGGACCATATGCCCGACACCCAGCACCGGCCGATTCATTGCCATCACTGTTAGGTCCTCTCTCCAAGCAACCACTGTCCCATTCCGTAGGAGATTCAACCTACGGAAAACTGACTGGCTGTCATTCCAAGAGGAGATAGAGCAGTCCATATCTAGCACACCAATATTTCCCAATAACTACTCCAACTTCACAGGACTTGGTAAGAAGGTCAGCCAGACATCACATACCCAGATGATGTCAGACACAGTATATCCCTGGCTTATCAGAAATATCCAGCAGCCTGCTACTATGAAGAGTACAACAAGGACCCTTTCTCCCCCACCACCACGGAACTTGGAGAGACCCTGATCAGTGAAGTTGGGGAAGAACGAAGGAAAGTCTGGAATGAGCTGATAGAGAACACCAACATGACAAACAGCAGCATGAAGGCATGGGCCACAATCCGTCGTCTCTGAGCAGACTACACTACACCACCCATAATCACAAAGGTCACAGCAAACTGTTGCAACGCAGCTGATGGCCAGCAGTCATAACCAACACCGCTGACGACCCACAGGAGAACACCACCGTACAGTGATATCAGACCAACCACAATTAGCCAGCCCTCTCACCAAACCCTTCGACTTAGAAGAACTCGAAACTGCAATCAGAAAGCTGAAACCCGGAAAAGAGCAGGGATTGATGACATACTGGTGAAAATGTTACAGCACCTCGGACCTAACGCAAAGTCGTGGCTCCTAGAGATGCTGAACACTTGCTTAGCCCAGAAAACCATCCCTTCTGTCTGGAGAAAGGCCAATGTCGTTGCAATCCCCAAACCTGGCAAAGACCCCAAAGAGCTACCGGCCCATTTCCCTCCTCTGCATCACCTACAAGCTCTATGAGCTGCTCCAACGTCTCATCCCAATCATAGACGCCATGCTGACTAAAGACCAAGCTGGTTTCTGCCCTGGCACCTCCTGTGCTGGACAGTTACTCAACCTCAACCAACACATTGAGGATGGGTTTGAAGAAAAGCAAATAACTAGGGCAGCATTCATTCATCTCACTGCTGCCTATGACACCGACGATCACCACACAATGGTCAGAAAACCACTGGACATGACTGGTCAGGTGACCAGGTCATTAAAAGCCTTCTCAACAACAGACGCTTCTACGCCCACCTGATGACCATGACCAGAGGAGTAAATGGAAAGCCCAAAAGAATGTCCTCCCACAAGGAAGTGTGCTCGCCCCCTCCTTTTCAATATTTAGACCAGCCACTACCCCCAGAATGCTTCATCTATGTTGATGACCTCTGCATTACCATGCAACAAGCAGACTTCCAGAAGATCGAATCCACCCTTGAAAGTGCCCTGTAAGAAATGTCAAGCTACTACAATAACAACCACCTGAAACCCAACCACAAAAACCCAACTATGCAGCTTTCACCTGAGGAACCGTGATCCCCCGTGAGTGTCACGGGGGATGATCACAAACTGTCCAACAGTACCCACCCCATATATCTTGGCGTTACACTGGACAGGACCCTCTCCTTCAAGAAACATCTGGAGAACTCCAAAACCATTTGCATGTGCTGCCAAATCAGTCAACAATCATTTTAGAAATGAGTGAAATCACTATTTCCTGTAGCTAACCATCTTAAATATGCAGAATAAGGGTACACTATGCCCAATGATAAAAAAAAATAGCTGTTCCTATGAGTCTTTCATGGTCAGAAACTCTTCAATAGACACCGAGTTTGTGTTTTTAGCTCATTTGGTTCAGAGGTTAGAGCCAAAACCTTATTTCTGTGTGCTAATATTGTGGTCGCCATATTGTGGCGGCCATATTGGATTTCATGAAAAGTTCCAATACAAAAAATGTTTGTATTTACATAATTGATCAACCTGTTAAGTTTTGTGGAAATATCTCTCAGTTTAAAATTTTGCCCTATTCACCCCCCATTATATCTAATAGGGGCTAATATTGCGGCGGCCATATTGGGTTTCCAGCAAAAAATTGACCAGGTTGTCCATATAGGTTGTGATCCTACTGGGTCATAGATAATATTTCTGGTGGACAACCTTTTATGTTATGGCAAATGCAGCACACCCCCCTTTGCCCCCTGGGTATCTAGGATTTGGTTTGATTTTAGGCTCTCAATAGTTAAATAAAATAATAAATAACAATAAATTAAACATCTGAATTACGTAATTTTCAGGAATCTACAGAATTAGAAAATGTAGTAATGAAAAAAGTTTGAAGAAACCACTGACTTACAGTGTCTGCATCGATGAAGAGAGTGGGACACTCTGAGCACGATGTCAACATCTGGGATGACCTGAGGAACTTGGATCCTATTCCTCTGAGTCCGTCTCCCAGGTAGGTCACAGCGTCACAGGTCAGAGTGCAGAATTTGTTCTGAATACTCTGCAAAGCAAAATGACATTCTACCTGTGATGTTGTCTGGTTTAATTAACCCATTGTGTCGTGACCCTCGATTTCTAGTTTCTGAATAACATAATATTCAAAAATTTGCACCACGTTTTCACGATTTTTCAAAAATAGCAGAGATACAAGCTCATAGCGCGCCACTCGGTGGCGCGCTATGAGCTTGTAGATCTGCTAGTTTTCAATAGTTAAAACATAATGCTTAGAACTAACCCATTGTGTCGTGACCCTCGATTCGGCTTTCTGACACCAGATTATATAGTAGTTCCTTACACCAGATTATAGCTGCAGCAACATTCTACATTTTGACGCTAGATTCTACAGTACTTTCCGACACTAGATTCTAGTTATTGGCATTACATTATAGTTTCTGATGCTAGGATATACTTTTTGACACTAGAATCTAGTTTCTGGCGCTAGAATCAAGTTTTTGCCACTAGATTCTATAGTTTCTGACATTAGATTCTAGTTTTTCTGAAAAATCTGTGTTCCTGTTCCTGTGTCAATGATGCTAACATATTTCAAACCAAGGACCACCAGAATTATCCATATTTGGCTGCGGACCCCCATCTGAAAACATGTTCTAGGGATCCGCCAGAAGCAAAATTTGCGTTAAAAATGTTTGCTTCCGAAATAATGTATTCAGAGATTTGCAGCACATTTTCACAATTTTTCAATAGCAGAACTACAAGCTCATATCGCGCCACTCGGTGCGATATGAGCTTGTAGATCTGCTATTTTTAAACATATAAAACACCAAAACGCGTTCAGTACACAAAGGGTTGGCGGAAGAAACGCCCGCACACTGTTTCTATGCTCCAAAAAACACACTTTTATTTAATTCAGTTGGTTAATTAAATAAGAGTGTGTGTGTTTTTGGAGCATAGAAACAGTGTGCAGGCGTTCCTTCCGTTTTCTAAAGTTTGATGCCTTGATGCCCAGCACCTGGCCTGAACATAGGCGTGAGATGTGCACACAATCCGTTTGCCTTTAAAGGGGAAGTCCACCCATTTTCAACATTCTAATATGTCATTAGTATGTGGACATGATAAAAAAAGTCCCCCCCCCCCCCCATTCTGTGTTCCCAAGAAATGGAGGTCTGAAGAAAACCAAAACCAACATGGTGAAACATCTTGATGGCATCATCAATTAAGATGTATTGTCATCACCATGTTAACAGATTTCTTTAGACGAACCCGTTAGGGTTCATTTGGTTGCTTTTGTACGCTCTCAGAAAAATGTTGAAAAATGGGTGGAATTCCACTTTTAATTACAAAACTATCCAACATATGTAGGCTATGTTCTATTAGCCTGGGATCCAGACTGATTCACTCCGTTCAGCGGATTTCTTTCTCACTGTGAGATGCAAAAGCAAAGCAAATAATAATAATAATAATAATAATAATAATACCGGCAATAATAATAATATAGAAAATAAAAACATTTGTAAGAAAAGGTCATCCAAACTCAGCAAATCTGTCTTCATTCCAGACTAATGTTCTATAATTATTATTTGGGGTTCATTGTGAAACATTCCCCTGTCAGCTTTGGTCAGTGAAGTGAATAATGTAGTTAATGAATGTCTGAGTAAGTACAACTAAAGAACAGTATTTTCGTAGGTAAATTTGACCTCTTCTGAAAGGCTATTACCATTGAAAGATCGAGAGAAATAGTAGCAACGTCTTGCAAAAGCAGTAAACAAGATTACTACTGTATGTAAGCCAGTAGGCAGAACCAAATGGACCCTTGCGGGTCCATTTGGTTTCATTTTTACGCTCTCAAAGAGTTACATCTGGCTAACCAGCTGTCCTACATATAGCCTGGGGTCATAGGAGGAAAAATGGTGAAAAATGAGGGTTTTATCTCTGGCGCCTGTCAACCAATTTCGCCCCAACTCACCAGCCAAAAAGCACTAGATTTTCCACCAGGAGTTTTTCACTAATTTTGGCGCAAAGGGGGGGTTGAAAAGGCGCTAAATATAGCGACAAATGCGCCAAAATGGCAACAGTGCTCCCTGTCTCTCCAGTTCATTAGTAGGAAGAGAATACAGTAAAAAATACAGTACAAAATACAGAATAAACATCTGAACCCATCTAAAAAATGCATGTTTATTTTGTTAATGGGTGGAAGAGAATGGGAGAGCCCTGTTACTAAACAAACACTGTAATAATAAGAATATACAGTACCGGTATATATACTGTAGCTTGGGCCATTTCATAAAGCCATAAAGGCCTGTCGAATAAATATTCTCAACACGTGGTCCGGGGACCACCAGTGTTCCCTGAGAGGATTCCAGTTGGTCTGTGGAAAGGTGGTTCACCAGATGTAACTCTCTGAGAACGTAAAAATGAAACCAAATGGACCCACAAGGGTCCATTTGGTTTCATGTTCACACTCTCAAGAGGTAAAATATTCATCATCTGACTCAGCCCAAGTCTACACAATTAGAGAATGTAGCAGATTAATGGTCATTTTGATCTGCATGTTTGACTGATTTGTTTCCCAAATCCAGCCTGGAAATTGTGGACAAAAGCAAAATAAATCTGTCGGTTCTGTGGGGCTAATATGTTATCGTAATAGAATCTGGTGCTTTGGTCCTCAAGGCCGCTTTCCTTTTAGAGCCATCAAAAGTTTTTTTTTTTTTTTTTTTTTTCGTTTTTGTTGTTGTTGTTGTTGTGTACCTGGAACAGCGAGGAGAACACGTGGAAGGTGTAGACCGCACAGGACCCGTCTGAGTCTGACACCAGCTGGTTGATGTGAGTCCTCCACGCCTCCTCTGCGTCGTCGCACGCCGCCGGCTGGAACGCTGCCAGGATGGCAGAGAAGAAGGGCGACGGTGGAGGGGAGGAGCGGCACTCCATCATCATGTCATCCCTCTCCTCCTCGGTCAGGCTGGGAGCAACACAGAGACATGGATGGTCGGACGCATGATGACATGGAGTGAATTGACATCCATGGCACTGGCACTTTCCAACTCACTTTCATGTAGGTGTGCATTAGAGTTGTCAACGGGCCGGAAAATTAAGGCCCAGCCCTAACTGTGCCCTAACTGATCAGGCCCAAAGTCCGGCCCGGCCCGACCAATTAGCATAGTTTTTAGGCCCTACCCGGCCCTACAATCTCGGGTCGGGTCGGGCCTAGTCGGGTTTGGGTAGAATTTGACCACTCTACACTGAGTAAAAGTGAAAATACCAATCAGCACCATCTTCATAAGAGGTAAATACACAGACAGACAGAACAGAATTGTTATTTTTAACATAATAAAATAATTCAATATATATTGCTTTTTTCATGGAGCCCTAGGCCCGACCCGGCCCTACTGATCTGCATACATTTTAGGCCCGAGCCCAACCCTAAAATGTCGGGTCGGGCAGAGTTTGAGAACTCTAGTGTGCATACTGTAGCTCAGGGTGCCCAAAAGGTAGATGGTGATCTACCAGTAGATCACGCAGGGTGTGCAGGTAGATCACATGACAGTCCCCCCAGCCCTTGGACCCTTATAGATCTGTAACTCTTGAGAGCGTTAAAATGAAACCTCAAGAGATACACTCTCAAGAGATAAATTATGTTCAAACATCTGAATTATGTAATTTTCATGAGTCCACACAATTAGAAAATGGAGAATAATTGTTATTTTGAGTTGTGGGCAAAAACATTAAAGTTCTTAGTTCACAAAGTTCTTAGCATTATACAGGAAAACATTCCAATTCTCCCCCTTTATTTTTCATAATAAGTGCATTATTCCTAAACACTATAACAGCTTACTGTTATAGTGTTATCACCAACTATTTCAAAGCTCAAACTTTCTAGGGGACTTTGAAATGGATTTTCAGTCATGGAACAATCTCATATTTGATGTGTAGATCTTGTTGAGCCTTTTGCATTTTGAAAATAGCTCTCAAGTCAAAGTGTGGGCATCCTTGGGGTGCCCAAAAGGTAGATCGTGATCTACCAGTAGATCACAGAGGTTATGCAGGTAGATCACATAACAGTCCCCTTAAATGTATGGATCTGTAACTCTTGAGTGTTAAAATGAAACCAAATGTCCATTTGGTTTCATTTTAACACTCTCAAGAGTTAAATTGTATTTAAACAACTGAATTACGTACTTCAAGAGTCCTTTCCCAACTGTGGACAAAAACGTGAAAGTTCTTAGTTTTGGGTGCAAAAGACTAAATTCAACATCAGGAACTGTCAACTCAAACCCCAAATACTGTTTTCAAACAGTCAGTAGTAGCACATACAAGAAAACCTTCCAATTCTCCCTCTCCATTTTTTCATTTAAGTGCATTATTCTTAAACACTATAACAGTAAGTAACACCATCAACACTATTTACTATATAAGTCAAACTTTCTTGGGGGGCTTTGAAATGGATTTTTTTTTATGTGTAGATCTCGTTGAGTCGGTCATTTTGAAAGTAGCTCTCAGGTCAAAAAAGTGTGGCCACCTCTGAGTTTAACCAATAAGATCATACATTTTGCACACACCTGGGCAAACAGCCATCAAAGTCCAGCTCTCCTCTGTCCTCATCGCCATGACACGCGTCCAAAGTGAAATGAAATTCAGGCGGAGGTTCACTAATGGAGAGAGAGAGGTCGTCTTCGTTGCCGTTGGTGTCCTCGTCCTCCGTGGACGCATCGGCCTGAGATGGAGGGACAAAGGACAGCTGTGCTTCAGTGTGTCAGTGTGCAAGACAGGAAATACAAAACAATGCAGAGGCTTCATGCAACTTAAATATTATGTACCTTCGTATGTATTGCGGTACTACGTGATTGGGGGTAAAATGTATACACTAACCTTTCCGTGGGACACTATGGACACTCCTTGAGGTACTTCGTTTAATTTGGGTAAATTTAGTGCGCAGAAAGCCGTGCCAATTGAATTCTGACTGGGTTTGTTGCAGAGGACAAGTACCATGGTCTCCGCGCACTCGTTGTTTTGGGACGGGCAATGTGTAAACCTTTCTCAGCCACCCACATGCCAAGTTATTTTAGTTGTCGCTTTCAGCCTCCAACACATAAGCAATACAGTAGGTATACACATTGCCTTAAACAGACAGAGAGTGAGACTACTGCTGTCAAGAAGAAGCCAATAGAAAACACGTGCCACCATTAAAGTACTGCAGAATCCACCACAGAGGCCTATAAGCATTACGCGATGTCCATTTCCAGGTTTTAGTTGTTTTCTTATGGCATGCAACTAGTAAAAGATCTAGCAAAAAAAAGACTGGGCCGTGCACATTTCTGATAAGGTGAAACAGACAAAAGTCACAGAGGCACAACATAAGATGTATGTAGACCGTGACATGTATCCGCTATCACATGCAATATCTAAATAACTTCCAGAAAGGTTAGGTTACAACAGGACAGTTCTATTTGGCAGCATTAGTGAAGAATTCTAGTACAGAGCTACGATAGGGATAGGAGTGAGTAGGCCCCAAAATCTCAGACACTCTGAATCCCTTATTCACCCGATGCTTCGAGTCCTCTGGCACTTGGACCTCGAAACTAGGATTTGTGGTGTTCAGAGCGGCAGGTTCAGCTGGAGGAGTATCAAAGGAGGCAGACAGAGACTCCATGACACTGATATCTGCCGTTGGAGAAATGCTGAGAGTCTGGAAAGATACAAAGGCAAAACCAAACTATATTAGCCTCACTAAAAATACTATTAGAGTTGTGGTATATACTGTATTAACCCTCTTATTGTCCATTCCACTATTTTTGTTTTTCATATATTTTATTTATCAAATTAATGCCAATCAAATAAAGCATATAATTCCAAATAATCGTCATTTGTAGAGTTAATTATATACTATAATGATAACACCCAGTAGGTGGCAGTAATGTGGACGATGGCCGGAAATGTAGCGCATTTCCGGACATAGAGTAAGAGTACTTCCTGTTTGTCCGTTTCAGCGCTGCTATGCAAACAGTGTGGTGTTGTGATGAGTGGTGAGCAGTGCCTGTCGTTAGCCGATCATGCTATAAAAAAAAGCTAATTGCCTGAAATTAATGTTACAATCATTGGGGATTAAATAAATCATGAAAAAATGCAAGGGCATCAAGGGCATTGATTATTTAACAGCGTCAAATGCGTCAAGGGCAATAAGAGGGTTAAAAACCCTTAGTGTACTGAACGCGTTTTGGTGTTCCAAGCATTATGTTTTAACTATTGAAAAATAGCAGATCTACAAGCTCATAGCGCGCCACCGAGTGGCGCGCTATGAGCTTGTATCTCTGCTATTTTTGAAAAATCGTGAAAACGTGGTGCAAATCTTTGAATATTGGGTTAAATTCATGAGATTTCCCCAGCGGTGAACTCACCAGTTGTGAGTGTGAGAGGATCTGGCTAGCGATCAGAGAGTCCTCTTCAGACGACTCATCGGAGTCTTCGGGGGTGATCTTGTTGAGGCTGGGCATGCTGATGGACAGCTGGCTGTCATCCAGGGGCAGCGGGTCACTCTGGTCCAGGCTGTCCACGGAGCGTCTCCGCACGCCCCAGTTGAAGTTGTCCATGGTCTCTCCCTGCAATAGAGCATAGCAATGAGTCGACCGTGTGCAAGTGATGATCTCAACACAACACAACATGCACACACACATGCACACGCAATTACATACACGGTCATGCTGTATTATACATGTCAAGGGAAGGGGACAGTCCATGGCTGAGTTATTATTGCCCTCTCCAACCTAGCATGGAGGGCTTTGTGGACCTTGACTTTTCACCAGGACACGATTCTGGAGATGTTACCGTAGCTACAGTATAAGTTCCACATTCCACAAAGCTTTAATACAGTGGTTTTAAACGTTTTTCGCTACCAGGGCCCACTTTTTATCCAGCATTTGAGCCACAGACGCACATTTGATTACATTTTAGCCCCACAGACCCCAAAACTAAAGATTTATTTTTGCTTTTGCAATACCAGGCTGGATTTGGGAACCAAAACAGTCAAACATACAGATCAAAATGACCATTAATCTTCTACATTCTCTAGTTGTGTAGACTTGGGCTAATTCAGATGATGAATATTTTAACTCTTGAGAGTGTAAACATGAAACCAAATGGACCCTTGCAGGTCCATTTGGTTTTGTGTTTACACTCTCAAAGAGTTACATCTGATCCACCAACTTTCCATCATTATGCTGGGGACCACCTGGGACCCTCTCAAGGACCACTGGTTGAAAAGCACTGCTTTAATAGAACAAATAAAACAATGCATAATTCCTGTGGTTGTGCCCAAAAAGGACAGGTTTAACTATATCACTTTCTTTAAGCTAAATCCAAATAAGGAAAACCATACTCGATTTACGACCAAAAGTTTAGTTTATGTCGTTTTTTTTTTGTTGTTGTTGTTTTTTTTTACCACTGCAGGGTTAACTACTTTATTTTACCCCAAGTTACATTTAAGGAAAAGCAAAGCATACTATATTTAAAGGCCAAAAGTTTTGTTTCAAATGAAAACAGTTCTGGCAGGTTATCGTTGCATTAAAACTCGGTGTGACTAAAGTCTAAAGATGAATGTAAACTACTGCATTCTTGCTGATTCTAGCAATGTCCTAGTTTCCAGATAATCTGACGTTTCTAGCCGTCTCTGAGAGAAGAGCTGACACCACGTTCTAGGATCCATGGGTTGTCTTTGTGTTAGAGAGATGGTAGCAGCACCCACTGCGCCTGTTCCAGCAGCAGTACACTGTACACTGTAGGCATTTTTCAATATACTGAGATTAAAAAAATAGCCTGGTAAGCATCTTTCCCTTTTGTCATCCGTATACATCAAATACATTTTATTCCTCCGCCATGTGTGAGTCAATGGTGAGTAACAAAACCATTTATTTAAAAACGGATTTGCTATAGCTGCATATCCTATTGATTTCACTTAATTCAAGTATCGTTATTTATTTTTTCTTCTTTTTTTTTTTTTTTGCTAATCCTGTGTGTGTGCTGACCAGTGTTGTAGTGGGGGGGGGGACGCCTCTTAAAGGGGAATTCCACCCATTTTCATTTTTTTCGGATTTCCATTTTTACACTCTCAGAAAAAAAGAAACTCATTAACATGGTGAAACACATCTTGATAATGTCATCAAGATGTATTTCACCATGCTAATGATTTTTTTTTCAGACCTCCATTTCTAGGAAACACAGGATGGGGAACTTTTTTTTAATCATGTCCACACAACATCTCTAAGGTATATTAATGACATAGTAAAATATTGAAAATGAGTGGAATTCCCCTTTGAGACACGTGCATGCACACTTGGATTTGCATGCGCATTTGTGTGCACCTGCGCAACACACGCAGACACGCTATTAAAACAAGTATAGCATATTGAGAAAGATTGTTTACAATGCCTAATTGTATCCATAAAAGTAAATGACAAGACAAAAAACATACGCTAGGTCTACTTTTGCCCCAAAAATATTTTAGATGTGAGAAGTGGAGGGACGGACGCCGCCCCCCGCGTCCCCCTGACACTACACCCCTGGTGCTGACCATAGAAGGAGTTTCTCCCTGTCCCTGGTGAGCCAAAACGGTCAAAAAACCCTACTTTTAACTGGGGTTTGAGAGAAAAGCCTTTCGTCCAAGCCTTTCGTTCAATCAGGATGAATCAGGACATTCCTTTGCATTCTTTAGCTTTAGGGATTTTAGCAAAGGGGAAGGGGCCATTCGAACATGGTCTTAAATTTTGTTTACAAAATGTTAAAGCGATTTCTTTTATTTATTATTTAATACATTCCTAATAAACCCCAGGAAATTACATCTGACCACAAATGATCTGGTGAATGTGATAAACTGGCATATTGAGCCTCTGGGCCAGGCATGCACAAATATTGTGGAGTGTGTAAAGTGCAGTGTGTGGTGTGCTGCCTCCTTCACATTCAGTAAATCGTGTGAACATCTGTGGTCAGTTATAATGTCCTGGGGTTTATTAATTAGGCTGTAGTAGACAATACAAAAAGAAACAGCTTCAAAATTGTGTAAACAAATGAGGAATGGACCATGTGGGAGTGACCCCTCCCATAGCTAAAGTCCCTAAAGCTAAAGAAAGCAAGAAATGTAAAACAATTAACACCCATCATTTACTTTCTCTAACAACAAATTAACACATGAACCTTGGTAAAGTCAAAAGACAAAGTTGTCTTTTGAAGATTTGCAAAATAGACATTTTCTGTTGTGCCACTGGGTGGAGCTCATTGCACGTCTGAGATGTGTAATCCAACTACAGCTACCTTCCAGTTGTTCTCTGTCTAGTGCTTCCATATTGATCCATTTGCTTTCTTTGTTATTACTATATTCTTTTTCCTAAAACATGTTTGGATTAAAATACTAAATTTGGACATACAATTCAGTATAGTGTATAGCATATTTCTGGAATATGTTTTTTTGTTTTGCAGGTTTCCTTTTTAATATATTGCACAGATAAAACATTATGCCATATTTAATTAGGTGATATAAATGTGTAACATCCTTTAAAGCTAATAAGTATGCATTCCCCAGGTACAGAATGTGTATTACTGTACTGTATGTCAGGAGTGGCCACACTTGAGAGTTGAGACTTGAGAGCTGCTTTCAAAATGAGCGGCTCAACAAGATCTACACATCATTAATGTGATTGTTCCATTGCTGAAAATCCATTTCAAGGCCCCCTAGAAAGTTTGAGCTTTGAAATAGTGGTGATGGTGTTACTTACTGTTATAGTGTTTAAGAATAACGCACTTATAATGAAAAACAAGGTTTTCCAGTGTATATGCTATTAATGACGTTTGAAAACAGTATTTGAGGGTTTGAGTTGACAGCTTTGTAATGTTGAGTTTAGTCTCTTGCACCCAAAGCTAAGAACATTCATGTTTTAGTCAAAATAACAATTATTCTCAATTTTCTAATTGTGTGGACTCTGGAAATTACATAATTCAGATGTTTAAATATAATTTAACTCTTGAGAGTGTAAAATGAAACCAAATGGACCCGTAAGTGTATGTGATACACTGTAAATGTATTGTACACTTTAAAAATACATCAAAAGAGAATATTAAATGACGCTTACATGATAAAATAACTAAGTTATGTTATTGTGCTACCTTTTGGTTTTGGCTGGAATACCATGAATACATATCATATTTAAAACACACAATAGCATTGAGTGCATATCTCTAGCATCTTATGACACTTGTAAAACACATGCACATTATTATACTGTATAACGCATGCACACCATCATACTCTGTCATCAGAACAGCAATCCACTGCGTAATAGTGGTGATCCCACATTCATCTAAGACAGTGGTTTTCAACCAGTGGTCTGGGGACCACCAGTCGTCCTTGAGAGGGTTCCAGGTGGTCCCCAGCTAAGTTGGTTAACCAGAAGAAAAGTTGGTTAGCCAGATGTAAATCTTGAGAGCGTAAAAATGTTTACGTTCTCAAGAGTTAAATCGGATTTAGCCCAAGTCTACACAACTAGAAGATTAATGGACATTTTGATCTGTATGTTTGCCTGCTTTTTCCCCCAAATCCAGCCTAGAATTGTGAACAAAACCAAAAGAAATCTTTAGTTTTGGGGTCTGTGGGGCTAAAACGTCCTCAAATGGTAATCCATTAGCTCAAATGCTGAATAAATAGTGGGCCCCGGTGTAAAAAAAAAAAAAAAAAAAGTTGAAAACCACTTATCTAAGAACGCTACAACAGGACTGAACTTACCTGTAGCTCCTGGATGGCAAAGAATAAAAAAGCAGAAAAAGAATATGCATTACACAAATAAAGCAATAAAGAGTATTACATTACATTGCATTTCTGAGGAATACATTTGGCAATCTTAGCCTGTGATGTCTATTAATATTACGTTTATAGATATTCATTATCATGTATCCTTCCTTGTCGTCATTTTTGTGTTCTAATTCAGAACACTCTCCGTTCTCCAAAATAAATCTCTGTCCGACATGAGTCAAGAAGGAATAAATGGTAAATGTATATAGCGTCTTTATCCAAGGCGCTTTACATAGATAGTGCATCACATTTACACACTGATGGCAGTGGAAACCATGCAAGGCACAGCCAGCACATCAGGAGCAATTAGGGGTTCAGTGTATTGCTAAGGGGCACATCGACACTAACTCTGGAGGGAGCCCGGTTTCGAACCGGCAACCTTGCGGTTACCATCCAGTGACCCCTGAGCCACTGCCACTGTTTGTGCCATAAAATTATGAACTATTTTTAAACTGAATAACATATTATGTGTTTTAAATGTTCAGTTTCAGTTATAGAGGACAGGTATAATGTATTTATCCATATTAGGCTTATTAGCCTGGTATCTGTTTAAAGCATGTCTGGTGGTCGCCCCCTCCCTCCCCTCATGGCGCCCTAGGCAGCGCCCCTGGTTTGTGCACAGCTCGGAGGGGATGGGGGGGGGGGGGTTGGGGGGGAGCTCACCTCTCCATCTTCCAGCTCCACGTCAAGGAAGTCAAAGTCCCTGAAGACTCTGAACTGCTGCTCGGAGGTGGTGTCGTCCATGTTGTCTGGCTCCCGGGTTCCCTCGTCAGAGGACACCAGGCTGGGCTGGTGCTCCGTCACATCCAGCTCCCCGCAACTGGAGAAAATCACCTACAATACACCAAGGGAGAGAAAGTACAGAATAGCAAAAAAACACGCAAGCTCTTATTATTTCTGATGTTGTTTAGTGCCAAACACGCCACGCGTGCGGCCGTGCGTCTTACAGAGGGATTCTTCGTCAGTCCGACTTCTTGTCCGCACAACGACAACACGTTCACCAACTTCTCCCTGGTTCTTTTCTGTAGAAGAGAAGAGGAAATTAGACTCACAAAACCAAAAAGAAAAATGTCACCTAAAATAAGATAAGACAAAGTTACAGCTGGTTAACCAGATGTAACTCTTGAGTTAAAATATTCATCATGTGAATTAGCCCAACTAGTCAACTTACACAACTAGAGAATGTAGAAGATTAATGGTCATTTTGATCTGTATGTTCCAGGCGAGCATCTAGCGCATTCTAGTGCATTTTGGAAGTGCCACTAGTGCATTTTGGATTTTGTCCAGGCCACTAGGTGGCGCAGGCCACCGGGAAAACTCCCTGTATTCCAGATGGCCAATCCACCCCTGATGTTGGCTCACCTGTGACGACTGAGGCCTCTTCCAGCTGACAGGCACCAGGACGTTGTTGCTGGTGGACCCAGAGGAGGTGGACGAGGCGCTGCGGGTCACCGCTATGGCACCGTTCTTCCCCTCCGTCCCTGGGGAGCCCTGCAGGTCATCGTAGCGCCGGCCGATCACCGGTGTCTGTGAGAGCGTGGAGGACAGTGGAGACAGGCAGGACAGGTGGTAGAGAGACAGAGAGAGAGAG
Organism: Benthosema pterotum; assembly: GCA_039105355.1. Classification (NCBI taxonomy): domain Eukaryota; kingdom Metazoa; phylum Chordata; class Actinopteri; order Myctophiformes; family Myctophidae; genus Benthosema; species Benthosema pterotum. The sequence goes on along the minus strand of CM076977.1, from coordinate 43,020,173 downwards.
AGAGAGAGAGAGAGAGAGAGAGAGAGAGAGAGAGAGAGAGAGAGAGAGAGAGAGAGAGAGACAGAGACAGAGACAGAGAGACAGAGGAGCCACGGTCAGTCAGTCAGGCGAGAAGCGGAGGCTTGAAGAAGCGTAGGGTGGTCTCTGTGCAGCAGATCTGTGGCTCCATGGCAATGCAGATTGTGCCTCCTCTGTGAGGTCAGATCATGTACGGTACAGTAGAGTACAGTAGCTCCAGCACGAATGGTACATTAGCTTATCAATTTATAAACAGCAGCCAGTTCACTGTGTCACCGTGGGCAACGGTTCAGTGATCTTTTGGGTTCGTGATCTCTTCTAAAGCCTGATCTTTCTAACTAAAGCAAAAAAGGAGGAATTATTCTAATATGCTGTGCTTTCAGATTAAGCAAGCTTTTTTGTAGTTAAGTCTGAAAATACCAAACACAAACATTGGTGGAGGGATCTGGAGCTTCAATGCACTGCTTGTAAGCTTTACAGCAGTTTTTTGGGGGTCTCACCGATTCACACACAAAGGACGGCAGTGAGGACTGACATCATTTCCTGCCATTCATACTCCACACAAATAGCTCCCTGTCCAGTTCACACACACACACACACATGCGCGCACGCACACGCGCACGCACACGCACACGCACACACACACACACACACACACACACACACACACACACACACACACACACACACACACACACACTGCACCGGCCTCTATATCTCTGCCATCACGCCGAGGCTCTGCACAACTTTGGTTAATTGTGTTTACCTTTCAAGCTTTCAAGCAAACCTCTTGGGGTTTGGTAAAAAAAAAAATAACAGAAGGGGCAGGGAAGAATTGCTTCCCTGCCAAAAAAAAAACTTAATTGACCACCCAATCTCATTGGGCACCACACCCTGGAAACTACAGGGACAAACAAAAAAAAACGGAGCACAGAAAACTAGTATTGAAAGAGCGTACGAAGGGTCCCCAAATGGTTTTAGGTGCTTTGCTTCATCATTTTGTGTGTGAGACAGAGAAATCACCCCAGCTCCTGATAAATGGTGCATTTATAGTATATAGCGCCTTTATCCAAGGCACTTTACATAGCTTGTGCATCACATTCACGCACACATTCATACACTGATGGCAGTGGAAACCATGCAAGTGTCAGTGTCTTGCTCAAGGACACTTCGACAACTAACTCTGCGGGAGCCTGGAATCGAACCGGCAAACTTGTGGCTACCATCCAGTGACTCTACTCCTGAGGAAATGCTGCCCCATAATGACAGTTCATTATATTTAAGTTAAAGAGGAATTCCTCTTTAAATGAGTTAAAGAGGAATTCCACCCATTTTCAACATTTTACTATGTCATTAATAGACCTGTTGTGTGGACATGATAAAAAGGTTCCTCCCATTCTGTGTTTCCTAGAAATGGAGGTCTGAAAAAAAAATCATTAACATGGTGAAGCACAACTTGATGACATCATTAATTTGTGTTTCACGATGCTAATGATTTGGAACCAAAGTGGAACCAAATGGACCCACCAGGGTCCATTTGGTTCACATTTGTACACTCTCAGAAAAAAAATGAAAATGGATGTAAAGGGCATTACCGACGCCGAGTAATAAATCGCACATTCTAATTCATTTTCAATGGAACTGGTGTTTTGTGCTTAGAAAAACGACTTGCGATCAAGAGAGCGCGTAATGCTGGTCATTTATCGTGCGGTGTCCAGTGATTTGTGTTGTGCGCTGTGTTGCTCGTTTCGTGCACACGCGCGCAATGTTCTTGAAAGCCCAATCCAGTGAGCTTTTTAAAATGCCTAGCGTTAATCGACGGGCGATTTTCTTCATGTCGGCACTGCAGGGAGAATCGAGAATCGCTGTGTTTATGCGGGCGTTTATCGTTGCCGTCTGGAAAGCCCTTGACTTCCCTTTAACTATTTCATACAAAGGGTTCATCTCAGGGGCGGATTGGCACATATTTTCCCACCGGGACAATTTTGCCTTTGCCAGGCCACCCTGGGGGGGTGGCCTGGCAACCAGATGTAACATCTGGTTAACCAGATGTAACTCTTTGAGAGCGTAAAAATGAAACCAAATGGACCCGCAAGGGTCCATTTGGTTTCATTTTTACGCCCTCAAGAGTTAGAATATTCATCATGTGAATTAGCCCAACTTAGTCTACACAACTAGAGAATGTACAATGATTAATGGTTGATCTGTATGTTCCAGGCGAGCATCTAGTGCAATAGCGTATTCTAGTGCATTTTGGAAGTGCCTTTTGGATCTTGGCAGTTGGCAACACTGCCTCCAGCAGCGCGAGCAGTGTCCTGAGCCTGGCACCCTGGCCTGCCCTGGACTTAAAAAAAAAAAAAAAAACATAAAAAAAACAAAACTGTCCAGGCCACTAGGTGGCACAGGCCACCGGGAAAACTCCCTGTACTCCAGATGGCCAATCCGCCCCTGGTTCATCTGGTGTCTCTCTCACCTCAGAGATGTCGAAGTGGAAGTCCAGTGTCTTCCCCGGCAGGGCCTTGGACGACCGGTCCCAGACGCGACTGACGTCCTCGTAGCAGACGTCGCTTTGTGGCGACGACGGCTGGACCAGACTGGCAGAGCGAGAGACCACCAGCTTCAGAATGTTATGGGCTTCCCTCCAGTGGGCAGTCTATGGTCAGCGTAGAGAGAGATACATCATCATTAATATCAGGATATATTAACTCAACAAGCATATAAAAATCGCAACACTTTTGTTTTGGCTCTCATTTTTCACGAGATGGACTTAAAGGGGAATTCCACCCATTTTCATTTTTTTTTCTGAGAGCGTACAAATGCAACCAAATGAACCCTAACAGGTTCATGTGCCACATCAGCAAGGATTAACACAAGCACTAGTCTAGACAAGATCCAGACTTGAGTATACAATATGACACACAAAATAATGCTGTAACTATCGAGGAAACAAATGGCTGCATGAAAATAAGTAGACTTCATTAGCAGCTGGTTATACTATTTATAGAAGCAGTTTGTTTAGAAAGGGTGCGCCTTCAAATTCTGCACCACACACACACACACACACACACACACACACACACACACACACACACACACACACACACACACACGCACGCACGCACGCACGCACGCACGCACGCATGCACACACGCGCACGCAAACACATCCCACCAGACAGCTTGAAACCTACAACGTGTAACAGGAATTACAACAGGCCCAGTTATCCTAATCACATGTTGGCACAATTATTCAAAAGTTACGAGGCGAGGTTATACAAAGTTTATATAACCTTTTTGAAATTAAGATTAAACCTTTTTAATCCAGCAGTCCATTTCTTATCAATGAGCCAATAATGCAAACTGTGTACAAATAATACAGATTCAAATACAGCATGCGTGATTATGGGAAAACTCCCTTCACCTCTCACATGCTTTAAAGGCAATAGAGGCGACTTTTTAGCCAAAAATCAAAATAGATATATAGCTATATCTTTTGCCTTTTTCCACTCTACGTTGCTTCGTAGTTTCCCTGCAGACAGACACTTGCTTCGTCCTGCAGACGGCCCAGAACTTTGTTGTTGTCAACAATTCATGAAAACAAAACATTTGTCAGGCTCAGGAAAGGCGGTGCTAATTCGTGAGTGGGGGGGGGGGGGTATGTTGGGGTGAGGCAGCGTTGTAGCCAATCACAGCACAGCAGCAGTCTCCAGCAGATTCATAATGAGCCAATAGAGTGGAGTTTGATCCTGTTTTTAAACAAATCTGTACACAGTGTTTGTATGCACTGAAGTTGCCTCTATCACCTTTAAAGGGGAATTCCACCCATTTTCAATTTTTCCTGAGAGGATACAAATGTGAACCAAATGGACCCTAGCGGGTCCATTTGGTTCCATTTGTACCCTCTCAGGAAAAAGGGGTCTGAAAGAAAAATCATTAACATGGTGAAATACATCTTGGCGATGTCATCAGATGTATTTCACCATGTTAATGATTTTTTCCGGACCTCCATTTTTAGGAAATACAGAATTCATCACCACACAACATCTCTAAGGTATGTTAAAATGACATATTAAAATGTTGGGAGATGGGCGATGGGAGTTCCCCTTTAAATGATTCAAACTCACCTGCACAAATTTCTCAATGGTCTTGAGGACTTCCACGTTGAAGGGTTTTGCCTGGATGCCACTGAGCTCCATGTGGCTCAGGAGGCTGTAGATGATCTGCAGCAAGGTCTGCTGCATGCTGGGCAGACCTTTCTCTAGCAGCTGTGGAGGCAGAAGGTACATACATGGGTTACGTTTGATCTAACTACAGTCAGTTACAATTGTCTGTATCAGTGGGTTTTCAACCTTTTTGATTCCAGGGCCAACTATTTATTCATCATTTGAGCCACGGAGGATCACCACCCGATGACATTTTAGCCCCACAGACCCCAAAACTAAAGATTTTATTTGGTTTAATTAATCTTCTACATTCTCTAATTGTGTAGACTTGGCATGATTCAGATGATGAATGGGCAGATATAACGGCCATACAGATATTATCGGCAGATAAAGACTTTAAAAATCAATATCGGAAAATATCGGTATCGGGAAAAATATTATCGAAATATGACTATTTTATTTATTTATTTATTTTTAATCATCAAAACACCATTTACAGATATGTAGCCACACAGCCGGGCAAAAAATATATGGGGAACTTTCTTTCAATTAGCTTATGAGTGGTGCCAGGTCTTGGAGGTCTGTTGGGGGGTTTCCAAATCACCCAAATCACTAAATGCTCCCATTATCGACCCATATGCAATCAGTATCCCACCAATACCGATCGCATACTGTATATCAGTATCGGTTGGTATCGGAAAGAGTTAAGAGTATAATATCGGGATATCGGATATCGGTAAAAGACTCAATATCGGACATCCCTAGTAATAGTTTCTGTTATTTTTCCACCACTGGAGGCCGCATATATCGGTATCGGTTGATATCGGTTGATATCGGTATCGGGAATTAGAAGTTGGATAATATCGGGATATCGGATATCGGTAAAAAAGTCAATATCGGGCATCTCTAATTCAGATGATGAATATTTTAACTCTTGAGTGTAAAATGTTTTTTTTTACGCTCTCAAGGACTTACATCTGGATCTGGTTAACCAACTGTCCATCATTTAGCCTGGGGACCACTTCAAAAAGGAGTTGGGTCGCAAAACAGGTTTCAGGAGTGTTGTAGTTTATTAATTTCTGCTTACATTTCTTTGTACTTTGCAGTAGATGCACACAGATGCACACTGATCTGCACATGTGTGCATCAACAACACTCCTGCAACCTGTCGTGCGACTAATGCAAAGTACTCCTTTTTGATGTGATACATTTGTTTGGATAACGCACCAGCCAACGTTGTGATGCGGTGGTAATACAAGAATTTGTTTATGCCTGGGGACCACTTGGAACCATCTGAAGAACCACTGGTGGTCCCTGGACCACCGGTTGAAAACCACTGGTCTGTATGAATCATTGATTTCCAGGCACTTCGATAGTTACGACGGCTGTGCAAACCTCTGCCATGTAAGTAACCATGCTGAGGGCGATGTCGGAGAAGGCTTCGTGCAGGTATCGACACACAACGTTGACCCAGGAGAAGCAGCCTCGCGTGTAGGTGTGCGTTTTATACAGCGTCATGACATGAGCCAGGTTGGAGAGTTTAGCATTCTTCTCCTCCAGGCATACCTGAGAAAACAAACATTGTAAATAAAAAAACAAATAAAATCTCAAAACTTTGCAGTTGCAATGCGTGGGAGGACGTATACTGTAGTAGACACTAACCTGAGCTATCCTCTCGGCAACGTCTTTACAGAACTGCGTGGGGCAGTCGAAGTTCTGCACGAGATGAGGGAGCAGGCAGAGAACGTTCAGGGGGAAACCTGTGAGGAGAAAATAAAATAGGACGTTTTTTAGGACGTATTTCCTTCACTCTAGAACAGGGGTGCCCAAAAGGTAGATGGTGATCTACCAGTAGATCACACAGGCCATGCAGGTAGATCACATGACAGTCCCCTTAAGTGTATAGATCTGTAACTGTGAGTGTTAAAATGAAACCAAATGGACCCTTAAATTATATTTAACATCTGAATTACGTAATTTCAAGAGTCCACACAATTAGAAAATGGAGAACAATTGTTGTTTTGACCAACGTTTTGCCTCTTCTCTTTCCCAATTGTGGACAAAAACGTGAAAGTTTTGTGTGCAAGAGACTAACCTTAACATCACAAACTGTCAAGCTTTGAAACTGTCTATTTCAAAGCTCAAACTTTCTATGGGGCTTTGAAATGGATTTTCAGTAGCTCTCAAGTCGAAAAAGGTTGGGCACCCCTGCTCTAGAAAATGCCCTATGATTAAAAAACAGAGGATTGTGCACGGGGGTGTGGCCTGAGCTACTGCTACGTGAGGAAGCAGGCCTACATTAACTAAATGGAAAAGGTTTTGTATATTTTTTCCTTTTGTAGATGTACATTTGGTACATTTGGTTTCATGTTTACGCTCTCAAGAGTTGAAATATTCATGCGAATTAGCCCGAGTCTACACAACTAGAGAATGTAGAAGATTAATGGTCATTTTGATCTGGATGTTTGACTGTTTGTGTTTTTCTTCGAAAAATCCAACCTGGAATTGTCAACAAAAGCAAAAATAAATCTTTAGTTTTAACCCATTTAGGCCTGACCTAAGGTTTTTGAAAAAATTTAAGTTCCTGTTTACACTGAGCATGTACAAACCTCCAGCAGGAGACCATGCCACGCCCCTCAGTGCACTATCCTTCTTTTTATTGCAGAAAATGCAGTTGATTCATTGAAAACTGCAGTTGTTTTTTTAACCGATGATGTATACCTATGGCTTGTGAGGTGTCAACCACAGGCACCCGTGAGACAGGTGTGAGCTGGCTGAAGAGCTGCAGCGTGAGCTCGGTGGTGGAGACGGAGGTGAAGCCCTTGAGCAGCAGCTGCTGCAGCCCCGGGAAGCTGCTCCACCTCAGCTGGCCCTGCAGCTTCTCCAGCCTCTCCCGGTTCTCCTGCCTGTCCAGCGGCAGGTGTCCCAGCAGCTTGTTCAGCAGCCTCAGGGACATCTGGTACTCGAACTCGAAGTCCGACTCCATCAGCGACACGGCCACCCAGAAGACGGTGGCCAGCAGGTTGCTGGGGTGGTTGGCGTTGCTGTTGGGGTCCGTGGGTCCGTTCCCGTCCCTGATAATAATCATAATAATAGATTTTATTTGTAATGCACTTTACGTTCTTTGAATCTCAAAGTGCTACGGTGAATAAAAGCAATTAAAAAGGGAAAAAACAAACAAAAAGGCAAAGGAAACATCCTGCCGAATTTAAAACAGTAAAACACAACTTGTCCTTGAGAGAGTTCCAGTTAAATATGGAAAGTTGCGTAACCAGATGTAACTCTTTGAGAGCGTAAAAATGAAACCAAGCATTTTTACACTCTCAAGAGTTAAATTCAAGAGTTAAATTCAGCATGTGAATTAGCCCCAAGTCTACACAACTAGAGAATGTAGAAGATTAATGGTCATTTTGATCTGTATGTTGGACTGTTTGGTTTTCCCAAATTCCGCCTGGAATTGTGGACAAAAGCAAAATAAATATTTAGTTTTGGGAGTCTTGTGTGGCTAAAATACTGAATAAATAGAGGTCCCTGGTGTCAACACAGTTGGTCTTGCTCTTACTTTTATCTTGAAATTAAATTAATATTACGCAGACTTTAGTCCAGCCTTTAGTCTTGGCTCCTCCACAATATTTTATGTATCTCATTTGGCCCCTTGGGAAAAAAATAATTGCTCAGCCCTGCTTTGCAGGCTCTTGCTAGGGATCCTGATGAGGAGTGCATTACAGTACAGGGGTTGACACTAAGGTCTCCGAGGCACTTGCCGTCAGGACAGTGGTCGTGTATTTATTATTTAGTATGATTAAGTATATGAGTTTTGAGTTATGAGTATTATTCTGTATTATAAATATATATATACTTATTGTCTAATATTATATATATATTTATATGGTGCTGAGGTTAATTATTAAGATGATATAGAATGTATATATATGTATAGAATTATTGTTGATATCTTCTATTATATATATACTAGGCCCGGGACTTTAGCGCGTTAATTGAGACTAATTAATTACAGAAAATATAGCGCGTTATAAAAAATAACGCATTTATTCGCACCTTTTCTTTGTCCACCATTGGAACGGAACGTTTGTCACTGATGGCCCATTCACACCATTGAAGTGGAACGTTTCTCACTGTATCACCGTTTCACACCTACCCAATATGCTAACGCACACGGAAGCGGCAGTCCACCCGGAGTCACGACATTGAGGAGTCAGAAACTGAGCGCTTGAGCGCTGTTCAAATGGCCTGAATAGGGACAAACTGCAGTTGAAGTCAATGTAGAAGAATCGCCATTGGTCTACTAGCTCTATGGAGTAAACGTAACTCAGTCTATACTCTAAAGCTCCGTCCGCCTCGTCGTCCTCTTCCCCCGCAGCAAAAACAAAACAAAACAACTCGCAACATGAACAACAAACCAGATGAGCAAGCATTACTCGGCCCCGTTGATGGCAAATTTAGATTTAAGCAAAGAACGGATGGAAGCGTGGACAAAAAGGCAGTTTATGCAACAAAGAATGTGCATACCATCGCAGCAGTTCGAGCCTCAAATCACATCCAACATGTTGGAGCTAGTGTTACTGTCCCCGTTTCGTAGAAATCTATGTAGAAGAGCCGCCATTGGACTAACCCCGTGAAGAGAAGGGAGCTTGGGTAAGTCTTTCTGCATTCTGGCTAGTACCAGAGCGACGTTGAGGTGTCCGACATTCAATGGCTTGAATAGGGACAAACTGGAGTTGGCGACCGGCGCTCATCAGTGCAGCTGGAGTCGAGTTCATATTGGGTGTGTGTGTGTGTGTGTGTGTGTGTGTGTGTGTGTGTGTGTGTGTGTGTGTGTGTGTGTGTGTGTGTGTGTGTGTGTGTGTGTGTGTGTGTGTGTGTGTGTGTGTGTGTGTGCGCTCAGATGATCAACTGACGTGGGCTTTGGGCAAACGGTTTGATCATAGTAGCCTAGTTCAGAGTAGTTCACTTCACTGTGTTTATCTGACACTAAATTGCATGATAATAATGACTGCTAAATGTACGCAAATGTATGCTCCAGAACAATCAGCGCTGTGTGTGTGGCACTGCCAGTATTTTATTTATTTTGCCCCAGAGTCAATTATTGTACTGGACTGACTGAGAAATGCTAACGTTTGTACTTGAATTTGGTAAATAAGAAGAAGAAAAAAAGAAAAGAGGAAAGCTTTGGAATTGGGGAATCTTTTTGAATCGAGAATTAAAAAAAAAAAAATCTAGAAATCTAGTTTTTGGATCGAATCGTGACCCAGAAAATTGATACTGAATTGTATCGTGGGACACCCACAGATTCACAGGCCTAGTATTCAGTTCATTGCTTCACTCATTCAGTTCATTGCTTCACTCATAATATAATAATAATAATAATAATAATAATAATAATAATAATAATAAGAATTGTATTTTGCGTGCACGGCAGGGAGTTCCCCATATTAGAGCTTGGACTTGTGCACAAATTTCTTGCGAAAAAACTTGTCATGTGCATTTCACCAAGCAACTATGGCAAGTGCACAAAATTTCACGTACACGAGTCATGTATGACTGCTGTAAGTGCACACGGCTGTGCTGACTGTTTTTTGTCAACGGGGGGCAGCAGAGATCAATGTGTGCACTTGCATAGTTTGTGTCCACAAGCAATAGTTTTACATGCACATGTCTAATTCATAGCACAGTTACTGCCTGATACAGTCAAACAACACATTTTACAGATCTCTTGTGTGCACTTGCAAAGTTCATGTCCACAAGCAATAGTTATCCATGCACATTTCTAATTCATAGCACAGTTACTTCCTGGTACAGCCAAACAACACCTTTTACAGATGTAATTGGCCCATCCGCATGTTTTGGAGATCTAATTGGTAAATCCACAGCATTTACAGATCTAATTGACGCTTCTGCATGTTTTGTAGATCTAATTGGTCAATCCACACCTTTTACAGGTACTAATTGGCCCATCCGCTTGTTTTGGAGATCTAATTTGCCCTTCTGCATATTTTGCAGATCTAATTGGTCAATCCACACCTTTTACAGATCTAATTGTCCCATCCGCTTATTTTGCAGATCAAATTGGTCAATCCAAATCTTTTACATATTTAATCTTAAACAGATCCATCCCACTATAGTCCAGTAGTACCCCCTCCTCCAGTCCGTTGTCACGCCTGGCGGGCCCAGGCAAGACTCGGGTGCAATAGGCTGTACCGTATTAGACTCCATCAGACTCCAACACACTAGTTAAGGTCTAGAAGACTATGCTATAGGCTCTATCAGGGTGCACAGGGCAGTACTCTATCATTGTTAGAGCCATATTTGGAACTGAAAATGTCTGTGTGTGTGTGTGTGTGTGTGTGTGTGTGTGTGTGTGTGTGTGTGTGTGTGTGTGTGTGTGTGTGTGTGTGTGTGTGTGTGTGTGTGTGTGTGTGTATAGAAGGGCGTGTCTTGTTTACACTGTGTGTGCTGCCTAGGGTGTAAATGAGCCAATTGAGGTTCAGCCTATAAGAGTGTGTAGCCACTTAACCAGCTTACTGAGGCTGGCTTGCAGCAGCTGTATGTCAGGCTCTAATTAGTCAGTTAAGTGCTGGAAGCTTGAGTGGGAGCAGAAACAGTTTTTTGACCCACAGAAAGAAAATAGTAACCACAGAAAGAGGATAGTAACCAGACAAAATAGTAACTTATGAAAGAACCTTGAAAATATTTGACTACTTTGGACTACTTTGAACACCTTTTATTTGAATGTTTGTTGTTTTTTCTGTTTTTGTACGCCTGACTTTTTTGCTAGTAAACAGTTGAAACCTTCATTCTTTTTGGAGTCAAGCTTACTGCTTCAGGCTTTTGAACTCACAATCATGGTATAGAAATGTCCATTTGTCGTGCACACAAAACACAGCGTTTAGTTGCAATTGTGTGAATTGTGTGAATACATACAGGGCTGGCATAGTACACCCCCTGGCCTTGTCAATTCTACCTGAGTCCAGCAAAGCCCCCCCAAGGGCATCTTAACCAGATCCATCCCACTATAGTCCAGTAGTACCCCCTCCTCCAATCCGTTCTACACCTGGCGGGCCCAGGCAAGACTCGGGTGCACGAGGCTGTACCGTATTAGACTCCAACACACTAGTTAAGCTCTAGAAGGCTATGCTATAGGCTCTATCAGGGTGCACATGGCAGTACTCTATCATGGTCTAGAAATGTCCATTCGTCGTGCACACAAAACTATTGTCTATGCACACAGCGTTTTGTTGCAATTGTGTGAATACATACAGGGCTGACAACAGCCCAGCAAACCCCAACATACTCTATTAACACAGTGAACACCTAGTCCAGTCCTCCTTGGTGTGATCCATTCTCTTACAGCATAGTACACCCCCCTGGCCTTGTCAATTCTACCACCAGGCAGGACTAGGCCAGGCTTGGGTGCCCTAGACCGCAATGCATTATGCCCTAAAAGACTCAAACAGGTTGTTTTCAGCTGTAGCAGGCTGTGCCAGGCTCCCACAGGCTTTAGTATGTTGTAAAAGGCAATTCTGTATCGTGGACTAGAAATACCCAATAAAACCTATTGGCCATGCACACAGAACTGCTGCCCGTGCACACAACGTTTAGTAGCAATGGTGTGGGTACGTACACGGCTGACAACAGCCTAATTGAGCCCACTAGAGTCCAGCAAATCCCACCACCAAGGGATTCTTAACCAGATCCATCCCACTATAGTCCAGTAGCTGTAGGAGGCTGTGCCAGGCTCCAACATGCTCTACTAGGCTGTGCAAGACAAATCTGCATGACCAAACTATTGGTCGTGCACACGGAACTACTGCCCGTGCACACACCGTTTAGTAGCAATGGTGTGGGTACGTACACAGCTGAGAACAGCCTAATAGAGGCCACTAGAGTCCAGCAAAGCCCCCCACCAAGAGAATCTTAACCAGTCCCACTATAGTCCAGCTGCTATAGGAGGCTGTGCAAGGCTCCAACAGGCTCTACTAGGCGGTACAAGGCAAATCTGCACGACCAAACTATTGGTCGTGCACTTGGAACTACTGCCCGTGCACACAGCGTTTAGTTGCAATGGTGTAAGTACGTACATAAAGGCAAGTACATACTACTAAAACAACAAACTAATAGAGCCCACTATAGTCCAGCAAGCCCCCCCCAAAGGCATCTTAACCAGATCCATCCCTTTATAGTCCAGTAGTACCCCCTCCTCCAGTCTGTTCTCACACCTGGCGGGACCAAGCAAGACTCCGGTGCACCAGGCTGTACCGTATTAGACTCTATCAGACTCCAACACACTAGCTCAGCTCTAGAAGGCTATGCTATATGCTCTGTTAGGGTGCACAAGGCAGAACTCTATCATGGTCTAGAAATGTCCATTTAAAACTGCTCGTCGTGCACACGAAACTATTGTCTATGCACACAGTGTTTAGTTCCAATTGTGTGAATACATACAGGGCTGACAGCAGCCCAGCACACCCCAACACACTCTATTAACACAGTGAACACCTAGTCCAGCCCTTCCTGGTGTGTTCCATTCTCTTACAGCATAGTACAATCCCTGGCCTTGTCATTTCTACCACCAGGCAGGACTAGGCCAGACTTAGGTGCCCTAGACCGCAATGCACTGTACTATAGTGGGATAGATCTGGTTAAGATTCCCTTGGTGGGGGGCTTTGCAGGACTCTAGTGGGCTCTATTAGGCTGTTGTCATCTGTGCACGTACCCACACCAGTGCTACTAAACATTGTGTGCACGGGCAGTAGTTCCGTGTGCACGACCAATAGTTTTATTAAGTATTTCTAGTCCACTATACAGAATTGCCTTTTATAGCATAGTAAAGCCTGTTGGAGCCTGAAACAGCCTGCTACATCTGAAAACAACATGTTTGAGCCTTTTAGGGCATAATGCATTGCGGTCTAGGACACCCAAGTCTGCCTGGTGGTGGAATTGACAAGGGCAGGGGGTGTACTATGCTGTAAGAGAATGGAACATACCAGGAAGGGCTGGAGTAGGTGTACTCACACAATTGCAACTAAAGACTGTGTGCATAGACAATAGTTTTGTGTGCACGGCGAGTAGTTTTAAATGGAGATTTCTAGACCATGGTAGAGTTCTGCCTTGTGCACCCTGACAGAGCGTATAGCTTTCTAAAGCTGAGCTCGTGTGTTGGAGTCTGATGGAGTCTAATACGGTACACAGGTACAGCCTGGTGCACCCGAGTCTTGCCTGGGCCCACCAGGTGTGAGAACGGACTGGAGGAGGGTGTACTACTGGACTATAGTGGGATGAATCTGGTTAAGATGCCCTTGGGGGCTTTGCTGGACATACTGGGCTCTATTAGGCTGTTGTCAGACCTGTATGTACTTACACCTTTGCAACTAAACGATGTGTGCACGGGCAACATTTCTGTGTGCACGACCATTTATTGAGTATTTCTACAACCCCAAATCCGTTGAAATTGGGACGTTGTGAAAAATGTCAATAAAAACAGAATGCATTGATTTGCAAATCGTTTTCAACCTATATTGAGTTTAATACACTACAAAGACAGTATATTTAATGTTCAAACTGATAAACTTTATTGTTTTTTGAAATTATACAATCTTTTGTAAATTGATCCCTGCAACACGTACCAAAAAAGTTGGGACGGAGGCAACAAAAGACTGGGAAAGGTCATGAATGCACAAATAACGCCTGTTTGGAACATTCCACAGGTAAACAGGTTAATTTTAAACAGTTTAATATTGTTATTGAGTATAACGGGACCATCCCAGTCGCTCACAATCAAAGATGGGGCGAGGTTCACCACTTTGTGAACAATTCTGTGAGAAAATCATCTAACGATTTAAAAACAATGTTTCTCAACATTCAATTGCAAGGAATTTGGTGATTTCATCATCTACAGTCCATAATATAATCAAAACATTCAAATAATCTGAAGAACTTGCTATACTAAAGCATCAAGGCCGAAAACCAACATCTAGCACTTGTGACCTTTGATCCCTCAGGTGGCTCTGCATTAAAAACTGACATCATTGTGTAAAGGATATTACTGTGTGGACTCAGGAACACTCAGAAAACCATTGTCAGTTTACAGAATTTGACGCTACACCTGCGATTGCAAGTTAAAACTCTACCATGCAAAGCAAAGCCATACATCAGAAAGGTTGGTTTGAAAAAACAACTAGAAAAACAACCAGAAATGCCTTCTCTGGGTACAATATCATTTAAAATGGTTATACACAAAGTGGAAAAGTGGGCTGTGGTCTGATGAGTCCACATTTCTAATGATAGTGGACCCAGAGAAGGCATTTCTGTTTTTTTTCAAACCAACCTTTCTGATGTATGGCTTTGCTTTTCGATGGTAGATTTTTAACTTGCAATTGCAGGTGTAGCGACAAATTATGTAAACTGACAATGGTTTTCTGAGTGTTCCTGAGTCCACACAATAATATCCCTTACACAATGATGTCAGTTTTTAATGCAGAGCCACCTGAGGGATCAAAGGTCACAAGTGTTTGGTGTTGGTTTTCGGCCTTGATGCTTTAGTATAGCAAGTTCTTCAGATTCTTTGAATGTTTTGATTATATTATGGACTGTAGATAATGAAATCACCAAATTCCTTGCAATTGAATGTTGAGAAACATTGTTTTTAAACCGTTGGATGATTTTCTCACAGAATTGTTCACAAAGTGGTGAACCTCGCCCCATCTTTGATTGTGAGCGACTGGGATGGTCTTGTTATACTCAATAACGATATTAAACTGTTTAAAATTAACCTGTTTACCTGTGGAATGTTCCAAACAGGCGTTATTTGTGCATTCATGACCTTTCCCAATCTTTTGTTGCCCCCGTCCCAACTTTTTTGGTACGTGTTGCAGGGATCAATTTACAAAAGATTGTATAATTTCAAAAAACAATAAAGTTTATCAGTTTGAACATTAATTATATTGTCTTTGTGTTGTATTCAACTGAATAGAGGTTGAAAACGATTTGCAAATCAATGCATTCTGTTTTTATTTACATTTTACACAACGTCCCAATTTCAACGGATTTGGGGTTGTAGAACACCATACAGATTTGCCTTGTCCAGCTTGTAGAGCCTGTTGGAGCCTGGCACAGCCTCCTACAGCTACTGGACGATAGTGGGATGGATCTGGTTAAGATGCCCTTGAGGGGCTTTACTGGACATACTGGGCTCTATCAGACCTGTATGTACTGTACTTACACCATTGCAACTAAACGATGTGTGCACGGGCAACATTTCTGTGTGCACGACCATTTATTGAGTATTTCTAGAACACCATACAAATTTGCCTTGTACAGCCTAGTAGAGCCTGTTGGAGCCTGGCACAGCCTCCTACAGCTACTGGACTATCGTGGGATGGATCTGGTTAAGATTCCCTTGGCGGGGGGCTTTGCTGGACTCTAGTGGGCTCTATTAGGCTGTTGTCAGCCGTGTACGTACCCACACCATTGCTACTATGCTACTAAACGTTGTGTGCACAGACAGTAGTTCCGTGTGCACAACCAATAACCAATTCAGCATTTCTAGTCCACCATATAGAATTGCCTTTTATAGCACAGTAAAGCGTGTTGGAGCCTGGCACAGCCTGCTACATCTGAAAACAACATTTTGAGACTTTTAGGGCATAATGCATTGCGGTCTGGGGCACCCAAGTCTGGCCTAGTCCTGCCTGGTGGTAGAATTGACAAGGCCAGGGGATGTACTATGCTGTAAGAGAATGGAACATACTAGGAAGGGCTGGACTAGGTGTACTCACACAATTGCAAGACTGTGTGCATAGACAATAGTTTCGTGTGCACGGCAAGTAGTTTTAAATGGACATTTCTAGACCATGGTAGAGTTCTGCCTTGTGCACCCTGACAGAGCCTATAGCTTTCTAGAGCTGAGCTAGTGTGTTGGAGTCTGATGGAGTCTAATACGGTACACAGGTACAGCCTGGTGCACTCGAGTCTTGCCTGGGCCCACCAGGTGTCCATGGACTAGAAGAGAGTGTACTACTGGACTATAATGGGATGGATCTGGTTAAGATGCCCTTGGGGGGCTTTGCTGGACATACTGGGCTCTATTAGGCTGTTGTCAGACCTGTATGTACTTACACCATTGCAACTAAACGATGTGTGCACGGGCAACATTTCTGTGTGCACGACCATTTATTGAGTATTTCTAGAACAGGTGCAGGGCACCCAAGTCTGGCCTAGTCCTGCCTAGTGGTAGAATTGACAAGGCCAGGGGGTGTACTCTGCTATAAGAAAATGGATCACACCAGGAAGGGCTGTACTAGTTGTTCACTGCGGTAATAGAGTATGTTGGGGTGTGCTGAGCTGTTGTCAGCCCTGTATGTACTCACACAATTGCAACTAAACACGGTGTGCATAGACACTAGTTTCGTGTGCACGACGAGTAGATTTAAATGGACATTTCTAGACCATGGTAGAGTTCTGCCTTGTGCACCCTGACAGAGCCTATAGCTTTCTAGAGCTGAGCTAGTGTGTTGGAGTCTGATGCAGTCTAATACGGTACACAGGTACAGCCTGGTGCACTCGAGTCTTGCCTGGGCCCACCAGGTGTCCACGGACTAGAAGAGAGTGTACTACTGGACTATAATGGGATGGATCTGGTTAAGATGCCCTTGGCGGGCTTTGCTGGACATACTGGGCTCTATTAGGCTGTTGTCAGACCTGTATGTACTTACACCATTGCAACTAAACGATGTGTGCACGGGCAGCAGTTCTGTGTGCACGACCATTTATTGAGTATTTCTAGAACAGGTGTAGGGCACCCAAGTCTGGCCTAGTCCTGCCTAGTGGTAGAATTGACAAGGCCAGGGGGTGTACTCTGCTATAAGAAAATGGATCACACCAGGAAGGGCTGTACTAGTTGTTCACTGCGTTAATAGAGTATGTTGGGGTGTGCTGAGCTGTTGTCAGCCCTGTATGTACTCACACAATTGCAACTAAACACTGTGTGCATAGACACTAGTTTCGTGTGCACGACGAGTAGTTTCAAATGGACATTTCTAGACCATGGTAGAGTTCTGCCTTGTGCACCCTGACAGAGCCTATAGTTTTCTAGAGCTGAGCTAGTGTGTTGGAGTCTGATGGAGTCTAATACGGTACACAGGTACAGCCTGGTGCACTCGAGTCTTGCCTGGGCCCACCAGGTGTCCACGGACTAGAAGAGAGTGTACTACTGGACTATAATGGGATGGATCTGGTTAAGATGCCCTTGGGGGGCTTTGCTGGACATACTGGGCTCTATTAGGCTGTTGTCAGACCTGTATGTACTAACACCATTGCAACTAAACGATGTGTGCACGGGCAACATTTCTGTGTGCACGACCATTTATTGAGTATTTCTAGAACAGGTGTAGGGCACCCAAGTCTGGCCTAGTCCTGCCTAGTGGTAGAATTGACAAGGCCAGGGGGTGTACTCTGCTATAAGAAAATGGATCACACCAGGAAGGGCTGTACTAGTTGTTCACTGCGTTAATAGAGTATGTTGGGGTGTGCTGAGCTGTTGTCAGCCCTGTATGTACTCACACAATTGCAACTAAACACTGTGTGCATAGACACTAGTTTCGTGTGCACGACGAGTAGTTTCAAATGGACATTTCTAGACCATGGTAGAGTTCTGCCTTGTGCACCCTGACAGAGCCTATAGCTTTCTAGAGCTGAGCTAGCGTGTTGGAGTCTGATGGAGTCTAATACGGTACACAGGTACAGCCTGGTGCACTCGAGTCTTGCCTGGGCCCACCAGGTGTCCACGGACTAGAAGAGAGTGTACTACTGGACTATAATGGGATGGATCTGGTTAAGATGCCCTTGGGGGGCTTTGCTGGACATACTGGGCTCTATTAGGCTGTTGTCAGACCTGTATGTACTTACACCATTGCAACTAAACGATGTGTGCACGGGCAACATTTCTGTGTGCACGACCATTTATTGAGTATTTCTAGAACAGGTGTAGGGCACCCAAGTCTGGCCTAGTCCTGCCTAGTGGTAGAATTGACAAGGCCAGGGGTGTACTCTGCTATAAGAAAATGGATCACACCAGGAAGGGCTGTACTAGTTGTTCACTGCGTTAATAGAGTATGTTGGGGTGTGCTGAGCTGTTGTCAGCCCTGTATGTACTCACACAATTGCAACTAAACACTGTGTGCATAGACACTAGTTTCGTGTGCACGACGAGTAGTTTCAAATGGACATTTCTAGACCATGGTAGAGTTCTGCCTTGTGCACCCTGACAGAGCCTATAGCTTTCTAGAGCTGAGCTAGTGTGTTGGAGTCTGATGGAGTCTAATACGGTACACAGGTACAGCCTGGTGCACTCGAGTCTTGCCTGGGCCCACCAGGTGTCCACGGACTAGAAGAGAGTGTACTACTGGACTATAATGGGATGGATCTGGTTAAGATGCCCTTGGGGGGCTTTGCTGGACATACTAGGCTCTATTAGGCTGTTGTCAGACCTGTATGTACTTACACCATTGCAACTAAACGATGTGTGCACGGGCAACATTTCTGTGTGCACGACCATTTATTGAGTATTTCTAGAACAGGTGTAGGGCACCCAAGTCTGGCCTAGTCCTGCCTAGTGGTAGAATTGACAAGGCCAGGGGTGTACTCTGCTATAAGAAAATGGATCACACCAGGAAGGGCTGTACTAGTTGTTCACTGCGTTAATAGAGTATGTTGGGGTGTGCTGAGCTGTTGTCAGCCCTGTATGTACTGCAACTAAACACTGTGTGCATAGACACTAGTTTCGTGTGCACGACGAGTAGTTTCAAATGGACATTTCTAGACCATGGTAGAGTTCTGCCTTGTGCACCCTGACAGAGCCTATAGCATAGCCTTCTAGAGCTGAGCTAGTGTGTTGGAGTCTGATGGAGTCTAATATGGTACACAGGTACAGCCTGTGCACCCGAGTCTTGCCTGGGCCCGCCAGGTGTGAGAACATATTAGATCTGTGCCTATTAGATCTGTCAAAGGTATGGATTGACCAATTAGATCTCCAAAACATGCAGAAGGGCCATTTAGATCTTTAAAGTGTGTGGATTGTCCAGAGCTGGCTATGTAGTGTTGTCCAAAACTATTGGAAGTGCACACGTGCACTTCCAATAGTTTTGGAAATAGCCTGCCACCCTGTGGAAGTATGCTTGAACTGCAGAAAATGACCCTAAATACAAACAAATGAATAAAATGGAATAAAAACTAATCTGTGGGATTGATGGGCGAACTAGTGGATGCCACACGCAGAGGGGGACACAGAAGAAATTTAGAATCCAACCGGTGATTTTTCACGGCCCCACAGTCTGCACCATGGGGCGCGGAAGTTTGGTGTGTGCACCAGCAGGAGTTGATAAGCGTTGTGGACGCAAAATACAATAGGGGTAATAATAATAATAATAATAATAATAATAATAATAATAAATTCAGTTCAAAAATGTGCTTTCTCACTTTTCTCAGGTAAATAATAATATGCGATTAAAATGAGATTAATTGAGATTAATTAATTATTGAGCCTCTAATTAATTAGATCAAAATTTTTAATCGAGTCCCACCCCTAATATATACATGTATATCCATCTATAGCGGCATAGGCTTGTATTAGATTGACTCTCATCACTGCAGGGATGAGAGTTGGCTGATCGCCAACCACCATCAGCTGTCTGGCTGGGCGGGGCTGTCCGTGGCCATGACCGTGGAGGTCTGATCAGCCTCCCCATTGGCCCACGGTCACGTGTGGGAGCGTACGGCCGTAGCTCCCCATTCTAGTCCAGTGTCCTCCTGACAGCCAGCGGGGAAACATCTCTCAGGATCTTTCCCCCAGCCGCCGTACTACAAAGTTGAAACCTTTGTTTAATCTTGTGTTGCCTTAAAGCATTCTGACATTCTGGTTAAGTTAAGTTCCCTTCGGGAAGGAACCCTTATTTTGAGTTCCATTTTGTGTTTTGCTTATTGTCTTTATTTTCTTAGTTCAGTCAAAGAGCCGTTTATTGTAAATATCCTCTATTTCCTATTCTAAACTACTTATTGTAATAAATATTCGCATTATACTATCCGATCCTGGTTTACCGTTTCTCCTTTTATATGTTGCATCCCCTGATTTACCCCTAGACATATGGGTTTGTAACACTTGCCCATCGGGCAAGTGCAAGTCAGTTTCTACTTGCCCTCAGGTCATGGTCACTTGCCCCCAAAAAATATATTGTAAATTTAAGTTTCACCAGATGTAACTCTTGAGAACGAAGAGAACCAAATGGACCCTTGCGGGTCCATTTGGTTTCAGTTTTACACTCTCAAGAGTTAAAATTCATCATCTTAACAGATTTCGTGCCGTTGAAATAGATCTACGTCTCCCGTTATCATTATGAAATATAGTTACGACTGATGCCGCTGCCGTTGAGCTACGCCTTTCAACGTTACTTACCGGCGCCGGTTTGATACGATCCCCATGCTAACAGCAGCGTGCAGCGACCGCATATTCCATTGATAGACCATAATAAGGGACAGACCAAACCGGAACCGGAAGTGTGTGTCCGCCAACTAACTTGTCCGTGGGGAAACATGGACCGAAATATGAAATATGACTTTTTGATGAAAATCGCTGGCACTGGCTACCTCAAAAAATATGAAAAAGGGCTGGCACTGGGAGTGTTAATTAGCCCCAAGTCTACACAACTAGAGAATGTAGAAGAATAATGGTCATTTTGATGTGTATGTTAATTTGCCTGTTTCGTTTCCCAAATCCAGCCTGGAATTGTGGCTAGCTAGAAAGCAGGGAAAGACACAGAGGCAGAGTGCAATGACTGCCTTCAAGACAAATTTATCTTGTGTTGTGTTATAGTGCACTAAGTTGCACACTTGCCCGATCGGGCAACCAGGTAGCAGTCTTCACTTGCCCCACCATTTTTTTTTTACTTGCCCCGGGCAAGCGGGCAAGTGTTAGTGTCAAGCCCTGCAGTATAGTCCAACCTGGAGGAGGCCGACTGGCAGTGGGCTCTGGCCAGGACGCCCTGCTGCACGCAGGCCTGGAGGCGGTCCATGGTGGCGCTCCGAGGCGGCGGGTCGGAGGAGGAGGAGGAGGAGGAGGAGCACCTCCTCTGGTCGCTCTGGTCGAACTTCTTGGGCACCGAGGAGCTCCTCTGGTGCCGGCTCCGGTCTCCGGCCCTGCTCACCACCACGCCGGCGTGGGCGAGGTTGAGCTGCCCCGTGCTCTTCCTGTTAGACAGCAGCTTCCCATTGGTGAGGAAATCTGGCGACGACGCTCTGGAATGCACACAAACAAAAACGCAACGCATGAGGCACACAACGCGTGGCGCTGCCCCTCGGCAGCGTGCGTGGGCACACCAGGCTTTCAGGAAGAGTATGGAATGGAGGAGGTACAGACCTTGTCAAGATGGCCATCAGATCGTTGTTCTTTAAACATTCGGCCAGGTTATCTGCCACAGATTCTAGCGTAAGCAGCATCTCCATGACATAGCCCTGAGAGAGAGAGAGAGAGAGAGAGAGAGAGAGAGAGAGAGAGAGAGAGAGAGAGAGAGAGAGAGAGATGTTAGTAAAAGCTCGTAAAAACATAATTTGTCATTTATTTGTTCAAGTTTTTAAGCTCCATTTGCCAACGGTAATGCCAACGGTAATGTTGCTACAGAGGGCTTGTAGCAATTATAGTGATTGTGGTGACAAAGCTCTGCATTAGTGGTTTATTATAAATGACATGCTCCACAGTGCACAGGGACAGTAGAAATCCCATGGTGGGTGTGTTGGTTGAATGCGCCGAAATGCAGTGTGATGCTGTATTGTACCAGTGTTGTTTTTGGCTGGCATTTTTTAGATTTAGCCAGTCTTAGGGCGCGATTTTGGTTACATCAGCCCTTATGCGCAATTAACGCACATAGCATTGGGGAAGAGGCGTTCCCACACTAAAGTCGCTTGGCACCTCGGCATCTCCCTTAAATACCTCCTATACCCGTTAAATTATGCATAGGTGTGGTTTGGGCGTTTTTAGCTTTCATCCAATCCGTGTTGGTCTTGCCATTCCCTTTAATTCATCCCTTATCTATTTCCCTTATCCCTACTGCTAAGCCTGACCCTCCTAAGCACGCAGCCTGGCTGCGGGCTGAGGACAGACACATGCATGAGTAGCCTATTCTCAAAGATTATAGCTCTGATTTTCAAACAATTATAGCTCGGTCAATTCTCAATCATTTCTTACCATTCAACATGTTATGTTGAAAAAACATGTTCCATGTTTTTTTGCTGTATGTGGCGTGCATTTATCCCAAGTCTGCGAAATGTTATAAAGTAAATTCCAAAAAACTCGGAATTCGCGGCAAAAAAGACGTTTTTTTGATCATTCATTTCTCAGTCAATTCTGGACCATTTTTTACATTTCAAAATGCAGCGTGATGGGAAAAACCTTCTCTCTCAGATGCTGTATAGAATATGTGGGTAGGTCTTCTCTACGATGCGGGATCTAGCAAAATGCAAGTGTCGGGATTTCGGTGGAAACGGTCCACCGAATCCCCGACACTTACATTTTGCTCGATGCGGGATCGTAGAGAAGACCTACTCCAGTCCATGTTCTCCACCACCTCCACCAGCCTAGAGAGCAGGTCACTAACCTGCACCTCCTCTCCATGTTCTCCCACCACCTCCACCAGCCTAGAGAGCAGGTCAGACACGGCGTGGGCAGACAGAGGCTGCCGCAGGGCGCGGAACACCTGGAAGGAACGGCCAGCGTAATGACGAGAAGAACTGCACAACGCCGTCTGTAGGGCGGCGCCACTGAGCTGCTGCTCCAGGTGGAAGTCTGAGAATCAACAGACAGGTAAATAAATACTGTATTTTCTGGACTATATTCGCACCTAAAAAGGCGCACCTAAAAAAGCCTTTAATTTTCTCAAAAATCCACACTGCGCCTTATAATCCAGTGCGCCTTATATATGGATTGTTCGACTGCAGTAGATTCTATTCTATGTTAACTGTAGTAGCTTCTATTCTCTGCGCCTTATAATCCGGTGCGCCTTATATATGACAACAGTTCTAAAATCTGCGCCTTATAATCCGGTGCGCCTTATAGTGCGGAAAATACAGTAATTATAAAAAAAAAGAGAAAATAATAAATTGAGTGATTACTGGTTTTATGATCAGAATCAGAATAACCTTTATGGTCACACAAAAATATATACGTTATAGTACTTTATGGTGAAATGCATCTTGTCTGCATGGGCTCCTCATGCACAAAAATGTATATTGCCTTCATTAGTAAAACATTAATAAAAATCGATGTAATAAATGAATGTATTAAAATTCTAAGCGATAATATAGTTAAAACAGTGGTGTTTCTCAGCAAGTTGGAGCCCCTGAGTTAAAAAGTTAAAAGGTTAAAAGTCTATGCATTTAGCAGTTTTACTGCCTGGTAGAAGAAGGTCCTCTGCAGTGTTGGGCAGTAAGGAATTTTAGATTACATATTGTAGTACTGTAATATTAATGCTTTTGCTCCAAAAAATAAAGTAACGAGATTACTCTGCAAAAATGGCTAATAAGTAATGCATTACTTTGCAAGTAACGCCAAGTTACTGGTTTCAAATGAGCTTGTTGTTGCATGCAAAAATAGAACAGATTTACAAGCTGTCGACAGGTATACTGTGCACTAGATTGTAGATCCAGTCCACACGCTGCATCCTGCCCACTGTTATGTACACTACAAATCGCTTGCTGCTTTATTTTGTATTTTATTTTTAAATACAAGACCTCAACTGTCTTTGAAAACAATTGTGAAAAAGTTTAAACAGTCAAAGAGGCAAAGAAACTATTATTATTCCAATAATATTGGATTCAGTTCTAAAAAAGAGCTCGCTAAACAGTTTATGTTGTACATCTCTATTTTTTCAAAGGTGGGAGTTGAGAACTTGGGAAAGTAATCACGTAACATGTAATATATTACTCTTCGATTCCAGTAATAAGTAAAGTAATGATATTACTTTGTGTAAGGGGTAACGAGTAAAGTAAAGAAGTTACTTTCCTAAGTAATATTGACCAACACTGGTCCTCTGTGATCTTTCTGTTCTGCCGTCTGTTCTGTCATTTCGCTGTGTTAAAACATAATACCTGACTTAGACTCTTTGAACACAGAAACCACGTGTCGCAGGAAGTTGGTCAACTGCTCAGTGCTTTTTGAATACTGGTTCTTTGGAGAGATGTCTTCATGGCTCCACAGGGGTCCATATGCTCTGAAAAAAACAACCACACACACCCCACTATCAAACTGACACGAAGAATTTAATTCCTCACAATAAATGCCTGTCTATCCTTTGATTCATTGGCCATAAATGCACAGTCGATGCCATACAGTAAGTGACAAGCTCTTGGGGGAGGAATAGAAAAAGAAGAAGAAAAACATAGATACAACATTTAATAAAATAGCTATTGCATTCCACACCACTAGGTGGCACTTTAAATCAAGCAATACGAAAACCAGAGCTCTGTGGTTGAAGATTGTTTTAATATCTATCTACTGCCTATTATAATGTGTGCATAATGTACTATAGGAGCGGGAGCTAGTTCTTTTAGATGAGGTCAGAGGTGAAATACACCTTTATCTTGGCATCCTTGACCCAAACAATTTACAATTACAATTTAGGCATTTAGCAGACACTTTTGATCCAGAGCGATTTACGATAGTAAAAGTTTACAATTGAATCGGAATTTACAACACATTTCACAATATACAATGTAAGCACTAAAACTTGGTAATATTGTACATTAGACATCCTGTGTAAGTCACAGCTGCAAGTACTATAGGTTGGTATGTGATACAAGTGCTATGGGCTGAGATGGAGTCTGAAGAGGTGTGTTTTCAGACTGCGGTGGAAGGTATAGTCTGTGGTTCTGATTGCAGTGGGAAGTGCATTCCATAGTTCTGGTGCCAGGAGGGAGAAGAAGTACTAGAACAGGGGTGCCCAAAAGGTAGATGGTGATCTACCAGTAGGTCACTAGGCTGTGCAGGTAGATCACATGAAAATCCCACCAGCACTTGGACCCTTATAGATCTGTAACTCTTAAGAGCGTTCATTTTACACTCCCAAGAGTTCAATTATATACAATTGAATTACATAATTTTCAAGAGTCCACATAATTAGAAAATGGAGAATAATTGATATTTTGACCAAAGTTTTGCCTTTTCTATTTCGCAATTGTGGACTAAAAATGTGAAAGTTCTTAGTTTTGGGTGCAAGAGACTAAAGTCAACATCACAAACTGTCAACTCAAACCTCAATACTGTTTTCAAACATCAGTAGTAGCATATACAAGAAAACCTTCCAATTCTCTCCCCTCTATTTTTCATTATTAAGTGCATTATTCGTAAACACTATAACAGTAAGTAACACCATCACCACTATTTCAAAGCTCAAACTTTCTAGGGGGCCTTGAAATGGATATTCAGTAATGGAGCAGTCACATTTTTGATGTGTAGATCTTGTTGAGCCGCTCATTTTGCAAGTACCTCTCAAGTAAAAAAAAAAAAAGTCTGCACCTCTGTACTAGAGCTACTACAATACCTGGTGGTCAGGAATTCTATCAGTTTGTGTGTCTTGTGGTTGGATCCATTGGAGGTGGTGACCACCAGCTCTTCCACCTCCTGGGAGATCTCTGGCAGGTTGCTGATGCTGCCTCCCAGGCTCAGGCTGGACGACGTGGAGGACGAACTCAGACCCGAATCTGGAACGGGAGACGCCTGGTACTCCCGCAGGAAGTCCAGTACTCCTCCTAGACACAATAACAACAACAACAACAACAGGGGAGTCAGGGGCGGATCTAGGCATGGGCATGGGGGGCAATGCCCCTCTAAATGCCTAGTCTGCCCCACTACACCAAACATGAGGGCATGCAAAACAACACAGGATATTTCAAATTAAAGTGCTTATAATTAAAATGATTTGAACCACTACTAACTAACTACAGTTGTGGCACCACTCTAAACCAACAGCATTTCATCATTGAAAACAGAAAACTCTCTGAGTCAGACCTTTAGCTTTATGCATGCTGCATGTCTGTTGCAACTTCAACAACAACTGATGTTACTATTGATCCTTAATTGCCTAATAAAAGTCCTGCAACCAAAAATGGTATGGGTGCGACTTCATCGCCCGTGGCGCGAAGCGACACGGGCGATGGGCGTTGGGCGTTGAAGCCGCATCCATACTATTTTCTCCTGCCCCCACCCAATTGGGAAATGTTACATCCGCCCTTGAGGGGAGTGTCCTCAAAGATTACATGGGGTTTAATATTAAACCATCCTTGCTAGTACCATACTGTGAATGATCCACTGCAGCCATGTCAGAAGCTATACAGAGAGAGAACATAATGAGCAGCATGAGTCCTGTTTTGGCATCTCTGGAATGCGAATGCAATTAGTCTTGTCCACCCATGGCACTACATGTTTAAGATAAGACTGTGATGTAAGACAGATTAAATTGCGTCCAGCCCTGCTGGGACACATAACATCCCCATTGTTTATTCGCATCGTTCTCGCTGGGACAGCTAGAGAAGTTTCACGTCGATACGCTATTGGAATATATTTTAAGCGTTCCCTGTGAAGGTTGGCACTTTAAGTTTCATTAACTAAGCGACTATTCTTACGAACATGAATGGATTTGTTTGAAAAAAAAAAAAACATGTAAATATATGAAGAAAGTACAATATTAAATTACTATTTCTGTCACAGATAATACATTCAAATAAATGTGGTATGGCTATTGGCTAGACAGTTGCAAAAACAAGCCAAAAAGACAACAACAACAAACAAACCCAGTCTCTCCCAGCACTTAGTCCTGTTCTCCCAGCACTATAGTCCCGTTTAACACGAAGGGCTATAAATAGCCTGGAATGAGTGCAGTGGAATGCTTTAATCAAGACCTTTTTGATGTGCCCTGGTGTTGTACGTACATAATGTTGTTTTTGGCGTGATGTCCAAATATTTTCTCCACAGATAAGAGACTTAACCTCTTCTGAAGAAGGAATGCAAGCCATTCCCTCCTGCGACTACGGTGTAGAACAGGGGTTTTAAACAGGTGGTCCGGGGACCACCAAGTGGTCCTTGAGAGGGTTCCAGGTGGTCCCCAGGCTAAATGATGGAAAGTTGGTTTAACCAGATGTAACTCTTGAGAATGTAAAAATGAAAACCAAATGGACCCGCATTTTCACACTCTCAAGAGTTAAAATATTCATCATGTAAATTAGCACTATTTAATCAAGAAGTGTACACTTTTGTTTTGTTTGCAAAATCCAGCCTGGAATTGTCAACAAAAACAAAAGAATTCTTTAGTTTTAGGTCTTTGAGGCTGAAATGTCGTCAAATGGTGGTCCGTGGCTCAAATGCTGAATAAATGGTGGTCCCTGGTGTCAAAACGGTTGAAAACCCCTGGTTTAGAATAGCACCAGAGAGGAGCAATGTGCTGAATGTCTGGCTGCCATGTGAACCCAGCCCAGGCCACAGCATCTACTTCGACACTTCAGGCACATTCTCAGACTTTACAGCAGTGGTTTTCAACCTTTTTTTCATACCAGGGGCCCACTATTTATTCAGACATTGAGCCACAGAGGAGCAGCATTTGATGACATTTTAGCCCCACAGATCCCCAAAATAAAGATTTCTTTTGCTTGTGTCCAGCCCACAGTACCAGGCTGGATTTCAGAAAAGCGGGTAAACATTGATCAAGATGACCAACATTCTACATTCCCTAGTTGTGTAGACTTGGGCTAATTCAGATGATGAATATTATGTTAACTCTTGAGAGTGTAAATATGAAACCAAATGGACCCGCAAGGGTCCATTTGGTTTCATTTTTACACTCTCAAAGAGTTACATCTGGTTAATCAACTTTCCATCATTTAGCCTGGGGACCAGCTGGAAGCCTCTCAAGGAGGACCACTGGTGGTCCCTGGACCATTGGTTGAAAACCACTCCTTTACAGAGAGCACTGCCCCGTGTGAGAGGTGAAGGCACACTCGGTCATAAACAAGCTTTTACATGAGAAATTAACTTGTCCCCAAAGCAGGGTTGGACTGGCCATAGGGAGTACCGGGAGCTCTCCCGGTGGGACAGGACCATAGGGCGCCACTAGGGGGCAGTGTTGGCCAGTAACTAATTTTAGATTACATATTACTGTAATATTATTACTTTTGCTCCAAAAAGTAAAGTAACGAGATTACTCTGCAAAAATGGGTAATAAGTAACGCATTACTTTGCAAGTAACGCCAAGTTACTTGTTTAAAATGAGCTTGTTGTTGCATGCAAAAATAGAACAGATTTACAAGCTATCGACAGGTACTGTAACAACAGATGTGCACTAGATTGTAGATCCAGTCCACGCGCTGCATCCTGTGCACAGTTATATACACTACAAATCGCTTGCTGCTTTATTTTGTATTCATTTTTAAATACAAGACCTCAACTGTCTTTGAAAACAATTGCGAAAAAGTTTAAAACTATTACTATTATTATTCCAATAAATTGGATTCAGTTCTAAAAAGAGCTCGCGATAAACAGATTATGTTGTACATCTCTATTTTTCAAATGTAGCAGTTGAGAACTTGGGAAAGTAATAACGTAATATGTAATATATTACTCTTCTATTCCAGTAATAAGTAAAGTAATGATATTACTTTGTCTAAGGGGTAAAGAAGTTACTTTCCTAAGTAATATTGAGCAACACTGCTAGGGGGTGCTAAAAAAATAATACAGGCGTGTATTGTACCTGTATCAGTTAGTGACAAATTGTGTCGAGGCTAGTGACGAATAAACCCTGTTCTATCTTGGATCCTGGGCAGTCTGGGCCAAATTCACGCATAAAATGACCGGGCCGAATTTTTCTCCCAGTCCAGCGCTGCCCCAAAGGCAACAATAAAACCCAGTTCCAGGGTTTTTACCTGTAGTAGTATCAGGCTGAAAGCTGGGCTTGATGGTCTGCGTCTTGCTGCAGCTCACGTCGCGTGTCTGCAGGAGGACGGAGGCGATGGCCTGGAAGTTGTTGTTACAGGAGAGCGTGATGAGCAGATGGAGGAGGAGACGTTTGCTGTGCTCAAACACCTCTGGGCGGTAGTGATCCATGCCTACAGGAAAGAGAAACATATTCAAGGTTCAAGGTTTTTTATTTGTCACTCCAGTGTATGTCAGGACATATACAGGGAAATAACGTATCATATCATATCATATCATATCATATCATATCATATCATATCATATCATATCATATCATATCATATCATATCATCATCATCTTTGAATGTGATAACATAACATAATATAGTTTAATATGTTGAAATATAGGTATGGTATTGTGTAATGTGGTGAGGTATGTGATGACATAAAATATGGTATCCTATTTATCAGTGTAGTGTTGGATTGAGATAATTAACTCCCCTTGCCCCCCTCCCCCTCATGGTCGCCCTAGGCAACTGCCTAGTCTGCCTAATGACAAAAACGCCCCTGCTTATAATACCATATTATCATGAGTGTTTTTTATACAAATATTAAGACATTTAACATGCAGGATAACTGATAGTGATGTGGACTCACCCAGAAACATGGCATGTAGCAGTAGAGGTAGATGCAGAGCCCAGTCCTCCCTTACACTGTGGTCCACTACCAACTCTGTCATGAAGATGACTGCAACATTACATCTGACCAAAAACACAAACAATTTATATTACTGCATGGAAAGCGTCTTGTCTTAGAGAGGAGAATTGCACACCAAACGTTTTTTTTTTTTTTTTCACTAAATTTGTTAGAAAAAAGTGGTCCAGGTGTTATTTGGTGAAAACGCTCCTTAATGGCTGTTCCCCCTCTCCCAAAATAACCTCATAATGGAGCTAATGGGTCTTGTGCAAGATCACCTATATACATCGCTCCAAAATGCAAGTTTTTACTATATATGGTCTCTCCACCATGTCAGTAGAGTGTTGACACTCACTTTCGTTTCAGCAGTGGTTCAGCCATAAACCATGTGCCACGCCCCCACCTTTTGAGACAGCTGAATCATTGCTGTACCAAAAAAGTGAAAGTGTTAACACACTACTGACATGTTGGGGAGACAATATATAGCAGAAAATTGCATTTTGGAGCGATGTATATAGGTGAACTTGCATTAGACCTATTAGCCCCATTATAAGCCTATTTTGGGATAGGGAAAACAGCCATAAAGGAGTGTTTTCACAAAATAACACCTGGACCACTTTTTAAGTCAAAATAAAGATAAAAAAAAATCGGTGTGCAATTCTCCTTTAAAGGTAATTTGGTGAAAGAAACATTGCAAACTATGGATTGCAACGTTAATCCCAATCAGGATGGAATGAGAAGAATCGGACAGATCCGTCTTGATCACATGACTATATATGTACAACAACTTGTGTGATGTTTGAACAAAATCTACTCTGAGAAATAGTAATAGTGGTGGTATGACGCTATAAAAGTCCTTGAAAGTCCTTGGTCCTTGAGACAGTTCCAGGTGGTCCCCAGGCTAAATGTTGGAACGTTGGTTAACCAGATGTAACTCTTTGAGAGCGTAAAAATGAAACCAAATGGACCCTTGCGGGTCCATTTGGTTTCATTTTTACACTCTCAAGAGTTAAAATATTCACCAGGCTGTGAATTAGCCCAAGTCTACACAACTAGAGAATGTAGAAGATTAATGGTCGTTTTGATCTGTATGTTTGACCGTTTTGTCTTCCCAAATCCAGCCTGGAATTGTAGACAAAAGCAAAATAAATCTTTATAGTTCTGGGGTCTGTGGGTGGGGCTAAAATATCCTCAAATGGTGGTCCTCCGTGGCTCAAATTTAATGCCGCTATAAAAAAGTTTCTTGACAGGGTTGAACAGACCTGTGAAGTGGTCCTTTCGGGGTGATGGTCTCTGGTAAGAAGTCTACCAGTGGAGCCCAACAGCCTCCGTTCAGAGGCATGGGTAGAGGATGGGACTGGTTGGTCTCCACCACACTGATCAGCCAGCCTGCATACGGAGGCAGAGGTTCACCTGGAAGCACAGAGACATCACCTCCACATCAATACAGTACAAAACAAATGACCAATGTTGCAGAAAGGCTGTTTTGCATAGTACATAGTACATTTCGGTCCATGCATGCATGTCCATGCATTTTACACAATTCAAACACCTCGTGTTCACTATGTTGTGTCATCATTCAAATGTTGTGTCAACATTCAAAAAAATATCTAAAAAGTACCCGTATGTTTTTTTTTTTCTTATTTATTTATTTATTTTTTACTTTGAGCCCAAGATCAAAGCAAAATGAAAGTCAAACTTTGAAGGCACTTGTGTATTTATAGCAAAAATAGGAGATCTAGAATACCACTGTGCATTGCAATGCGTGCTTTGAGGTTGTAGGTTGGCTATTTGCTATTTTCGAACATTTGTAAAAAAAAAAAGAAAATGTAAAAAAAATAAAAATAAATCAGATTGTTGCCTATGAAGATACAGATAATAATACAATAATACTGTATGCATACCCCTGTATAGTAAATGTATAGTAAATGAAACGTTATACTGTAGTTGCATTCTGCACAGTATATTGCAATCATAATGTGTGGTTGTTAGTTACAAAATACCAAGGAACATTGCACTTTTAGTCCATCACTCGACTGATTCAAACCATGTAGAGCAGTGGTTTTCAACAAGTGGTCCGGGGACCACCAGTGGTCCCTGAGAGGATTCCAGGTGCTCCCCAGCTAAATGATGGACACTGGACAAATGGACCCTTACAGATCTGTAACTCTTGAGAGCGGTAAAAAAAAATACATTTTACTCTCTCAAGACTTAAATTATATTTAAACGTCTGAATGACTTAATTTTCAAGAATCTACACAATTTGAAAATGAAGACAAATTGTTATTTTGACCAACGTTTTGACAGTTATCTCCCATAAATTGTGGACAAAAAAACAGGAGGGGCGAAATCATTTTGCGACGCGGCCGTTTTGAAATGGTCGCGACCGTGGCCATAGTCTCAAAAATGATTTCGCTGTCACAAAAACTGGAAAATCCTTGCTTTTGGGTTCGAGAGATTAAACTCAACGTCACAGGCGGTCCGCGGCTAAAATGCTGAATGAATGGTGGGCCCTGGTAATAAAAAGGTTGAAAACCACTACAATAGAGTGAACCACACAGAGCATCTTTCAGGTCACTGGCAGCAGCTGAGAGCCTCAGACCTTTGCCCTGCTTCTGCTTCTGCTTGGGCTTCAGAGTGGAACTGTTTGAGTGCCAGTTCTCACAGAATGCTCAGAGAGCTCTGGGTGCCACTCAGTGCTGCTCATGCATTATCAATGGCACCACCAAAACCCGGGGGGCGCAAATGGATGGTTTAATTTTTACACTCTCAAGAGTTAAAATATTCACCATGTGAATTAGCCCCAAGTCTACACAACTAGAGAATATAGACGATCAATGGTCATTTTGATCTGTATGTTTGACTGTTTTGTTTCCCAAAATCCAGCCTGGAATTGTGGACAAAAGCAAAATAAATCTTTAGTTCTGGGGTCTGTGGAGCTAAAATGTCCTCAAATGGTGGTCCGTGGCTCAAATGCCGAATAAATAGTGGGCCCTGGTGTCAAAAAGATTGAAAACCCCTGCTTCATGTGAAAAACTATGGAATGGCCCACCCTGCCATTCTTCCAGCCCACCCTAGTAGGGTTGGAAATCCGGCTAAATCCGGCGCTGCTTTAGTGAGGCCATAAGAGCTACACTTATGGTGATTTCTTAAAAAATCCCAAACCTCTCCATATCTGAAATAGCCTCTGACTGCATACAGTAGCTATAGCCTCTGGAGCTCAGCATGTAACGTAGTAGTAGCTTAGAATGTATTGTATTTGAAAAGAGAATTTGTAATATATCTAATTTTGTTGAATATATATTATTATTTATTAGCCTTTTTCCTCCTTTCTAAATTTGCAGCCCGTGTTAAATCGGCATTTCGGCTGTTTTTATCATCAACAATAGGCCTACATCTTTTGTGCACTTCTGAATTGTTTCCGTGTTCCTGGAAGTACGTTGATTTTGTCAGTGTCGCTGCGAGTAGGAGCTGGTTTGGCTCAAATCTCTAGCATGGACAGAGTGTACACATCAATATTGAGATGTGTACTTCTTCAGCAAGGCTTTTGAGCAATATACAGTACATCAAAACAACTTTAGTTTAGTTGGACACTGAAGTATGACTTTAAGAGACACTCACTCTTCTCCTCATCATAGGATCCTCCAGAGCTGTTGCTGTATCTAGACTCCAGGCGGTTGTGAGCTCTCATTATGTGGCTGAGCCTGAGGTGACAATGACAAGAGAGACCGTCAGGCCCATCAGGCGAAAATGGCATGAGGGAGGCTTCATCTTTTTTTTTTAATTCTTTAGTTCTGTGACCCAAAAGATATTGTATCTTGTACAGTATTTATATTAGGCAAGTATGCGGGGCAAGGCCCCCCTCCCCCTCATGAGAATGAGATTAGGTCAATGTCGTTGCCTGGCGTAGCCTACCTCTCCTCATTATCCTTCATGGCTTTGCTGTCGTCCGTATCAGGGAAGCCGTCCTGCCCAGCAACAACGGTGTTGCTGCTGGATGTGGTGCCTACAAAGAGGAAGAAATGTGATGATTTGAAACAAAACACCCAGCATACAGGAAACCCAACATTGACTGCTCAGTCAAAGGAAGACCCCCGATCGGTCTGGCTGATCGGGGGTAAAGAAAGCCTTGTGGGGTGGTAAACCATAGCAGTAGACTGGAGAGCTGTATACCGGAAGCTGTTGTGGAGGTCTTGAAGCTGGTGGCAGTCAGGCGGTAGAACGGGGGGCTGTCACAGTGCTGCACCACAGGGTTGACTGGGTCTGTCTGCTGGAGCTCGAAGATCAGCTCCTCCATGGTCTGGGTGGTGTTGTTACGACACAGGTATATCACCACCCTCTTGATCTGCAAACAAACAAACATCCACGGAAAGGGGAAACAACAATGAAAAACGGCATGCTGTGCAAGACCGTAAGGCTATAGCCTTGCGTATTTTAGAAATCTCGACATTTTTCGAAAATCCTCAAAAATCCTCAAAACGATAAAAACCGTAAGGCTATAGCCTTGCGTTTTTGACAAATTTCCTCATTTTTTGAAAACCTCCAAAAAACTAGAATCTAGCATCAGAAACTAGAATCTAGCATCATGAAACTAGAATCTAGCGTCATGAAACTAGAATCTAGCGTCAGAAACTAGAATCTAGCGTCATGAAACTAGAATCTAGCATCATGAAACTAGAATCTAGCGTCAGAAACTAGAATCTAGCTCCAGAAACTACTGTATAATGTAGTGTCAGAAACTACAATTACAACAATTTTTCAAAAATAGCAGATCTACAAGCTCACAGCGCGCCACTCGGTGGCTGCTATTTCTCAACAGCTAAATTGTAACATAATGCTTAGAACACCAAAACACGTTACGGTACAGAATGGTTTAAGGGCATTTCAACTTACGTAGGGCAACAGCGTTGTGTCGCTGCTGACGCCACACAAGCTCATGAGGAACTGAAGAGTGATCCTCAGGTTGTTGGTCCACTTCTCATTACTGACCAATGCATTCCAGGCATTCTCCATCTCCGGTCCAGGTACGTCATCACCATACTGACAAAATAATAATAATAATAATAATAATAATGGATTGCATTTTTATAGCACTTTTCTATGCACTACATGTATACTCAAAGCACTTACAATGGTCCATTCATTCATAATCATAAATTGGGAAGTGAGAGCGCCGAACAGTCAACGCCAGCATCCCCACTTCACACATTCACACACCAGTGGTGGCAACCGCTGGAGGCAAGGTGGGGTTCAGTGTCTTGCCCAAGGACACTTCGACATCTTGACAGGAGAAGCCGGGATTCGAACCACCGACCATTGGATTATTGGCCGACCTGTTCTACCTCCTGAGCCACAGCCGCCCTCAAAAGGCGAAGGAGCATAAGCAGCATATTGGGTCACCATATCAAGCATCAACGGTACCAGACAAGATAATGCGTTTGGTTGATCTAGCTTCCCGGATCAAGGTGAGATACCTTGACAGTCATGAACATCAGGTTGTTGAGCACCATGGAGGTGGCTTGCAGGGAGCCCCAGCCGACGCCTCTGAGCGGGTGGGACTGTCCCGTGCCGTCGCTCTGCCCGGCGGCGGCGCTCTCGTACTCCGGCGTGCCGAGGCTGGAGATGGGAGGGGGCAGGCTGACGTCCACCAGCTCTATGTTACTGAGCCACGGGAGGAGGTAGGTGAGCATCACCTGCCTCCCGTTGGGATGGGTGCTGGGGAACCTCTGGCTCACCTCTGGAACGCAACAGAGATTAGAGCGCCGTGACTTATCAGTGCATTGATTGATTGATTGATCATGTTTATTAGACCAGGGCTTTTCAACAGGTGGTCCGGGGACCACCAGTGGTCCTTGAGAGGGTTCCAGGTGGTCCCCAGGCTAAATGATGGAAAGTTGGTTAAACAGATGTAACTCTTGCGGGTCCATTTGGTTTCATGTTTACACTCTCAAGAGTTAAAATATTCATCATCTGAATTAGCACCACTTAATTAAGAAGTTTACACTGTTTTGTTGGCAAAATACAGCATGGAATTGTGGACAAAATCAAAAGAATTCTTTAATTTTAGGTCTTTGTTGTGAAAATGTAATCAAATGGTGGTCCGTGGCTGAAATGCCGAATAAATGGTGGTCCCTGGAGTCAAAAAGGTTGAAAACCCCTGGGGTATAATACAGTCAGACATAGCATTGGCCCAAAAGGAACACAAAGACACGAAAGACCTTGCAGTCTGGTTTCCACTAGGGTCCCAGCATTACATACAGTATGAGGAGTAAAGAGGGACCATTAGAAAAAAAAAGCAACATGAAATGTAAATGTAATAAGAAATGTAATAAAATAACACATGCTCACATACGCACACGCACGCGCACGCGCATGCACACGCACACGCACACGCACACACAGCCAGTGTTGGGAATATTACTTTACCCTGTTAATATGTTACTTATTAATTATTACCTTCATTTTAAAGCAATATATTATATTACAATATTACTGTCTGAGCAAGTGTAATATATTAATATTACTGTTACATATTACTTTATGTATTCCTTGACTTCATGGAAGCCAGTAAATAATTTGATGACAAATTATAGAAAATAAGTAATTATTTAACTTCTGCAGTTGTCAAGATAATTTACAAGAACACTTGCAACAATACAGAAAGTAATATTGAAAGTAATGCAGTAATGCAGAAAGAAAAGTATAATATATTAGATTTTTTTTTGTTAAGTAATATATTTATATTATAAGTTACTGCATTTTGGTAACATATTATGTAATATATTAAGTTACATAGTGCACACAGCTACCTGAGAACAGAGGCAGGGTGAGCTCAGGGTACATCCTGGCCAGTTGGCAGGAGAGCTGTGGTAGAGAGCTGCTGTACAGTGGTGGCAGAGGACCATGGGTTCCATAGAGGATACTGCCTGGCTTCTGATCCGCAATCCTCTTAGAATACACAAACAGCTTAGCTTCAAGGATCTGTTCAAGCCAGAGAACAAACATGTCATTTGCATTGTCAATTAAGAGGGGAAAAAAAAGGAATACAACGTACACAACAGGTTATTCAATTTCGTTAAAGGGGAAGTCCACCCATTTTCAACATTCTAATGTCATAAGTATACCCTAGAGGTGTTGGGTGGACATGATAAAAAAAGTTCCCCCATTCTGTGTTCCCAAGAAATGGAGGTCTGAAGAAAACCACGAACATGGTGAAACATCTTGACATGACATCATCAAGATGTATTTTCACCATGTTAATGGATTTCTTTAGACGCTTCTTTTTTTCTGAGAGCGTACAAATGGAACCAAATGAACCTGTTAGGGTTCATTTGGTTGTATCTGTGCACTCTCAGAAAAAATGTTGAAAATGGGTGGAATTCCCCTTTAAGTTTGGGGAAGTCACACCTCATCGAAACCACTTGAACACAAAGGTGTTGTTTTTGCATGTGTATGGACTTTGTAATGGACACGGCCGGGGAGGTGTCACTGTGAATGAACCAGCAAATCGGACCAACATGCGCTCTTCATATATCGCCTCACCACTAAACCAATAGCATTTCGTCATTGCAAAACAGCAAACTCTCTGAGTCAGACCTTTAGCTTTATGCATGCTGCGTGTCTGTTGCAACTTCAACAACAACAACTGATGTTATTATTGATGCTTAATTGACTAATAAAAGTCCTGTAACCGAAAATGGTATGGGCGCTGCTTCATTCATGAAGCCGTCCCCATACCATTTTCTCCTGCCCCCCCAATTGGGAAATGTTATCCGCCCCTGAATACGCATGAAAATCAGCGGGAAAATCAGAGCACTTCCTTGAGCCAGAAAAACCTCCAGACTACAGAAAATCTACTGGATGTGAAAAGGTGAAAAGGATTTTGGGGGGTGCAGTTGGGCTCAGAAAGCCTAAAAAATAAATGAATAAATAAAATAACAACTGTTTTTAATGTCACAATCCCTTTAAGAAGAAAACGATTAAAATAAGAATGATAGCTCACCTGCATCAGCTGCATAGAAATCTCATAGATTTCTCTGTTGGTGTCTGATGCTTTGAAGAGCACCAGGTTAAGGAGTGTTACAATGTCACAGGGGTAGTTTCTGCATGAATGGAAAAAAGAGAAATTAGCATGAAGCAGTGTTGCCAACAAATCCAAAATGCACTAGTGGCACTTCCAAAATGCTATAGAATGTGCTAGATGCTTGCTACAGATCTTGATACATACAATACAGATCAAAATGACCATTAATCTTCTACATTTCCTAGTAGTGTAGACTTGGGCTAACTCACATGATCAATATTTTAACTTTTGAGAGTGTAAACATGAAACCAAATGGACCCGCAAGGGTTCATTTGGTTTCATTTTTACACTCTCAATGAGTTACATCTGGCTAACCAACTGTCCATCATTTAGCCTGGGGACCACTGGTTGAAAATCAATGACATAGGAGGAAAATTTGTGTAAAAATGAGGGCTTTATGCCTGGTGTCTGTCAATGCCAAAAAGCACTAGCTTTTCCGCCAGGAGTTTTTCACTCATTTTGGCGCTAGGGGGGTCTGAAAAAAGCTAAATATAGCGATAAATGCGGCAAGTTGGCAACACTGTCATGAAGTACGGCTTCATTATTACAATCCTTGTAAAGATGTCTTATTATACAGTATGTGCTCTAGAGGACGCTAAAGTGTAAAACATGTAAAAAGAGAGAAAGAAAAAAAAAAAACATGAAACAAAGCACAATCCCAGATGAGTAGTGAGATCTTTAATAGGATCAGCTGGTGTGATGCTTTGAAGTCTAAGTTAATTTGCCTGTGCTTTCAATGCTCGGAGGAGAGAAATGTGCAGGTTTGGAGCATTACCCCTAATCTAACTACGAAATGCATTATTTTTGCTGCCTCTCACACACAAGGCGACCCACAAACAAAACGAAAACACAAAGAAAACAATTATTCCACCGTGTAGCATGTGAATGTGATTCGACGAGAAAATGGCCAAATGCAGACGACGAAAAATAAATGGGACAAGTTAATGGAGACATACGCTGAAATAATAAGGGTCTATAGCAGGGGTTTTCAACAGGTGGCCCGGGGACCACCAGTGATCCCTGAGAGGATTCCAGGTGGTCCCCAGGCTAAATGATGGAAAGTTGGTTAACCAGATGTAACTTTTTGAAAGCGTAAACATGAAACCAAATGGACCCTTGTGGGTCCATTTGGTTTCATGTTTAGAATATTCATCCTGTGAATTATCCCAAGTCTACACAACTAGAGAATGTTGAAGATTAATGGTCATTTTTGATCTGTATGTTTGACTGTTTTGGTTTCCCAAATCCAGCCTGGAATTGTGGACATACATAAGCAAAATAAATCTTTAGTTTCGGGGTCTGTGTGGGGGCTAAAATGTCATCAAATGCTGGTCCATCCGTGGCTCAAATTCTGAATAAATGGTGGGCCCTGGGATCACTGGTCTATACTAGGCCTACCTGCTGCCGCAGACAGTAGCGATGGCTTTGAAGCAGCCAGAGGCGAGCTGGTAGGAGCCGGTGTAACAGCGGTCTACAGCCCAGTTGAACAGGTTGACCTGCTCAGGGTTGAGTTCAAGGAGGAGGATGACAACCTCACAGCCAAGCTGGTGGACCTGATGGAAAAAAACACCACCAGTGTTGTTTGCAGGGGTTGACATTAAGGTCTGCGAGGCACTTGTCCATCGGGCAAGTGCAAGTCAGATTCTACTTGCCTCAGGTCATGGTCACTTGCCCGCAAAAATATATTGTTAATTTTACATTTAAGTTTACTTTCTACTTGGGTACTTTAAGCATTTCTTTTCGCAGTCGAATACTGTTTTGCTTAAGTTACAATCAGCTACAGTAAATATTCAACTTGTAAATCAGTGTAAATCAGTGGTTCCCATAGTGGTCACGGACTCAGGTGTCCGTGACCCCAGCAAAATGAACCAAATGGACCTGGTTTGGAACCAAATTTGGAACCGTGACCATAGTGGTTCCTTTTGCTGGGGTCACGGACACCTGAGTCCGTGACCCCAGCAAAAGGAACCAAATGGACCTGGGAGAGATAGCTAGAAAGCAGGGAATGAGTTGAGTCAGAGTGCATCCACCTTCAAGACAAATATATCTTGTGTTGTTATAGTGCCCTAAATAGCACACTTGCCCGATCGGGCAACCAGGTAGCAGTCTTCACTTGCCCGACCATTTTTTTTACTTGCCCCGAGCAAGCGGGCAAGTGTTAGTGTCAAGCCCTGGGCAGTAACGAATTTTAGATTACATATTACTGTAATATCATTACTTTTGCTCCAAAAAGTAAAGTAACAAGATTACTCTGCAAAAATGGCTAATAAGTAATGCATTACTTTGCAAGTAACGCCAAGTTACTGGTTTCAAATGAGCTTGTTGTTGCATGCAAAAATAGAACAGATTTACAAGCTGTCGACAGGTATACTGTAACAACAGAGATGTGCACTAGATTGTAGATCCAGTCCACACGCTGCATCCTGCGCACAGTTATGTACACTACAAATCGCTTGCTGCTTTATTTTGTATTTTATTTTTAAATACAAGACCTCAACTGTCTTTAAAAACAATTGTGAAAAAGTTTAAAAAGTCAAAGAGACAAAGAAACTATTATTATTCCAATAAATTGGATTCAGTTCTAAAAAAGAGCTCGCTAAACAGATTATGTTGTACATCTCTATTTTTTCAAAGGTGGGAGTTGAGAACTTGGGAAAGTAATAATGTAATATGTAATATATTACTCTTCGATTCCAGTAATAAGTAAATAATGACATTACTTTGTCTAAGGGGTGACGAGTAAAGTAAAGAAGTTACTTTCCTAAGTAATATTGACCTACACTGAAAAACACACACACGTACAGAACAAAGTCTCTCCTGGGGCAGCTTGAGACAGAACGGTTCCCCCATTACCCCGTAATTCAAGCTAAAGATTTTCTGAGGCTATATCCATTTAGAAAGATGAATGTCTCCGAGACGTAATTGTGTCCTGCTTTTTCCGAGGCTCCAGGAAGGATGGCTTGAGATGGATTGCAGATATCTTAGCCTTGACATAGCAAGAAGATGATAAATTACACTTTATGGGCAGCCTTCCCAGTCAATATTACTACTCTCTCCGTTTCTATTGTAAACGAATGGGCGCAAGTGCAAAGTCTACTTGGCGACAGGGAAAAGGATAAGTAAAATAAACATGCATGTGCAAAGACAAGGTGATTCATCTTGGCATTATATTGTTGTTAATTAATTCAGAAACAAATGCCACGCTTGTCTGTTTGCCAACAACCCTAAAGCAAGCATTTTTCCTTTTCCTTTCCTTTTGTTGATTTAACCCATTGTGTCGTGACCAGATTCTAGTTTCTGACGCTAGATTCTAGTTCCTCATGCTAGATTCTAGTTCCTCATGCTAGATTCTAGTGGTAGAGTAGATTGTAGTTTCTGAAGTTAGATTCAGTTTCTGACACTAGATTCTAGTTCCCGACACTAGATTCTAGTCCATGGTTTGTGACAAAATTCTAGTCCTGGCACGAGATTCTAATTTTTCTAGAAAAATCTCTTTCTGTGTCAGTGATGCTTGACATATTTCATAGGAAGGACCCCCAGGAATATCTATTATTTAGCTGCAGAACCTCATCTAAGAACATCGATCCCCCAGAAGCAAAGATAATGTTTGCTTCCGAAATAATGTATTCAAAGATTTGCACCACATTTTCACAATTTTTCCAGAACTACAAGCTCATATCGCGCCACCGAGTGGCGCGATATGAGCTTGTAGGTTTGCTATTTTTCAACAGCTAAAACACCAAAACGGGTTCACAAAAGGGTTTAATAGAGAAGTCAAAGCAAAGTATCTTGCAGGCTTTTGAGGTCGGGTCTTTGTTTAAATATATACAGTACAACCAACCGTGTAATAAATTGTTTATATCCACATACCCGCTGATCCTGGCAAGCCAGTATGTTGTCCAGCCACTTATAGAGGTATCCATCCGGAGAGAGGCCAACATTATCAAACACAGGCCCACAGCACAGCACCGCAGACATCGCCTGGAAGGACAAACAACATGATGCATACACACACATGCAAGCATGCACCCACGCAGACACACACGTGCGCGCGCACACACACACACACACACACACACACACACACACACACACACACACACACACACACACACACACACACACACACACACACACACTTTAGTTTTTTATTTGAATCCACAAATTACATTAATTTACAGGGAAACAAATACAAGGGGGCTGACAGTTCATGTTCACATAACGGTACACATGGCACCTCCTCCTCCACACAGACAAACTGCCTATAACAGCCGATACAGAGCAGAATTTAGCGAGTTGTTTAGCTTTGCTCTTTGTCATGCCAGATATTCTTAGGCCACTCACGGTCAGTTTAAGCACATGGCCCAGGCTTCCAAATATCAATATGGCAAGTCTACATCGATACCCTAGACCCGTCATAATTCCATGTGATACTTTGAGATTTTATCCTGGAATGCCTGCTCCAATTTACGTGTACATTTCTGTGTAACCATTTGGAATTAGCCCTCCCCAATCTGTCCTTATCCAATAGGCACGTTGGTAGAGAAACACGTGACCAGGGTAGCTTGACCTGCATAGTAACAGTCGCTAAGCTATTTGGATTGGCATTGGACAGCGACTAAACTCCATCCCAAAGGGTGGTGTTTTGAAAAGGCGCTAATCACTGTAAAAGCTGGACTCAACTTTGCATTTAACCTTATTGCAGACACAACCCGTCTTCAATGGCACAAAGCGACCGCGAACTTGAAACTACCTAACTTAAGGACTTTCTAGACGGAACGATAAACACCTGCATTATCGCGGCGATTCTCAATTCTCTCTGCAGTGCCGACATAAAGAGAATCGCTCGTCGATTAATGCCAGGCGTTTTGTGTCGGATAACCATGGCAACGGTGCACGAGACGACTGTAAAATCACCCACATCGTAGGCGCCGCCATGTTGTTTGTTTTGAATCACGTAGCGTGGAAAAAAAGCTCACTGGATTGAGGTTTGAGAAACATCGCTTGCATGTGCTTGTTTCATGCACACGCGTGCAATGTGCATGATGTTTAACAACACTGGATGCCGCGCACTAACGCCCAGCGTCACACGCTCTCTTTATCGCACATCGTTTTCTAAGCACAACACGCCGGTCCAGGGGCGGATCTAGGCATGGGCATAAATCCCCAGTCTGCCTCACCAAACACGATGGCATAAGATCCCAAGATATTTCAAATTAAAATGCTTATATTTAAAATGATTTGAAACACTACTACTGCTACTAACTAACTACAGTTGTGTCACCACTAAACCAACAGCATTTCATCATTGAAAACAGAAAACTCTCTGAGTCAGACCTATAGCTTTATGCATGCTGCGTGTCTGTTGCAATGATGTTATTGATGCTTTACTTGCCTACTAAAAGTCCTGTAACTGAAAATGGTATGGGTGCCGCCCCATACCATTTTCTCCTGCCCCCCCCCCCAGTTGGGAAATGTTACGTCCGCCCCTGCGCCGGTCCCATTGAAAATGAACTTGAAGGCGTGATTTGTTACTGGCCGTCTGTAAGTCGCTTTACTGTACCTTTAGCAGTGTTGGGAATATTACTTTACCTTGTTAATATATTACTTATTAATTATTACCTTCATTTTAAAGCAATATATTATATT
Source organism: Benthosema pterotum (assembly GCA_039105355.1). Classification (NCBI taxonomy): domain Eukaryota; kingdom Metazoa; phylum Chordata; class Actinopteri; order Myctophiformes; family Myctophidae; genus Benthosema; species Benthosema pterotum. The sequence goes on along the minus strand of CM076977.1, from coordinate 42,976,604 downwards.
ACAATATTACTGTCTGGGAAAGTGTAATATATTAATGTTACTGTTACATATTACTTTGAAAAAACTATATTAACTATATAAACTATATAATTAAATATTTAGTGTCACTATTAATCAAATATTGCGTAGGCCAGTGGCATACCTACAATAAAGCAAGCGCACTTGGCTATCTGGCCAAATCCATATGAAATCAACTTGTAAAAATGTCACTCGTGAATGAATAATTTCATGACAAATGATAGAAAAATAAGTAATTATTTAACTTCTGCAGTTGTCAAGATAATTTCACGAGAACATTTTCAACGAGACAGATTGACAGAAAGTAATATTGTAAGTAACGCAGTAATGCAGAAAGAAAAGTATAATATATTAGATTTTTTTGTTAAGTAATATATTTATATTGCAAGTTACTGCATTTTGGTAATGTATTATGTAATACCGGTATATTAAGTTACGTAGTGCGTATGTCCCAGCACTGTACCTTGAGGGCCCAGTATTGATATCTGGTGATCTGGTGGTTCCTGTCGCTGTAGCGGTCCAGAGGGGTGAACATGATGCTGAAGGGACCGGCCCACTGGCTGAACACGATGAACAGGTGATGGCGAAGGCTCTGCTGGGGGAACAGGAAGCGTCTGTGGTGCACTGTGTGGAAGGAACGCATAGAGATGGCTTTACTGCATTGATTTTAAACTAGGGGTGAGCAGAGCAATAGCCTGACTTCAGTCTGAATTGTCATTCCGTTTCACGTCATTATTCAGACTGAAGTCCCTCTCTACTACAGCAGTTTCTGGGATGGGCGTGATCAAAGCAGCAGTCTTCACGGTGATTGGTTCATATCAAAATTGGGAAAGCAGACGACGTTGTTGTCATTATTATGCTAATGCATCAGCATTAGCATAATACTGACGTTGCTAACTAAACAAACACAGCTGATGAGCGTTACTAGCATGTGAACAAAAGCAGTAAAATATGTCGGATGATGATGTTTATAGAACCTAAAGCCTGACGCTTCTTTAAAGAATAATAAAGTGAAACGAAGTGAGTGACAGGGCTGTTGGCCAATCAGGTGCTGGGCATGGATTTCCAACCGACAAAAACGGCCCCAAAGGCAAGGAAGCCATTCCTTGAATCACAAAGAAAAAATAAGGTAGTATTTTTAAGGTGCTGATTCAGGGCTGAGCCAGGCTAGGTGAGCAAAAGATCAATATGCCAATATATTGCGATGCTTAATGCCATGATATCAATATCGAATCACCAGGTCCAAAATTGTTTGTTTATATATATATATATATATAGTTTCTATTTATAGTGGCTCATAGGAATAGACTATGTGACAACCAGGGAAAGACTTGGTGACCACCGGAGAGACGGGTGACAGCCGGAATGTAGACGGCACCCGGGTGAGCAGTATGGGTTAGCGCCCCAGCCTGTGTCCTCCGTGAGGAGGAAGCCCAAAAACCTTGGTGAGGCCGTTAGGAGGGCCATTATGATTCACTGCTCCTGAATGAAATGTCTTGTGCTGGGAGTCTGGTGCAACGCACAGGTCCTGTGCCAACCTGGTGAGAGCAGGAGCAGACCTGGTGAGACGTAGGAGGGGTCTGGACAGGAGTCAACCCACAGAGCCTAATCCTTCCATGTGCCAGAGTATGGTTCTCCCAGTCCCGGCAGAGTAGTTCTGGAGCAGTGGATTGTGTGGCCTTGGGTCTTTCCCTAGTGGACTGACCGAGAGTAGCTACTGGGACGTAAGTCGGGACTTGATCAACCCCGGCTGGGTCGCCTGAGTGAGGGGTATGATGTTGCGAGACCCGAAACCCCGATGACCTTGGGATACATCACTGAGGATACGTCCCAGTTGCATCCATGCGATGTATCTTTAAGCCTTTAGTTTCTATTTATAGTGGCTCATAGGAATAGACTATGTGACAACCAGGGAAAGACTTGGTGACCACCGGAGAGACGGGTGACAGCCGGAATGTAGACGGCACCCGGGTGAGCAGTATGGGTTAGCGCCCCAGCCTGTGTCCTCCGTGAGGAGGAAGCCCAAAAACCTTGGTGAGGCCGTTAGGAGGGCCATTATGATTCACTGCTCCTGAATGAAATGTCTTGTGCTGGGAGTCTGGTGCAACGCACAGGTCCTGTGCCAACCTGGTGAGAGCAGGAGCAGACCTGGTGAGACGTAGGAGGGGTCTGGACAGGAGTCAACCCACAGAGCCTAATCCTTCCATGTGCCAGAGTATGGTTCTCCCAGTCCCGGCAGAGTAGTTCTGGAGCAGTGGATTGTGTGGCCTTGGGTCTTTCCCTAGTGGACTGACCGAGAGTAGCTACTGGGACGTAAGTCGGGACTTGATCAACCCCGGCTGGGTCGCCTGAGTGAGGGGTATGATGTTGCGAGACCCGAAACCCCGATGACCTTGGGATACATCACTGAGGATACGTCCCAGTTGCATCCATGCGATGTATCTTTAAGCCTTTAGTTTCTATTTATAGTGGCTCATAGGAATAGACTATGTGACAACCAGGGAAAGACTTGGTGACCACCGGAGAGACGGGTGACAGCCGGAATGTAGACGGCACCCGGGTGAGCAGTATGGGTTAGCGCCCCAGCCTGTGTCCTCCGTGAGGAGGAAGCCCAAAAACCTTGGTGAGGCCGTTAGGAGGGCCATTATGATTCACTGCTCCTGAATGAAATGTCTTGTGCTGGGAGTCTGGTGCAACGCACAGGTCCTGTGCCAACCTGGTGAGAGCAGGAGCAGACCTGGTGAGACGTAGGAGGGGTCTGGACAGGAGTCAACCCACAGAGCCTAATCCTTCCATGTGCCAGAGTATGGTTCTCCCAGTCCCGGCAGAGTAGTTCTGGAGCAGTGGATTGTGTGGCCTTGGGTCTTTCCCTAGTGGACTGACCGAGAGTAGCTACTGGGACGTAAGTCGGGACTTGATCAACCCCGGCTGGGTCGCCTGAGTGAGGGGTATGATGTTGCGAGACCCGAAACCCCGATGACCTTGGGATACATCACTGAGGATACGTCCCAGTTGCATCCATGCGATGTATCTTTAAGCCTTTAGTTTCTATTTATAGTGGCTCATAGGAATAGACTATGTGACAACCAGGGAAAGACTTGGTGACCACCGGAGAGACGGGTGACAGCCGGAATGTAGACGGCACCCGGGTGAGCAGTATGGGTTAGCGCCCCAGCCTGTGTCCTCCGTGAGGAGGAAGCCCAAAAACCTTGGTGAGGCCGTTAGGAGGGCCATTATGATTCACTGCTCCTGAATGAAATGTCTTGTGCTGGGAGTCTGGTGCAACGCACAGGTCCTGTGCCAACCTGGTGAGAGCAGGAGCAGACCTGGTGAGACGTAGGAGGGGTCTGGACAGGAGTCAACCCACAGAGCCTAATCCTTCCATGTGCCAGAGTATGGTTCTCCCAGTCCCGGCAGAGTAGTTCTGGAGCAGTGGATCGTGTGGCCTTGGGTCTTTCCCTAGTGGACTGACCGAGAGTAGCTACTGGGACGTAAGTCGGGACTTGATCAACCCCGGCTGGGTCGCCTGAGTGAGGGGTATGATGTTGCGAGACCCGAAACCCCGATGACCTTGGGATACATCACTGAGGATACGTCCCAGTTGCATCCATGCGATGTATCTTTAAGCCTTTATGTAGTCCTATTCATTAATTTGTTTCCATTTGTACACCCTCGCATCATAATTAAGAATCGCAATATAAATTGATTCATCAGCTCAAATATCAATATTGTATCGTATTGTGAGGTAAGTGAATCGTCCCACCCCTGTTTTCAACCAATGGTCCGGGGACCACCAGTGGTCCTTGAGAGCGTTCCAGGTGGTCCCCAAGCTAACTGATGGAAAGTTAGTAACTGGTGTAACTCTTTAAGAGCGTAAAATTTTTTACGTCATTTTTACATTTCATGTTTACGCTCTCACGTTAAAATATTCATTATGTGAACTAGCCCCAAGTCTACACAACTAGATTATGTAGAAGATTAAATGTTCATTTTGATCTGTATGTTTGACTGTTTTGTTTCCCAAATCCAGACTGGTATTGTGAACAAAAGCAAAATAATTTAGTTTTGGGTCTGTGGGGATAAAATGTCATGAAATGGCGGTCCGTGGCTCAAATGCTGAATAAATAGTGGGGCCCTGGTGTCAAAAAGGTTCAAAACCACTGCTTTATTGGGAAGGAGGAGGAGGTGGAGGAGGTGCAGCACAATCACTTAGGAAAATCAATGGCAAGCAAATTAGGAAAGTACTTTTTTTAGAGAGAGAGAGAGAGAGAGAGAGAGAGAGAGAGAGAGAGAGAGAGAGAGAGAGATAGAGTGCTAATAAGGACCTGTTCCACCTTGACAGGTCATCTTCCATTCATCAGGGGACTATAGAGACGCTGGCGCCGCATGGCAACCCATGAGTCATCACCTGTCCTTGCCTTTCTCCCTACCTAAGCTCTGCTCTATTCTCGGAGCGCATTCCCTTGAGATGCTTTCAAAATCAAGATCAATTTCAAGTGGAACATGGCTCCCAGGGCCCGGCCGTAGTGTAAGTTACTACAATTTTTCGGGGATAGCTTGTAGTGTAGCTTACTACATTTTCCCAGTAACTTGCCCATCACTGAAAACAAATCCCGATATATCGTATATAAATCACGGGTTCCTAAATGCATACAATCGGACATTCTGGCGGATTACAGCAAAGTAAGGCAGTAGGGAAGATGTGAGTGTGTTACCTGGTACACACTGGATGAGGTTGGCCACCACGGCGCTGAAGTGAGCGCGGATGTCCTTGAGGATCTCGGCGTCCTTGTCGTTCTCGGCTTCCAGGTGCATCCGGGTGAGATCCACGTACTCCAGGAACAGAGCGCCCAGGGCCAGGGTGTCGCGTTCCAGGGCTCCGTTGGTGCTGTGGGGTCCAGGAACACCAGATACATGAGAAGTGCACATGGTGACAGGAACAATGTAGATCATACAGCCTTTTCACGGCCTGTGAAAGGGTACCGTGGGTTTCAACCAGAGGTCGAGGGACCACCAGAGGTCCTTCTCTAACCCTAACCCTAAACCTAACCGCAAGCAGATTCGACCGTTATCAGTGGATAAGATCGCAGTCGTCATCTTATCAGTGCAATCGTGTCAGTCGGCTCCCAGACAACATGCCTCCTCGATAAGATCGGCTAATAAGCAGCCTCCTGGGAATTATGGCTTAATAACGGTGGAAGAGGGTGACATGCTAGTAGCTCTGGTTGGGTGTGTTTGTGTGGTTGGCAAACAGGCTAGCCTATTGGTCACATGATTGACAACAACCTCTGGTTTGTTCGGTACGAACCGAACCCCTCCCCTTTGAAATGGCTGAAACAGTAGACAAAGTACAGACTCAGGCTTCAGGAAGCTGAACTGAATAATCAGGCTATAGTACCGAGGAGCTCTGTGTTACGAGATGTCACTCCAATTTGCCTCTAGAGTTATTGTGAATCCCAAAGGGGTGTGCATGACAGACTACAGCAAACTGCACCGTCTTGGGTTACAGTGTGTGTGTGTGTGTGTGTGTGTGTGTGTGTGTGTGTGTGTGTGTGTGTGTGTGTGTGTGTGTACGCGTGGGCAGGAGCGGATGTAACATGTCCCATTTGGAGGGGCAAGAGAAAATGGTATGGGTGCGACTTCATCGCCCGTGGCGCGAAGCGCTTGTCACAGGACTTTTATTAGTCAAGTAAAGCATCAATAATAACATCAGTTGTTGTTGAAGTTGCAACAGACACGCAGCATGCATAAAGCTAAAGGTCTGACTCAGAGAGTTTTCTGTTTTCAATGATGAAATGCTGTTGGTTTAGTGGTGAGTCTGGTGACACAGCTGTAGTTAGTTAGTAGCAGTAGTAGTGTTTAAAATCATTTTAAATATAAGCGCTTTAATTTGAAATATCTTGGGTTGTTTTGTTTGGCATCGTGTTTGGAGGGGCTGAATGGGTATTTAGGGGGGCATTGCATTCCACATGCCCATGCCTAGATCCGCCCCTGCGTGTGTGTGTGTGTGTGTAATGTAAGGTGGTGTGCCACCACACTGACCTGTCACTTATGACACCCGAATCAGCCAGTAGCTCAAAGATCCTCAGCAGCTGCAGTCTCAGCAGATCTCTCCGCTCACGACGCTTCTTGTTCTGAGACAATAAAAGAAAAGAAAATGGCAAAGATCCATGCAAGCTCCCAGTCATTAGAAACCTTTTTTGACTTGAGATCTACAAATAAATGTTCCTTTACTGAAAATCCATTTCAAGGCCCACTAGAAAGTTTGAGCTTTGAAATAGTGGTGATGGTGTTACTACTGTTACAGTGTTTAAGAACAATGCGCTTAAAATGAAAAATAGAGGGGGAGAGTTTGACAGTTTGTGATGTTGAGTTTAGTCTCTTGCACCCAAAACTAAGAACTTTCACGTTTTTGTCCACAATTTGTCCACAATAACAGTTATTCTCCATTTTCTAATTGTATGGACTCTTGAAAATTACGTAATTCAGATGTTTAAATAGAATTTAACTCTTGAGAGTGTAAAAGGAAACCAAATGGACCCGTAAGGGTCCATTTGGTTTCATTTAAACACTCTCAAGAGTTACAGATCTATAAGGGCCCAAGTGCTGGGGGACTGTCATGTGATCTACCTGCACAGCCTGTGTGATCTACTGGTAGATCACCATCTACCTTTTGGGCAGTCTTGCCCTAGAGTAATCTGTGTGTGTGTGTGTGTGTGTGTGTGTGTGTGTGTGTGTGTGTGTGTGTGTGTGTGTGTGTGTGTGTGTGTGTGTGTGTGTGTGTGTGTGTGTGTAGTGTACTTTCTGAATGTATTGCATTCTGTTGTAAAGATGAAGAACTGACCTCGGGTCTTCTTTCTAAAGCTTCTTTCATGAGTGGATGTAGCTCCTCCATGAGTTCCCTGTGCGAGTACGGGAAAAAAAAATCAACTGGGCGATTGTGACGTGAAAGTAAACCATAATTGCTTTTTGAGGTTACTTGAAGGAAACACCGTTGCTGTACAAATCCACAATAAATCTAGCATTCCCTTTGAAAAACGAAAAAAAGTGTTCAAATCTAATTTCGAAGGATGAAGTGAGATGGGATGTGTTCAAACTATAAATGGCACGCAAATCTAATCCTGCACTCATCCCTCCTTTAAATCCACACAAATACACACCAAAATAGACTTTAATCGCCAAAATAATGCTTTGGGTAATAACTTTCATTTCATTTAATGTGTCCATAAGCAGACTTTCAGTGGTTGTTTGGGTGCCTCCGACTAAATTTGGATGGTGGATTGTGGACGCCCAAAGCTATGGGTTGAGAGTTTACTATTTATAGTTGTTTTTGTTGCTGTTGCTGTCATTACACTGTGGTTATTCATTATTGTTGGCACCACCCAAAAAAGACTTGTGCAGAGCTCACAACAGCTCTTCTTCACTACTCCCCGATACACAGGGGCGGATCTAGGCATGGACAATGATTTGAAACACTACTACTGCTACTAACTAACTACAGCTGTGTCACCACTAAACCAACAGCATTTCATCATTGAAAACAGAAAACTCTCTGAGTCAGACCTTTAGCTTTATGCATGCTGCGTGTCTGTTGCAACAACAACTGATGTTATTATTGATGCTTTAACTGCCTAATAAAAGTCCTGTTACCGAAAATGGTACGGGTGCGACTCCCCCCCCCCCCCCCCCCCCCCGGCATGGGGCGGATGTTATATCCGCCCCATGCCGATACAACACTTTGCTGACATTCACTGACATTAGGCTTTAATGCGTCAGAACCTCACACACTGTGGTGGATATAAATGCTCAGCCTCCATGTGTCCACCACAAGCTTCTCACTTGCAAATTGAAGTTGACAATACATATGCACTGTGTGATGTGTGATATCTTTTCGTGGAGCTTTGGTATCTTACTAGATGCATCCCTGTTCCATTTATAGCAGGGGTGGGCAATCAATTATTTTTCCCAAGGGGCCAAATGAGATACATATACTATTGTGGAGGGCCACGACTAAAGGCTGAACTAAAGTCTGCGTAGTATTATTTTAATTTCAAGATAAAAGTAAGTTGACACCAGGGCCCCACTATTTATTCAGCATTTGAGTCACAGACCACCATTTGACGACATTTTAGTCCCACGGACGCCAAAAGATTTATTTTGCTTTTGTCCACAATTCCAGACTGGATTTTGGACAATTCTCTAGTTGTGTAGACTTGGGCTAATTCACATGATGAGTATTTTAACTCTTGAGAGTGTAAAAATGAAACCAAATGGACCCATTCATTTTTACGCTCTCAAAGAATTACATCTGCTTAACCGACTTTGCATATTTAACTGGAACTCTCTCAAGGACCACTGGTGGTCCCCGGGCCGGTCAGACTCAGCCAAAGGGCAGCATTTGGCCCCCGGGCCACATAATGAGTCTACAGGCTGAGGAGAGCCATGTTTCACATACTGTACATCTATCCCTACATACATTAGATACAGTTTTTTGCTGTTGTCATATGAATGTTTTTTTAAACATAAAAAGAGTAAATCTGTCCTGTGCTGCAGGGAACACAGATCCAGAATGAATGCTCTGTCTCAGTGCAGACACAGTGCCACGCACATGCACAGACATGTGCATCCAAAGTGTTTACCTCACAAATTATCTGGCAACTCCTCTGTGGTCATGATTCCCAGGGTGAGATATACTATGGGCTCCATTTTCGTTACATGCTAAACCCCTTATCCCAAATCCCTTGTTTAGTTTTTTACTATTTTGAAAGACTTTTTGGAATATTTCGACATGTCAATCTATTAACACATTGTGAGCTTGTAGACTGGCCATTTGAACTACTGAAAAATGTTTTTTTCAAATATTTTAAAAAGGAAAAGAAGTTAAGGGATAAGGGGTTTAGTGGTAATGGAAATGGAGCCCCTAGTGTATAATGTATTGGGAAACTGTCCTGGAGCAGCATGGCTCTGTAAAAGACTTGCCTATTATTCACATACCGGAACAAACACTTTAGAATGATTGCACTATTCATGGAATAGTCAAACGTTTCACTGTATTATTGCGTATATTGGGTTGGATATGTGATTTCAATAGCATGCACCACTGCACAATGTGCTGGGACACTTGTTAGTGTTTCATCAAGCACGCACAGAAGAATAAAAGCTACAAAAGGTGATAGTAGGTAATGTCTTTGGCGACATCTACAGTGTCCAAAATCTATGATGGTGCTTTGGTGCATTGAGATATTACCTGAATACGAGGGCGTTGGTGCGACCGAAGCCCAGCACCAGAGACTCCGTGAGTTCGATGCTCTCCGCTCTCATCAGCGGGACTAACTGCTTCAGGAGCCACGCCACAGACGGACTCCCGATCGCCTGTAAAAAAACAAAACATTACACAACATTACACACTCTTCCAAAGTGCATCAAATCCTTTACAAACACCAAAGACAACACATATGTGAACGTAGGTACATACTACAGGTATATGCATACTAGGGGTGGGACTTGATTAAAACTTTTGATCAAATTCATTTGAAGCTTTGTCATTAATTAATGTATTGTAGACTATCCTGATTCTAAAAATGTCTTTGAAGTACTAACCTAAGTGTATTGAAAAACTTCAAATTATTGTGCAACACCATCAAATTTTTTACATTTTTTGATACTGTACATACTGTAAGCCCGTCAACTAGGTAAAACTACCACTTTTCTACTATGTGATTAATTAATGTCAATTAATTGCATACCAAAATTTGACCCAAGAAGCATTTTTTTTGTGTCAATTAAAACAGGTTGGTATAGCGTGTGAGTGAGTTTTTCTAAATAAAAACTGTGTCCACAGTGCAACATGTTATATTGAGGGTTAGAGATAGCGTTAGTAATTTCGGACCAATGGGACGACGGACCACTGGGAGTTGGGATCAATGGCAGCCCTTATTGGTTACCCTGATCGGTTTCTTCTTCCATTGCGTGCACCGTTATGATCGGTACACCTGAAACCTGTCCAGTGAAAAAGGTTCTGCGGTGCAAAATCTATGTGCGATTAAAAAGTTAATTTCTTTAATCGTGTTATTGTTTCTGTAATTAATTAATCTCAATTAATCAGTTAAAGTCCCAGCCCTAATGCAATACATTTTGAAAATATGCACGTTTCATATTCTGTTCCTTTCATATATAATGAAGCTGTTGTTGTAATTTGAAGCTTAAAAAGTCAACAAGCTGTGTATGAACCAACACCTGATCCTGGGGAGACAAAGAACCTGGGGAATGAGTACAGCGGAGGGCAGGGAGGCTGCAGCTATACCATGGGTGTCAAACTCTGGCCCCGTGGGCCAAATTTGGCCCGCCACGTAATTTCATTTGGCCCTTGAAACATTATCAAATTAAAGGGGAAGACCACCCATTTTCAACATTTAATATGTCATTAATATACCTTAGAGATGTTGTGTGGACGTGATAACAAAAAAGTTCCCCCAATTCTGTATTTCCTAAAAATGGAGGTCTGAAAAAATCATTGACATGGTGAAATACATCTGATGACATCACCAAGATGTATTTCTCCATGTTAATGATTTTTCTTTCAGACCCATTTTTCCTGAGAGGGTACAAATGGAACCATTTGTAGCCTCTCAGGAATGGAACCATTTGTATCCTCTCAGGAAAATTTTGAAAATGGGTGGAATTCCCCTTTAAAAGGTTAGTTCGTTCAAACTTGGCCCGCAACTTTGTTCAGTTTTAAATTTTGGCCCACTCTGTATCTGAGTTTGACACCCATGAGCTGTACTGTACCTTGTTGTCGTAGCTTACTCCGCTGTCAGGCGCGGTGGCCATGATCTGCTCTGTACTGTACCTTGTCAGGGGTTGACACTAAGGTCTCCGAGGCACTTGCCCATCGGGAAAGTGCAAGTCAGGTTCTACTTGCCCTCAGGTCATGGTCACTTGCCCCCCAGGTTCCAGGTGGTCCCCAGTTAAGTTGGTTAACCAGATGTAACTCTTGAGAACGTAAAAATGAAACCAAATGGACCCTTGCGGGTCCATTTGGTTTCATTTTTACACTCTCAAGAGTTAAAATTCATCATCTTAATTAGCCCAGGTCTACACTGTAGAAGATTAATGGTCATTTTGATGTGTATGTTAATTTGCCTGTTTTGTTTCCCAAATCCAGCCTGGAATTGTGGACAGCTAGAAAGCAGGGAAAGACACAGAGGTAGAGTGCAATGACTGCCTTCAAGACAAATTTATCTTGTGTTGTGTTATAGTGCACTAAGTTGCACACTTGCCCGATCGGGCAACCAGGTAGCAGTCTTCATTTGCCCCACCATTTTTTTTACTTGCCCCGGACAAGCGGGCAAGTGTTAGTGTCAAGCCCTGCTTGTTGTCGTAGCTGACTCCGCTGTCAGGCGCGGTGGCCATGATCTGCAGCTGTACTGTACCTTGTTGTCGTAGCTGACTCCGCTGTCAGGCGCGGTGGCCATGATCTGCTCTATACTGTACCTTGTTGTCGTAGCTGACTCCGCTGTCAGGCGCTGTGGCCATGATCTGCTCTGTACTGTACCTTGTTGTCGTAGCTGACTCCGCTGTCAGGCGCGGTGGCCATGATCTGCTCTGTACTGTACCTTGTTGTCGTAGCTGACTCCGCTGTCAGGCGCGGTGGCCATGATCTGCTCTGTACTGTACCTTGTTGTCGTAGCTGACTCCGCTGTCAGGCGCGGTGGCCATGATCTGCTCTGTACTGTACCTTGTTGTCGTAGCTGACTCCGCTGTCAGGCGCGGTGGCCATGATCTGCTCAGTACCGTACCTTGTTGTCGTAGCTGACTCCGCTGTCAGGCGCGGTGGCCATGATCTGCTCTGTACTGTACCTTGTTGTCGTAGCTGACTCCGCTGTCAGGCGCGGTGGCCATGATCTGCTCTGTACTGTACCTTGTTGTCGTAGCTGACTCCGCTGTCAGGCGCTGTGGCCATGATCTGCAGCTGTACTGTACCTTGTTGTCGTAGCTGACCCCGCTGTCAGGCGCGGTGGCCATGATCTGCAGCTGTACTGTACCTTGTTGTCGTAGCTGACCCCGCTGTCAGGCGCGGTGGCCATGATCTGCTCTGTACTGTACCTTGTTGTCGTAGCTGACTCCGCTGTCAGGCGCGGTGGCCATGATCTGCTCTGTACTGTACCTTGTTGTCGTAGCTGACCCCGCTGTCAGGCGCGGTGGCCATGATCTGCTCTGTACTGTACCTTGTTGTCGTAGCTGACTCCGCTGTCAGGCGCGGTGGCCATGATCTGCTCTGTACTGTACCTTGTTGTCGTAGCTGACTCCGCTGTCAGGCGCGGTGGCCATGATCTCGGGTGTGGACACTCTCAGATGGCCGGGGCTCATGATGCTGGGCTTGGCCACGCCGAAGCAGAGGATCAGGTAGTTCCTCCACAGGGTAACATAACTGTCCCCACCGCCAGAGGTGCTGGTCTTCTTGGCGTACACTGGATTACTGGTTAGGGACGAATTTGAATTAAATGCAAAGCAATAAAATCCAAAAGTTGCTTAACCCGTTTTGTCTTGGCACTAGATTCTAGTAGTTTCTGACATGAGATTTTAGTTTCTGACACTAGATTTGAGTTTCTAACACTAGATTCTAGTTTCTGACATGAGATTCTAGTTTCCGACACTAGATTCGAGTTTAGATTCTAGTGTATGACACTAGATTCCAGTTTCTGACATGCGATTCAAATTTCTGACAGTAGATTCTAGTTTCTGACACTAGATTATAGTTTTTCTGAATAAAATGTATGTTCCTGTGTCAGCGATGCTCAACACATTTCATGCCAAGGACCACCAGAATTATCTATTTGGCTGCGGACCTCGATCTGAAAACATGTTCTAGGGCAGGGGTGGGCAATTATTTTTCCCAAGGGGCCAAATGAGATACATAAAATATTGCGGAGGGCCAAGACTAAAGGCTGAAGAAATATTAATTTAATTTCAAAATAAAAGTAAGGGCAAGACCAACCATTTTGACACCAGGGCCTACTATTTATTCAGTATTTGAGCCACGGACCACCATTTGATGCATTTTAGCCCCACAGATCCCAAAACCTTCTTCAAGATTTCTTTTGTTTTTGTCCACAATTCCAGGCTGGATTTGGGAAACCAAACAGGATAACAAAAATGACCATTCTCTTACATTCTCTGATTGAATGTGTAGACTTTGGGCTTATTCAGATGATGAATATTTTAACTCTTGAGAGTGTAAAAATGAAACCAAATGGACCCGCAAGGGTCCATTTGGTTTCCATTTATACGCTCTCAAAGAGTTACATCTGATTAACCAACTTTCCATTTTTTACTTGGAACTCTCTCAAGGACCACTGGTGGTCCCCGGGCCGGTCAGAGTCAGCCAAAGGGCCACATTGGCCCCCGGGCCGCATAATGCCCAGGTATGTTCTAGGGATCCCCCAGAAGCAAAGATTTGAGTTAAAAACTTTTGCTTCTGAAATAATATATTTAAAAAAAAAATGCATCACATTTTTCTTTTTTTTTCCAAAAATAGCAGATAGTGCGCCACTCGGTGGCGCGCTATGAGCTTCTAAATGTGCTATTTCAATAGTTAAAGGGTTAAGCTTTACATAAAGCTATAATACACTTACTTGGGGTCTACTAGGGGCATGAGGAGCTGCATGCGGGTGAAGGCGTAGGGCCAGGCGTAGCCCAGTGCCGTTGGGCAGTGCTTGGGGAGGTTGTCCTGCCGCAGGAGGCTGTAGACACACAGCACCCAGGGGTCCTTCACAGACTGGGCAAAGATCCACACGTGGGAGGGGCTCCGGATGTCGTAGTGACTGTTGACCAACAGAGCGTTCCATTCCACCAGCCACTGGAGGTCCATGCTGTGGCCTGGCGGCATGGTGGACGCCTGTATGGGGACCAAACACGCTGGGTCAGGGTGGGGCGGGTCTGCATTCTCCAGGCAATTTATTCTCAGCAATGCATTACGTTTATGTGTGAGAATGTGCAGAATCGCGTTAATAAAAATGAAAATCACTACCGGTAATAAAAGTACTAAGGGCTCCATTTTCGTTACATGCTAAACCCCTTATCCCAAACCCCTTATCCCTTTTTTACTATTTTTAAAAAGAAATTGGGAATAGTTCAATGTGTCTATTGAAAAATGGTTTTTTTTTTCAATAGTTTAAAAAGGCAAAGAAGTTAAGGGATAAGGGGTTTAGCAGTGACGAAAATCTAGGCCTAAGTTCTGAGCTCTGCTGACTAAGCTTTGGTTTTAAAACTGAGTACATCTTACCGTGTCAGAAACAGCCACGTTGACAAAACTTTCCAGGACTGCAGGGCTGAGCTGATCCATGATCTCAATCATGGGTTTATCATCGTCCTGCAGAATGCAGAGGATAAAATGCATCATCATTATCATCACCATCACCATCTCACAACCATGATCACATTGTATGGAGCACAGATTCAAAGATGGTATACAATAAAAAGCAGAAAACACAATACACAATAAACATACTGCTGTACCTATCACGTAAATGCTAACTATAAACTGAACTGAGGGACATTAGTTGTTGTCAAATTCTCCTTCCTCCAGGGGCGGATCTAGGCATGGGCATGGGGGGGGGGGCAATGCCCATCTAAATACCCTGACTGCCCCACCAAACACGATGGCATGCAAAACAACACAAGATATTTCAAATTGTGCTTAGTGCTTATATTTAAAAAGTGATTTGAAACACTACTACTGCTACTAGCTAACTACAGCTGTGTCACCACTAAACCAACTGCATTTCATCATTGAAAACAGAAAACTCTCTGAGTCAGACCTTTAGCTTTACGCATGCTGCGTGTCTGTTGCAACTTAAACAACAACCGATGTTATTATTGATGCTTTACTTGACTAATAAAAGTCCTGTAACCAAAAATGGTATGGGGGCGGCTTCATCGCCCGTGGCGCGAAGCGACACGGGCGATGAAGCCGCCCCCATACCATTTTCTCCTGCACCCCACCCCCCCATTTGGGAAATGTTACATCCGCCCCTGCCTTGCTCTGGTTTATTGTTCTTGCAGAATGTTTACCTCAGTCTGTCCGATGGCCAGGAAGAGGCAGCGTATCTCCTTGAGGATGGAAACGGCCAGTTTGCGGGTGCTAAGCTGGCAGGAACAGAGCAACACGAGAGCCAGTCCCTCTACAGCATGCAGCACAGCCGAGTGTGGGCCCCGCTCTGCCACAGGGAGCTTGGGACTTGAACTTGAACTCTGCAGCAACTGTAATAGGAATGAATGAATGAATGAATGAATGAATGAATGAATGAATGAATGAATGAATGAATGAATGAATGAATGAGTTCATTTTCGTGTCTGGCTGCCTTTCGCAGCACATCCCACACAAGATTATTCAGCAGACACATTATAGATCATCATTTCCAGTGTCATCACGCTGACATCAAAAAAATAATAAAAAAATAAATAAATAATTGTAATATACAAAGTACATATACAAGGTGCATATATTGTTATGCATTGCATATGTACAAGGTACATATACAATACATCACACATTATCTAGCATGTAGGAGAGAGAGAACGAGAGGGAGAAAAAGAGACCGAGAAGGAGACAGAGAAAGAGAGGTATACAAGCATCGACCGGTTTGCTGACTTCGATCAAACAATCAATGCATAGTTTTAGTGCAGTGTTTTTTCAACCAATCGTCCGGGGACCACCAGTCAGTGGTCCTTGAGAGGGTTCCAGGTGGAACAATGCAGCTAAATGATGGTGACAGTTGGTGACCGAACTGGACCCTTATAGATCTGAAACTCTTGAGATCGACCGTAAAATGAAACCAAATGGACCCAAATGGTTTTTCATTTTACACTCTCAAGAGTTAAATTATGTTTATTATATTTATTATATATTATTATATTCTAGAAGAATCTACACAATTAGAAAATCTAGAAGAATTGTTATTTTCTCTCCTAAACTGTGAACACAAACTTGAATATCCTTAGTTGTACCAATTTTTGAGTCATGTGTTCAAATACTGGATTGTGATTGGCTTAAAAGAGTGGTGAATAGACCTGCGCAGTGACGTCACCGCCCCTGTTCCAGAAATGGATTCCCCATTCATTTTTCTCATAGACTTTTCGAAAATAATTTATATAAAGACGATTGAAACAAAAAGTGTTGTATCTTGCCGTTTTCTACTTCTTCCTAATTATTTATTAGATGACGGTATTGTGTTTGTCGTCAAGATTTGTCACGACCCGAGTTGGCTTTGGCCCGGGCGCAATCGTGTTTTTATTAACCATTTTCGAAAAGTCTATGAGGAAAATGAATGAGGAATCCACTAGTGGAACAGGGCTGGTGACGTCACTGCACAGGTCTATAGGGCAATCCTTAGTTTTGGGTGCGAGACACTAAACTAAAATATAGATTAAATAGTGTATAGCCCTGGTATGAAAAAAGGGTTGAAAACCACTGTTTTGGTGGTTCAGGAGTTGAAGAGTATATTATTTAGTACCTCTGCGATGTGTATTTTCGCCATGTTATCATGGCTCTTCCCTGGAATGACTATGGCCAGTTTCCACTGGCTGAGCAGCTGTAGCAGCAGTTTGAGGGAGGTGTCCAGCATGCCTTGGTGAGTGTCCTGGACCTCGCGCAGCAGGAAGTTGGTGTAGCCGAACAGCACGTCGTCACGCCAGTCAGGGAAGTCCACCAACAGGCTCTGCAGGGAGTTCTGAGCTATGAGCCGCAGCTCGTCGTCCATGTGGATGGTCAAGCTGCAAAAAAAAGGGCACAGACCAAAGGAAACGTGAGTGACCAGGCAGGTCACGACAGTGCTGCCAACTTGGTGCAGTTGTCGCTATGTTTAGCTTTTTTTTCCCCCAGACCCCCGTAGTGAAAAACTCCTGGCAGAATATCTAGTGCTTTTTCGATGGTGAGTTGGGGCGAAATTGGTTGACAGGCGCCAGAGGAAAAAAACATTTTTCCTCCTATGATAGAGACCTCCTTCCATCCTAGAAAGGACCATTGGTAACCAAATGAACCCTTATAAATCTGTAACTCTTGAGAGCGTAAAATGTTACGCTCCCAAGAGTTAAATTATATTCAAACATCTGAATTACCTAATTTCCTCAAGAGTTAAATTATATTTAATTAATTCTGAATTAACTCATTTTTTAAGAATCTACACATTTAGAAAATGTAGAAGAATTGCTATTTTGACCAACATTTTGGCAATTATCTCTCCTAAATTAGTCCGAGAGACTAAAATGCAGAGTAAATAGTGGGCCCTGGTATGGAAATGGTTTAAAACCACTGCGCATTCTAGTGAATTTTGGATTTTGGCGGTCGGCAACACTGGTTCACAATAAAGATAAGCCTACATAAACCGAGCACCGAGGGGTCCCAAAATGTTCACCCGATAAAAACAACATCAAACAAGCTCACAAGGTCTCACTATCGTGACACATCGTGAGCTTGTTAGATTACAGATCTCTATTTTTGAAAGTATAAAATAGGGAGGATAAACAAACGTGGTATAGAGGGAAATCCACCCATTTTCATTTTTGAAAATTTTGAAAATGGGTGGGTCTGAAAGAAAAATCATTAACATGGTGAAATACATCTTGATGATGTCATCAGATGTATTTCACCATGTTAGACCTCCATTTTTAGGAAATACAAAATTGGGGGAACTTTTTTATCATGTCCCACACAACATCTCTAAGGTATATTAATGACATATTAAAATGTTGAAAACGGGTGAAGTTCCCCTTTAAGAAGAGAAAAGTGAAACAGAGTAATCTAATTTCTGCTGCAAGCGTAGGATATTTATTCTAGTCACATGCAAATAGGTTTCAAGTTAAGATAAATTGACCTTAAGTTGACTTCATTTCCACAGTTGAACAACAATACTATAGGCACAGCTGTGGCACAGATGTGAGAGCCGCAGGAAGAAGATCCACCCATTGGCTAGAGTGAATCTCTACCCCAAAGTAACATGATGCTAATTCAGACTGAATGCCAATAAAAAGTGACATGGGGACTTTGTATAACACACTGGCTGCAATCCACAATGAAAGAGATAAGAGAGCACACTAGACACTATATATTTTTTACTAGTAATTTAAGTGCATTTCCCACATTACTAGTGCTGGTAAATGGCGACTAGAAATCGTCCACACACACACACGCACACGCACACGCACGCGCACGCACACGCACGCGCGCACACACACACACACACACACACACGCACGCACGCACGCACGCACGCACGCACGCACGCACGCACGTTCCCTTCATGCAAACACTCAGTTAAATAGGATGTGTGGAAGCTCTCTTTCGGGGTGTGGTGACTGTTGGTGACTAAAATCCACAAAACGTGACCCTCTAATTATGTTCACTTATTAAAGAGACACGTTGATAAGTGAATGAGGACACCCTTAGCCAACCCTGTAGGGACCATACTGGGATTGTTTTTAAACGACTACCACATATCGAGGATATATTGAATGTCTACTGTATGTTCTGAATGAAAATCTCAATCGACAAACTGCTTGAAGGTTAAAGCTAAGGACAGCAATTATGTCATATCGACCAATGAGAAGAAGGTAATTGACTCCAATCATGGACAATGACTCTGAACCCAATGACACCTCCTGTAAGCAGTGGCGTTTCTAAGCAATTTGCAGCCCTAGGCAAGATTTTCCCTGGAGCCCCCCCCCCCCCCCCCCAGGGAAAATCTCCTGTAAAATGAACTATTTTTAAACTAAATAACATATTACCGGTATATGTGTTTTAAATGTTCAATTATAGTTGTAGAGGATGGGTATGATGCATTTATCCATATTAGGATTATTAGCCTGGTATCCTTTTAAAGCAAGTCTGGTGGTCCCCCCCCCCCCCCCCCCTCCCCTCATGGTCGCCCCCCCCCCCCTCCCCTCATGGTCCCCCTCCCTCCCCTCATGGTCGCCCTTCCTCCCCTCATGGTCGCCCCCCCTCCCCTCATGGTCGCCCTTCCTCCCCTAATGGTCGCCCCCCCTCCCCTCATGGTCGCCCCCCCTCCCCTCATGGCGCCCTAGGCAACTGCTTAGTCTGCCTAATGGCAAAAACGCCCCTGCCTGTAAGTCAGTATGTCAAGCCATTGAAGAGGTACAGGACAAAATAGGAATCAAATATCGGCACGAATCTGAAGAGAAGGCCAAGGACTCTGAACCAAGTCCCACTACAACATACCCAAGTCTGTATGACACTCAGTTCAATATTGACATATATATATTATATAAAAAAAAAAAAAACTTGATCTTGTAGATCTCCTATGTACACTTCCTGTCCGTAGGGATTTGTTAAAGTGCACCACATGGAAATGGCATAAACTGCACCGAAACCGCCAAAATAAATTCAAAATGGCATGATGCACGATGCAGTGGCGTGCTATGAGCTTGTAGGTCTGATATTTTTCAATTGCTTCAATGCATAGAGTACAGAAAGGTGTTAATAAATATGTGTGGATTCTCACCGTGAAAGCAGGTCTATGAGCTCTGGTTTGGACATGCCATCTGGAAGCACACGAGGGATGGCAGCGACGCACGTCCTAAACAGGTCAATCTTTGGCTTCCTTTCACCTCTGAAAGACAAACCCACGGTCAAGTCAAGTGTTCAACTTCACATTATTTCCATCGATTTACTTTGAAATCACACAATTTGTGAAAGTAGTAGAAACTACCGTAATTTCCGGACTATAAGCCGCTAGTTTTTTCACATGCTTTTTGACCCTGCGGCTTATCCAACGGTACAGCCAATCTATGGATTTTTACAGGTGTTTTTTTTTTTTTTTAACAGGGGTTTTCAGCGGGTGGTCCGGTCCAAGTGGGACCTCCAGACTAAATGATGGAAAGTTGGTTAACCAGATGTAACTCTTTGAGAGCGTAAAAATGAAGAGTTATGATATTCACCATCCAAATTAGCACCACTTAATTAATAAGTCATGGTCATTTTGATCTCTATGTTTTGCCTGTTTTGTTTGCGAAAATCTATCCTGGAATTGTGGACAAAAGCAAAAGTTCTGGGTTCTGTGTGGTGAAACAGTATTTTGCCCCACATTTAGCCGGTGCGGCTTATATTCAGGTGCGACTTATAGTTCGGAAATGACGGTACTGTACTGTATATGCTCCTGTGAGTCATTAACAAGGAGCCAGCAGCAAGATTGCTGTGATGTGAGTACAGGGGCGTAGCTAGCAATTCTGGGCCCCCTGCAAA
Organism: Benthosema pterotum; assembly: GCA_039105355.1. Lineage (NCBI taxonomy): Eukaryota > Metazoa > Chordata > Actinopteri > Myctophiformes > Myctophidae > Benthosema > Benthosema pterotum. The sequence goes on along the minus strand of CM076977.1, from coordinate 42,956,329 downwards.
GCTTTTCCACATGGGCCCCCCTTTCCCGGCAGCGTCAAAGGGGAGAGTGTACAAATGCAACCAAATGAACCCTAACAGGTTCATTTGGTTCCATTTGTACGCTCTCAGAAAAAAAGAAGTGTTTATAGAAATCCATTAACATGATGACATACATCTTGATGATGCCATCAAGATGTGTTTCATCATGTTTTTGTGGTTTTTCTTCAGACCTCCATTTCCAGGAAACACAGAATGGGGAGAAACGTTTTTATCATGTCCACCCAGCACCTCTAGGTTATACTAATGACATATTAGAATGTTGAAAATGGGTGGAAATGGGTGGAATTCCCCTTTAAAATCAATCTGGTGCACTTTGAGATCAAATATTTTTCATACAGTAATATAATCATTACAAATAAAACCTTATTAATGCAAGCTTTCAGTGGGCCCCCCCTGACTTTGGGCCCACCCTACAATTGTCCCCCTTTTCCCCACGTGTCTACGCCCGTGTGTGAGTATACGCCTCTCTTACGTGATCATGTCCTCGGGCTCCTTGTTCAACATCTGAACGTTAGTCATCATCATGCAGCGGCCCACCTCCTTGTCCAGGTGTCTCAGCATGTTGTCAATAGCTTTGCGGACTGGAACGTAATACATGGACATTCCTGGACCACAGGTGATGACAGAAGAGCACATCAAACACTTTTACACACAGTTGAAACACAGTTTATGGTGTTTTATTTTCGCCTCTAAAGCCCAAAATAGGGTGAATAGGTTGAGTGTGTATTTTTTTTAAGGCTGTCAGAATTAACTAGTTAACTCAGCCATGATTTAAGTCGATTAATGTAAAGATTTTAGTGTGCGATTAACTCGCCGTAAAAAACAAAAGCCAAATGGGTCCATTTGGTTCAACTTCGCCAAATGCAGGTGAATAATTATTAAACATCTGCATTACTAAGTTAATTTAAAATAAGTACACAATTAGAGAATGTATAAAACATTCTACAAAATTTGCATGTTCGCAGCACCAACATCAATACAGCTTGGGATTGAAATTCTTTAATTTAGGTCTGGAAGTCTAAATAAATGTCATCAAATGGTGGTCTGTGGCTCAAATGCAGAACAAATAATGGACCTTGATACGAAAAATCAATCAATCAGTTTTATTGTCACTTCCACAATATACACTGGGCATACAGGGGAGCAAAATACCGTTCTCTACAACTCATGTTTTTTTTTTTTTTTTTTTTAAACAAGAGAATAGATACATATTAAAAAGGGGCAGGACCTATTTTAAAAAAATGTCTGCTTTTTTAAAAAAGATTTTTTTTTAAAAGCAGACAATTGCATGGAATAAAAAGTGCTGATGCGTTCAAAGCGCCATAAGGCAAAAGTGCTATTCCACCCTCAACCCCCTTGTCAACCGCCCAATATGTGGCGATCATGCAATCAAGCAATTAATCGTGATTAAATATTTTAATCGACTGACAGCTGTAATATTTTTGGAATATTTTTAGAACAAGTTTCAAGAATTTGCCCAGCGTTTGGGAACCACTGTGACAATACAGTGAATGTCTTACAGGGGTGTAGGGCTGACCCTAAAAAATCGATTATTCGAAGTTCAATCGCTGGGCACGGCCGTCGATCTTGAAATTAAAGATCGAAGAATCGAAAAAAAAAAAAAAAAACGGCCGCTTTTGGTCCGCGCGCCGGCCCATTTTGGGCCGCGGACCATAGGTTGCGCACCGCGCATTGGAGCCATCAACGACTCACTGATATTGAGCGACCGTCATGCGGCTGCTTCAACGAGCAGGCCTACTGTGTACTGTCCAGTAGAAGGAAGGAGGCGCGTGGATAACAGTAACCAGAGAGTTGATAGGCTAGATAGAGCCTTTTATTAGCCTTTCAGGGACAAACATTTAAGTGTTGATTTATTAAACGTAAAGTCGACGGCACGCCACGGTCCTCTACAAAACACAGCCCCGTTGCGTTCGATGAAATGTTGTTGAACTGTAGCTGTATTCAGTATTATTAGCAAAGATGAGGGAACGCAAAGAGGCAACACAGCACTGATAAACCTGACTAGCTCTGTAAAAGAAATGACACGATTACGACGGGACTTTATATTCCAGTCGTCACAAACGTTTTCATGCCGAGGACCCCCACAGTGACGAACACTAAACGCGGCGGTGGTCCAGTTCTCACTCCTAAACTTTTTCATGTCAAGGAATACAAGGACCACGTAATCAACTTTCCCAAATCTGGAAGATGTATGGACAACAGCCACAGCAACAACGTGAGAAGCATTTCATTTACACGGACGAGCAAAGAGTTTTAGAGGGGGGATGGGTGACCATGGCCATACCCAGTCTTATAAACGGAGTAAATGGGCACTAGGCAGGGAGTAAATGGGCACTGGGCAGGGACTGAAGACTCCTTTATCTGTGTGTGTGCGCGTCTCTGCCTTTTGGCCATCAGAGCCTTTAGTGTCAGAGTTGCGACATTGAGGGTGTCACAAACTGAGCGCTCGAGCTGATCATGCAGCCTGAACAGAGACAAGCAAAGCTGGAGTTGGAAATGCAGCACTTTCAACTAGGGAGACGCAAATAAGAGATATTTTAGGCATCGGTGCAACATGTTAAATGTTTTAAGTATTGTACAGTAAATAAACGATCTAAAATGAAGGGGTTTAAGATCATTCAAAACGGGTTGTTGCCAATGCAGAAGGGGTTTAAGATCATTCAAAACGGGTTGTTGCCAATGCATTTTTATGTAGAAGAGCCGCCATTGGACTGGTCCCATTAAGTGAACGGAGTTTGCATATACTCTAAGGCTTTGTGCAGGATGTCGCTGCACGCTGCTTCATTAGTACTGTCATAATAACAAAGGCTCGATTGAAAATTATGCTTTATTTCACTACATTTCGCGACAGAACAAGCATTAAATGCTTCCTGTTCTAGTTGGACATTATGACTACCGTTTCCTCCTACCATTTCTAATTCTATTTTGCATCTGCGACGTGTGGGTCCCCGTTTTTTTTTTTTTTTTTTTTGGGGGGGGGGGGGGGGGGTCGAAGCGTCGATCTTCGATCGTTTTTTCCCGCAATGCTTCGATCACGGAAATCATGATCGAAGGTCAGGCCTAGTTGACACTAAGGTCTCCGAGGCAGACTTGCAAGTGCAAGTCAGGTTCTACTTGCCCTCAGGTCATGGTCACTTGCCCCCCAAAAATACATTGTAAATTTTGCATTTAAGTTTACTTCCTACTTGGGTGCTTTAAACCAGGGGTTTTCAACATGTGGTCCCTGAGAGGGTTCCAGGTGGTCCCCAGCTAAGTTGGTTAACCAGATGTAACTCTTGAGAACGTAAAAATGAAACCAAATGGACCCTTACGGGTCCATTTGGTTTCATTTTTACACTCTCAAGAGTTAAAATTCATCATCTTAATTAGCCCAGGTCGCAATGACTGCCTTCAAGACAAATTCATCTTGTGTTGTGTTATAGTGCACTAAGTTGCACACTTGCCCGATCGGGCAACCAGGTAGCAGTCTTCACTTGCCCCACCATTTTTTTTTACTTGCCCCGAACAAGCGGGCAAGTGTTAGTGTCAAGCCCTGTCTTACCAATGACTTTGGCATCATCATCCGTCAGTGTTTTGCTGAGGTAGGTCTTCTTCACTCTGAGAGTGTTCCCTGAGGGAGGGTTGCAGCCGGTGTTAGGCATCGGCGGCTCACCATCCTTCTGCTGCAGTTTATCCGCTATGACCAGGAACGCCCTCAGGCCAATATTCATTCTCTGCAGCACATCCAACAAAAGCTTTCCATCACATTCTTATACTTTTATAGACAGCACAAAACAAAACCTTCCCACTACTACACCCTGTGTGTGTCGTCTGTACTAGGGTCAGGGGCGGATCTACACGATGGCATGCAAAATAACCCAAGATATTTCAAATTACAGTGCTTATATTTAAAATGATTTGAAACACTACTACTGCTACTAACTAACTACAGTTGTGGCACCACTAAACCAAAAGCATTTCATCATTGAAAACAAAAAACTCTCTGAGTCATGCATGCTGCGCGCCCGTTGCAACTTCAACAATAACTGATTATTATTGATATTATTGCTTAATTGCCCAATAAAACTAACTGAAAATGGTATGGGTGCGACTTCATCGCCCGTGTCGCTTCGCGCCACGGGCGATAAAGCAGCACCCATACCATTTTCTCCTGCCCTCCCAATTGGGAAATGTTAGATCCGCCCCTGACTAGAGTTGAACATGTGATGACTGAACACTGTACCTCTGGGTTAAGACTAAAGGCTTTTGCTGGTTTCCCAACACAAAGTAGATCAAAGATGATTTCTTTCATGGCAAAATCAAGTCTTTCCTGTTCAGAGAAAAGAGAGACAGAGGTGTTACATCTGCATGTTTATGGTGGCAGTCGTGGATGTTTTATGATAATTTCCTGTACATTGACAGAGAGCTTTTACATGTTATTACTATGAACTTTGTTGACAAAAAACAAACAAACAAACAAACAAAAAAGAAAACATCTTCCTGTTTACCTGTGCAATAAATTGGATGATTTTGACAAAGATATTGAGGGGCATATCTCTTGGTACCACGCTGCGTGATCCTTTGGGGAACAAGTTCGTAACAATGGTATTGAGACGTCTGCAGAGAAAGGGAAAATGACACATTCAGAAGCATGCTTTGTATCATGAAAACAACATAGACTGTGTTTGGACTTCAAACTTCAAACTATATTTTAAGAATTGTTTATCTCAGGCCAAAATTCACGTATGCAAAAGTCAACCAACCCACTAACCCCATGCCTGTTGAGTCTATGCACAACGGAGGACCCCCTAGGGCCCCCAACAGGAGGAAAGGAAAGGATTTACATTTTAGACTGCTTGATACATACAGTATGTGTCTACGGTCAACGATGCACTCAAGACCAGCTTTTGATCTCGGCCATTTGTTTGCAGCATGTTGTAAACAACACACAGGAACCAAACCAATGTTCCAGTTCTAGGAATTAAGTCAGATGGGGACAAAGTGTTCACAGTGAACCCCCCCACCCCCCACCACCACCCCCACCCCTCATATGACTGTATTTAACACTAGAAAGACTAGAAAGAAGTGGATTTTCTCTCCTGTGATCTCCTGTCTGAAAAAAGTTCCCCTTCCTCCTTTCTGACTTTTCCTTAATATGCATTTCAAGTCATCTCTGTTTTTTCTTTTCGCCTGTAATAATTTCTAAATATGAATTTAGAAGTGATTCTATCTTCCATGACTGATATTGTGGGTCCTGTGGACCCATCGTCAGCCTCCTCCCTCACTAATACTCAAAGCACGAAAAATCCGTTTTCCAACCTTTGTCCTTCCTGGTTGGAAATTCAATTGGAATGTAAATGAGCCATTAGCTGGAACAATAGAGCTGCTCTGGGCATGGAGGTGTGAACTCTCAAGGGGAGAGAATGGGTGAGGTTTTTACGGGTCTCAGAGACCCAAGAGTTACAGTCTTAATAGGAGTATTTGCATTCCCAGTCCTGCTTCTGTTAACTTTGCCTTGCTCATGCCGTTCTTGCTGCAGGTCCCGGTTCTATTGTGGGTTGGCGTCAAATTCCTTTAGCAATGGACACATAGCAAGTGAGAGATGTTAAGAATATTTACCCCTGTGTTGCGGTGTTGCTCTCACACTTGATGCGGATCATGTACACCCACAACAAGCGATACAGGGACTCCAGTGCAACGCGGGCCATTTTGGGGTCTTTACTCTGCAATGAGTTCAGTTAGGCAAATCAGTGACCAACAGTCGACAAAAAGGCATTTGGCAGACACGCACACACACACACGCACGCACGCACACACGCATGCGCGCACACACGCATGCGCGCACACACACACACACACACACACACACACACACACACACACACACACACACACACACACACACACACACAGACAAACATATTGTTATTTCACTCATATATCTTTTACCAAAATCAAATCAAACACCACCAATGGTGTTGGGCACACCACACAACAGTTTTTCGACAGCCAGATTCTTTGACAACACCTTGGTGTTCAGATCCTACATGTAAAGTACTGTAAGTATATCCTTGTTGTATACAATCATTAAAGGAGTGCTTCGCCAGTACGGAATGCCTTTAAATGCTGTACAACGGCCTCGAAATATGTGAAAAAATATATATATGTGAAAAAAAAGCCACACGGTGGCGCTAGAGAAAGTATATTCTGTGCGTGCCTTGCTGCTCTCCTCTGCCTCCGTTAGTGTTCAGTGCTCTGGGAAACGTTTACCACTTATGTCACTTTTAGGGCAGTGACATAGGTGGTAAACAGTCTGGAACCCCCTCCTCTGGTGTTCCACTACAGTATGCACTGAGACCCGGGCACAGAGGCACGGATGCACGATAGTATAACCACACAGACGAGGTTTAATTTCGGCGAAGTATCTCTTTAAAGTCGCTGTGCAAACGACGCAAGTTTCTGTAGAGAAGCAGCCGTGTGGTAATTAGATTAGACCTTCAGTCTCTTCACAGCCAGAACTTACACAGTGTCAACTGCACCACCAGTACAGCGGCTAATTTGCATTAAGTTTAACTTACCTTGAGGTTAGAGAGGCAGTTGTTGAGGAAAACATGCCATCGGTTGAGAAAGAAGTCCTTATGGCTGACACACAGCAGACAGGTCACCAGCGGGTAAAGAGCCTGTGAGGAGGACAGTGAATGTCCATGAAAAGAAATCCATGCTTTGACATTGTCACACATGCTTTGTGTTTCTACGTGGGCTGGCCAAAAGAAATCGGTATGCCAATATATTGCAATTCTTAATGTCATATCAATATCAAATTGTCAGGTTCAAAATTATTTTTTTGATATTCATGCAGCATGCATTGATGTGTGTGATTGCACTTTTTGTTATTGATATTGTTTAAATTTGCTTTAAAATGCAGTGTAGTTGATTGAACTTGTCCATATTGTTCAGAATTCCACCCATTTTCAACATTTCACTGTAGCCTACTGTATTTTTACTTGACTACTATAATTATTTACTTGACGATGACATCATCAAGTTGAGTTTGTTAATGATTTTTCTTTTAGGACCTTTTCTTCTGAGGGTGTACAAATGGAACCAAATGGACCCGTTAGGGTCCATTTGGTTCCATTTGTACACCTTCAGAAAAAATCTTGAACATGGTCTAATTGTGTAGATTCTTGAAAATTAAGTAATTCAGATGTTTAAATATCATTTAACTGTTGAGAGCGTAAAAATGAAACCAACCCTAGTCAAAAAATCCTATAGGATTCCAATAATAGGATTTTGGAACAATCCTATTAGATTTCAATAGGATTCCAATAGAATCCTATAAGATTTTCCTCCCAAATACTATAGGAATCTTATAAGAAAATCCTATAGGATTTATATCTTATAAATCTTATAGGATCTTATAAAATCCTATAGGATTCTTATATGACCTGTGAGGGACAATTTGGTTTCATTTTTACGCTCTCAAGAGTTACAGATCTATAAGAGGCCATTTGGTTACAGACTGTCCATCATTTAGCTGGGGACCACCCGGAATCCTCTCAGGGACCACTGGTGGTCCCTGGACCACCTGTTGAAAACCCCTGCTGTACAGTGTTTACTTTTTTCTAATACAAATGAGTAAACTTGGCTAATAAGTTACGCATTATAACTGTATATTATAACTATACAACTGTAGCTACAGTATGTATGTATAAATGGAACTATGTAGACTTTTTTTTAACCCATGTAGGATCTCTGCCTTATAGACTAAGGGCTGCATTTTCGTTACACTCTAAACCCCTTACCCCAAACCCCTTATCCCCTTTTTTACTATTTTGATAAACGTTTTGGAATAGTTTGACATGCCAATCTATTGACACATTGTAAGGTTGTAGACTATCCTTTTTTAACTATTGAAAAATGGCAAAGAAGTTAAGGGATAAGGGGTTTAGCGGTGACGAAAATCTAGGCCTATGTCTTCTCTTCTATGTTGATATTACATAAGATGACCTTGAAATGCTTGAGGATTCACAGAGACCAAAGGCATGCCAACTATTTACAGTATTTTCTGTAGTGGGGACAGTCACAGTGGTGTAGGAAAACAAACAGCCCAAACATTCCGTGTCATTTCCATGCTCCGACAGCAGGGGCGGATATAACATTTCCCAATTGGGGGGGGGGGGGGGGGGGGGGCAGTCGAAAACGGTATGGGGGCGACTTCATCGTGAAGTTGCACCCATACCATTTTCGGTTACAGGACTTTTATTAAGCAATAAGCAAGTATAAGCATCAATAATAGCGTCAGTTGTTGATATTACCCAATGTTGTTATTACCCAGACACCCAATGTGCATAAAGCTAAAGGTCTGACTCAGAGAGTTTCGGTTTGAATGATGAAATGCTGTTGGTTTAGTGGTGACACAGCTGTAGTTAGTTAGTAACAGTATTAGTGGTTCAAATCATTTTAAATAAGCACTTTAATTTGAAATATCTTGGGTTGTTTTTGCATGCCATCATGTTTGGTGGGGCAGACTGGGCATTGCTTTTGCTTCTATGGACCGCCAGCGTGGAACAAACTCCCATTATACATTCGACAGCCAGCCTCTGTAGACATTTTTAAAGCACAGCTCAAGACGTACTTCTATGCCCTTGCTTTTAACTGACTTTCTCTGTGATTCTATGATTTTATATTTTATGCCATATTTCAGGTCCTCACTGTACTGCTTCTTTGATGTTTTTGCTGTATTTTATTCCCATTCTTTGAGCACTTTGAGCTGCATTTTATGTCATGAAAGGTGCTATACAAATAAATAAAGCTCATTATTATTGCCCCCCCATGCCCATGCCTAGATCCGCCCCTGTCAGACAGGGTGACTAACCAGTGAGTGCTTCTTTCTGGACGACAGCTCCAGGGTTGTGACATACAAGCTCTCCACAAAGTTCCTCAGACAAGGAACGTTCACCTCGTTTTTCACAGCCTGCAACGGAGCACAACATGACATGCATTAGAAAGACAAGACAGACTCACAGTGTTAATCATTTCCCATCAAAAACAACCTCTCTGTCATTATTCTGTTATCAGAGGGAGACTTACTGCGGCAACAGGAACTAAAATTTCTACAAAAAGTCCAGCCAAGGCATGCTTAATGTCTTTGTCCTTGACTTCCAAGAAATACTGGGCGCATTCCTGCAAAACAGAGATCCCTTGGTTCACACGAGGTAATTGCATCCAAACTCAGTTGGTCGTTAATTTCACGATAAATCTTATCTCAATTAACAAAGAAAATACTGTCAGTAATGGAATTTTAGAATCCTGCTAAAAAAAGCCAACATAGTCTGTAAGGACCTTTAATTGTGCATTGAGTGATGAACTGTAGCAAATTGTATGCACTCAAACTGTATATGTTAAATATAGAGTGCCATGATTTTTTTCTACCCTAAAACCTGAGCACATGATGTCACTATATTGCAGTTTTTTTCATTGGCACGTTTGACTGGAAAAGTTGAGCCAATTTTGAAATCCTAAATACCATGGGAAGACATCATTGCACATAATAACACACCTAGGGGTCTATTTACATACTGTCACCCCTTAAACATGTACAAAATTGGAAAAAATACAAAAATCATGGCATCCTCTCTGTAAGAAAGTATGATTTTAGCTCCAGTAATTATTTCTCACACTTGGTTACGTAAGCCTGACTTGCACCGCATCATCCAATGGTGCAACAGTACAAACAATAGCCATTGTGAGCTTGTGCATCTGCTATTTTCAGAAATGTTTCACTATAATGACGTGATGAAAAAAAAAACAATTTTTGAAATTGAAAATGTAATTGAAAGTGTATTAATTGCACCTGCATGAACTGAAAGGAGGCTTCAAACTCTTCCACCGGATACATTTTAATCCGGAAGAACTTGACGCCCATGATGAGGCTGATGGTGCTCTGGATGACATTAGGACTCTGCTCTTTCTGACGGAGCTCCTTCAGCTCCGTCATGAACTTCTTTTTCACAGCGGGAAACCTAAACCAAAAATAATGTTTAAAGAAACTATTAAATAATGAGGTGCACTTCAATAGTGCTTCCATCCATCCGTTACAAATCTAAAGTGTGCAGATGTCTCTCAGTCAGTGTTGCCAACTGCCAAAATCCAAAATGCACTAGTAGTGGCACTTCCAAAATGCACTTAAGAATGCGCTAGAGCAGTGGGTTTTCAACCATTTTCACACCAGGGCCCACTAATTGTTCTGCACTCTAGCCACAGAGCTAGGACCACCATTTGATGTTGAGTTTAGTCTCTCGGACTAATTTAGGAGAAATAACTGGCAAAATTTTGGTCAAATTAGGTAATTCAGATGGTTGACAATTAGGTAATGCAGATGGTTAAATATGATTTAACTCTTGAGAGCGTAATCTCAAGAGTTACAGATCTAAAAGTGTCCATTTGTTTACCAATGGTCCTTTCTAGGAAGGAAGGAGGACTCTATCATAGGAGGAAAAATGGTGAAAAACGAGGGTTTTATCTTTGGTGCCTGTCAACTATTTTCACTCCAACTTACTAGCAAAAAAGCACCAGATCTTTCCACCAGGAGTTTTTCACTAATTTTGGCGCTAGGGAGGGGGGTCTGGAAAAAAGCTAAATATATAGCGACAAATGTGCCAAGTTGGCAACACTGCTCTCAGTCTCTGCGTAGGCTGTGATACTGTATGGGCTGTATAAAAACAGCCCCAGATCCCCCCAAAAATATCCCCATCTGACCCTCTCTCTGTCCGTAGACCACAAGCCTCTTCGCCCAAAGATAAACTCCTCGTCTAGCACCCGATCCTCTTGCCAAATTGAATCAGAGATGGGATTCTTCTGTTAGTCTAAATTTAGAGGGTTATTCATCACAGGAGCTCATGTGGCAGGGCCGGATCTAGAGGCGGGCCAGGGTGGGCAGGGCCCACCCAAATGTGCATCCTGTATGCCCACCCAATGAAAGGTAATAACAGTGGTTTTCATCAGTGGATCCGGGGACCACCAGTGGTCCTTGAGAGAGTTGTGGAGAGTTGGTTCACCAGATGTAACTCTTTGAGAGTGTAAAAATGAAACCAAATGGACCCTTGCAGGTCCATTTGGTTTCATTTTTACGCTCTCAAGTCTACACAACTAGAGAATGTGGGAGATTAATGTTCATTTTGATCTGTATGTCTGTCTGTTTTGTTTCTCAAATCCAGTCTGGTATTGTGGACAAAATCAAAATAAATCTTTAGTTTTTTGGAGTGTGTTAGTCAAATGGTGAATAAATAGCGGGCCCTGGTGTCAAAAAGATTGAAAACCACTGCTTCATATGAAAAACTTTGGAGTTGCCCTTACACCCTGCCATTCTTCGTGCCCACCCTAGTAGGGCTGGCTAAATCCGGCCCCGTCATGTGGCCGTCCACTAATCTCTTCCATAGTGGCTCATACTCTCTACCTGTAGGAAACTGAACACGGCTGCTACTGTATAATGCATACCTGGGCATTATGCGGCCCGGGGGCCAAATGCAGCCCTTTGGCTGACTCTGACCGGCCCGGGGACCACCAGTGGTCCTTGAGAGAGTTCCAAGTTAAATATGGAAAGTTGGTTAACGAGATGTAACTCTTTGAGAGCGTATAAATGAAACCAAATGGACCCTTGCGGGTCCATTTGGTTTCATTTTTACACTCTCAAGAGTTAAAATATTTATCATCTGAACTACCTAAAATCTACACAATCAGATAATGTAAAAGAATGGTCATTTTTTTTATCTATGTTTGCCTGTTTTGTTTCCCAAATCCAGCCAGGTATTGTGAACAAAAACAAAATAAATCTTTAGTTTTGGGGTCTGTGGGGCTAAAATGTCATCAAATGGGGTTGGTCCTTTCTGGCTCGAATTCTGAATAAATTGAGGGTCCCGGTATCAAAAAGTTTGGTCTTACTCTTACTTTCGTCTTGAAATGAAATTAACACAACGCAGACTTTAGTTCATCCTTTAGTCTTGGCCCTCCACAATATTTTATGTATCTCATTTGGGAAAAATAATTGCCCACCCCTGGTATAATGGATGAGTTGCTCATAGAGTTCTCAACGGGCCTGAAAATTGAAGGCCGGGCCCTAACTGATCAGGGCCAAAGCCCGGCCCGGCCCGACCAATTAGCATAGTTTTCAGGCCTGACCCGGCCCTACAATGTCGGGTCGGGCCTGGTCGGGTTTGGGTAGAATTTGAGCACTCTACACTGAGTAAAAGTGAAAATACCAATCAGCACCATCTTCATAAGAGGTAAATACACAGACAGACAGAACAGAATTATTATTTTTATCATAATAAAATAATTCAATATATATAGTCTTTTTTCATGGAGCCCTAGGCCCGAACCGGCCCTACTGATCTACATACATTTTAGGCCCGAGCCCGGCCCTAAAATGTCGGGTCGGGCCTGGTCGGGTTCGGGCAGAGTTTGAGAACTCTAGTTGCTCATAGCCATCTGAAAAAACCCACTAGTTGAGATAACTTATTTCCTTGAATTTCTAAGGTCATTTTTTATCCAAATCGTTTGGGATTAAATGTACCACTTTTAAGCCTCATATTACATTCTGTTGCAGGATGGCAAAGCTTGTTGTAATAACTCAGTGGTTTTCAACCTTTTTTCATCCCAGGGGCCCACCATTTATTCTGCATTTGAGCCATGGACCACCATTTGATTACATTTTCGCCCCAAAGACCTAAAACTAAAGAATTCTTTTGGTTTTGTCCACAATATTCCAGGCTGGATTTTGCAAACAAAACAGTGTAGTGTAAGTGGTGCTAATTCAGATGATGAATATTTTAACTCTTGAGAGTGTAAAAATGAAACCAAATGGACCCGCAAGGGTCCATTTGGTTTCATTTTTACATTCTCAAGAGTTACATCTGGTACATAAGCTTTCCATCATTTAGACTGGGGACCACCTGGAACCCTCTCAAGGACCACTGGTGGTCCCCGGACCACCTGTTGAAAACCCCTGTAATACAGTAACTGATTAAAAAAAACATTAACACATTAAATTGCGCTGTTACAGTAGCTAAAAAAAATGAAGGTTGAAAACAGATCTGGCCTCTTGAATCTAAGTCTAATGTCTCAAGTCCTCTGGAAAGGCCTTTCAGCGAAGCATTTCCCCATATGAAATTAAACAGAGGGAACTTTGAAGAGGTTCTTATACGCAGTCTGCTCACCAGCTCATATCTCTATTTTGAGAGTTTGCTTCTTACCGCGGCGGTGGTTCGAAAACTTCAAATAAACAGACACCAATTTCCAGACCTAGTTTGGTGTGAGGGGTACTTGTCCAAAAAGTCTGTCATGTGCTTGTCTCTCGAAACAGGCAACGTCTTCTTACACAGAGGTATGTGGAATTCAGCCGCTCTATCATCAAGTGGCATGACACCAGACCACAACAGACAAGTGCAGAAAAACCCACTGAACTAGATATTTAACCACCTAAACCGCATACTCCGTTAACCAGTATCTCCCATGCGTCTTTGTCCCCTTTAGTCTAAAGCAGGGGTGCCCAACCATTTTTGACCCAAGATCTACTTTTCAGCAGCCAACCCCTCCGGAATCTACCAGTCCAATATCAACATTTAAAACCACACGCATCGTTGCCAGCCTACAGTAACTTCACAACAACACAACACTACTTTGTTTTACCACTTTACTTTATGTCCATATAAGCATAAAGTACAACAGACTTGTCACAAATAGGCCTACAACAGTACAACATAAGTACAACAGACTTGGACAAACACTGCCATTGCAAATGCATCACACACACAGACGAAAATCGCTCTTTTTTCTTTTCCATCCCATTTTTTTCCTTTCCCCCCACATCTCCCGAGATCTACTTGTGATCAGGCCGAGATCTACCAGTAGATCCCGATCTACTGGGCGTCTTGGTCCCCCCTGGTCTAAAGGATGGGATTAATTATAGACCCATGGTAAAGGTATTTGGTGTAGAACAGTGGTTTTCAACCTTTTTCATCCCAGGGCCCACCATTTATTCAGCATTTGAGCCACAGACCACCATGTGATGACATTTTAGCCCCACAGACCCCAAAACCCAAAGATTTCTTCTTTTTTTTATCTACAATTCCAGGCTGGATTTCGGAAGCATAACAGGCAACAACATAGATCTCTAGTTGTGTAGATTTGGGCTAGTTCAGATGATGGATATTTTAACTCTTGAGAGTGTAAAAATGAAACCAAATGGACCCGCAAGGGTCCATTTGGTTTCATTTTACGTTCTCAAGAGTTACATCTGGTTAAACAACTTACCTAGCTAGGGACCACCTGGAACCCTCTCAAGGACCACTGTATCAAATATCTTTGTCAAAAATAGCACATTCCATGAGCTTGTAGACTAGCTATTATCACTGAATGCTCGCCTATTTTTGTAAAATGTTTTACGTATGATGACATGGTCAGAATAGGGATGTTAAGGTTGAAACTGTGAAATTAATGAAAATATGTCTTGAAAAAAAAAATAAAAGGGAACAAATTAAACATGCGTTTGTGGCACGGAATGTGAGGATGATTTGTTTGGTGGCCCACGGAATGTGATGTAGGAGAGTGCCCCTCATTTCACAGGAGTGTGATTTGTAGACAGACTACTTACTTGGACTGGGCTAATACTCCTATGACTTCGGCATAGAGATCTGCTACAGTGTGCATGTTGCCAGTGTTAGGACCATGGTACCTGTGGGATACACAGTTTAAGTTAGAAAGGAACTCCACCCATTTTCAACATTTTAATATGTCATTAATATACCTTAGAGATGTTGTGTATGTGGACGTGACAAAAAAGGTCCCCCAATTCTGTATTTCCTAAAAATGGAGGTCTAAAAAAAATCATTAACATGGTGAAATACATCTGATGACATCATCAAAATGTATTTCATCATGTTAATGATTTTTCTTTCAGACCCCTTTTTTCCTGAGAGGGTACAAATGGAACCAAATGGACCCGCTAGGGTCCATTTGGTTCACATTTGTATCCTCTCAGGAAAATTTTGAAAATGGGTGGAATTATTCCCCTTTAAGGAATAAAAACCCAACGGTAAGCTGGGGCAGACAAACAAAACTTGAAAGAATAAAAAAACAAGAAATGGTTGTAAAGAAACAAAAAGCTTACCCCTCTTTATATCTAAAGTGCTTGAAGGCTAAGTTAATGACATCATTGACAAGGCTGTCAAGGACAGGGTGGAGCGGCATCTGGTTATGGAGAGAGAGAGAGAGAGAGAGAATAGTTATCTGATCCATCTTATGTCCTGTTTATAGACCTGCGCAGTGACGTCACCGCCCCTGTTCCAGAAGTGGATTCCCCATTCATTTTTCACATAGACTTTTCGAAAATGATTCATATATTCAAGACGATTACACCGAGGACAATGTCAACTAGGGTCGTGACAAATCATGACGACACACACGATCTTTTGGGACAATCAAATAATTTCTAAGATGAAAAACAAAACAAATAGTGTTGTATCCTGCCGTTTTCTACTTCTTGCTAATTAGATATTATATGATGATATTGTGTGTGTCATCATGATTTGTCATGACCCGAGATGGCTTTGTTCGTGGGGAAATCGTCTTTATATAAATTATTTTCGAAAAGTCTATGAGAAAAAATGAATGGGGAAAACACTTCCGGAACCGGGGCGGTGACGGCACTGCGCAGGTCTATAAGGTAAGCCTCCTGTATTTCTACACGAATGTGTTGTTCACAATGTACGTATAATAATAAATAATGTGTGGGGCTACGGCTACATGCATGAAGTGCAATCTATAGTCACCTGTTTTAAAACTTCTATGAGGACAAGCGAGAAGATAAAGTCGATAGCCAAATCCCTCCTCTCAAGTAGATAATCTCTCTGCTGCTCATCACTGTTGAGAGTGGGAGAAAATGATGTGTCAGTATGGGGATTGGAAACGTTCAGAAATAGCAGTTAGAACAATATTTGGAGAAAAAAGATTAAGTGTGCTTTTGGCTTTCCCGGTAAAATCGTTTCACCAACTGAATGCAACAGGGATTTTCAACCTTTTTGGCACCAGGGCCCACCAAATATTCAGAATTTGAGCTACGGACCACCATTTAATGACATTTTAGCCCCGCAGACCCCAAACTAAAGATTTATTTTGTTTTTGTCCACAATTCCAGGCAAAACAGTCAAATATACATCAAAAATCATTCTTCTACATTCTCTAGTTGTGTAGACTTGGGCTAATTTACATGAATATGATGAATGACGATGAATATTTTAACTCTTGAGGGTGTAAACATGAAACCAAATGGACCCGCAAGGGTCCATTTGGTTTCATGTTTACGCTCTTAAAGAGTTACATCTAGTTACCACATAATGTAACTCACTTTTTGCATTTGGTATTTGCTCGCGGTCTGTACTGGTGTATCTCGTCCTCCAGTCCGTTCTGCCTCTTGTACCAGTCGAACAGGGTGCGTAGGATGGAGGGCAGGCAGTACTCAGCCAGAGAGCTCATGGAGCTTATCAACTGAAACAACACCAAGCAAAAAATGTGGTCATCAAAATGCACTCTACAGTAGCACACCATATCATACACGGATGGTCATCTATTATGGTAGGGGTGGGACAATTCACTTACCTCACCATACGATAATATACTGATATTTAGGGTCCTGAATCGATTTATATTGCGATTAGTTATGATGCGATTCGATTTGTTATGTCTGTGCTTGACTGTGCTTTTATCATACTAGAACAAGGGGGATTCCACCCATTTTCTTTTTTTTTCTGAGGGTGTACAAATGGAACCAAATGGACCCTAGCGGGTCCATTTGGTTCCATTTGTACCCTTTCAGGAAGAATGGGTCTGAAAGAAAAATCATTAACATGGTGAAATACATCTTGGTGATGTCATCAGATGCATTTCACCATGTTAATGATTTTTTCAGACCTCCATTTTTAGGAAATACAGAATTGGGAGAACTTTTTTTTATCAGCGGCTGGTTAACCAGATGTAACTCTTTGAGAGCGTAAAAATGCCTTGCGGGTCCATTTGGTTTCGTTTTTACACCCTCAAGAATTAAAATATTCATCATGTTGAATTAGCCCAACTTAGTCTACACAACAAGAGAATGTAGAAGATTAATGGTCATTTTGATCTGTATGTTCCAGGCAAAGCATCTAGCGCATTCTAGTGCATTTTGGATCTTGTCCAGGCCACTAGGTGGCGCAGGCCACCGGGAAAACTCCCTGTACTCCAGATGGCCAATCCGCCCCTGTTTGACACCCATGGTTTAGTCAGAGTTTATTCCACTAGGGACCCTCGGGGGCTCCGTCCGTGTCCGTGCAGAAGGGGACAAGGTGCCCGGCCACGAGGTGGCCTCTCTCTGGCCCCCGGGGAGGTGGAGAGGAGAGAGAAGAGAGAGGAGAGGGGGAAGGAAGGAAAGGCGGGACGGGTTCGGCTCCGCAACTCCGAGGCGCACACAGGAAGGGAGGAGAAGTCTGGTCAGGCCGGGGGAACACTGCGCCCTTCATTCAACACCGAGCTGCGCTGTATGGGAGAAGAATCCTGGCTCTGTGCGGCTGGCTGGCTGGCTGAATGGCCCCCAAGCAGCAGCAGCAGCAGCACAAACACAGCCCTGTGGCCGTGAAAGGGCCCTCTCTGCACATACAGCCAGGGGCGGATTGGCCATCTGGAGTACAGGGAGTTTTTTCCCGGTGGCCTGCGACATTTTTTTTTTTTTTTTTTTTTTTTTGAAAAGTCCAGGGCAGGCCACTAGGGCGCCAGGCCCAGGCCAGGCAAACTAGTGTTTCTATCCTTCAAAAAAGAAAAGGTGTCCCACACCAGAGCCTTCAAGTAGGAGAGTTGCAAACAGTGTTGCCAAGATCCAAAATGCACTAGTGGCACTTCCAAAATGCACTAGAATGCGCTAGATGCTCGCCTGGAACATACCGATCAAAATGACCATTAATCTTCTACATTCTCTAGTTGTGTAGACTAAGTTGGGCTAATTCACGTGATGAATATTTTAACTCTTGAGGGTTTCATTTTTGCGCTCTCAAAGAGTTACATCTGGTTAACCAGCTGCCCCCCCACCAGGGTGGCCTGGCAAAGGCAAAATTGTCCCGGTGGGAAAATATGTGCCAATCCGCCCCTGGTACTGTATGGGGGCACACCTATTGCACAAGCAGTGCCAGCGCTCCTCTTAGGTAAACACCTGAACCCCCTGCCCTTGACTGCATGGCTCTGAAAGACCTTTTTTGGGATGTTAGCGTTGGGGCCTTTCAGTCAGCCCTAACCCAAGCCTTTTCATGTCGCGGTGCATTCGCGCCGGACGCCGGTTTTAGCCGTCTGGGCGACGCACATGCAGACAGAGTTGCAGACTTCATACTGTATGTGGCTCTATCAAATGCTACCTCATGTGTTTGCTGTATCTCGTGGTAAAATAACAAACGAATGAATAAATCCAAAGCGATAACTGAACATTTTTTGTTGAAGATTTCTCAAATATGAGAACAATTTCTAAACTATTTCTAAAAGCTAAGCTCACTGTGAGCTTGTACAGACAATTCTTTAGTAGCCAAAGTGCGGCATACAATAGGGTTATAGTGGTTCAAATGATTGCGATGCTATATTAGTAATTTTGCTGGGGACCCCCTCTATAACCCACTCTGAGAACCAGTGAGATAATCAACTCAATGTGTCACTATTTGAAATTTCCTCTCGCAGTACTTACTTGGTCAAACTGAGGATCTTCCCCCCTCTGAAGAGACTTTGTTAATGGTTTTTCCTGAAAACACGCACACACACACACACGCACACACACACACACACACACACACACACACACACACACACACACACACACACACACACACACACACACACACACACACACACACACACAAAAGATTATTGATCAAGTGGTGGCACTCTAAGTTTAGCTTATAGATTCATCTGAGCCAGGGGTTTTGAACCTTTTTGACACCAGGGACCACCATTTATTCAGCATTTGAGCCACGGACCACCATTTGACGACCTAAAAATAAAGATTTTTTTTTTGTTTTGTTGACAATTCCAGGCTGGGATTTTGCAAACAAAAACAGCGTAGACTTCTTAATTAAATAGTGCTAATTCAGATGATGAATATTTTAACTCTTGAGAGTGTGAAAATGAAACCGCAAGCGTCCATTTGGTTTCATTTTTACATTGTCAAGAGTTACATCTGGTTATCCAACTTTCCATCATTTAGCCTGGGGACCACCTGGAACTGGTGGTCCCCGCACCACCTGTTGAAAACCCCCTGAGCTATAAGGACTGTCTGGAGAATATTTCTGAAAAGTAGCCTAGCAGTCTGTCTCTCTTTAATCAAGCAGACAGTCATCCATCTGAAGCCAGGCTGGAGCTATACTATGTCTCTGTCACACATTAGAGATGGAATTTGAGTGATGAGTTCCATTACAGTAGGTTTCACTCATCACAGATAATGCCTATATATAAAGTATGGTCTCTGGGCTCGACTAGCCTCCATCTCCAGGCGCTGGGGGATGAGAGCCTGGAGTTACGGTACCCCAAAACAACTGACGGAAGCCGGGACTTCCGGTTAGTTAACTTTCCGCCGGAAGTTAACTATCCGATTCAGGCACACCAGCAGACAGCGGCTCCAGGCTTGAAGCTGCCACGCTGGTGGCCAAGTTTGGTACTGCAGGCGGGTGGAATTCATGCACGAACGCCCCGAGAGCACGCACGCTCGTTTGCTTTGTGCACGTGGACAGGGCAGTTTGTTTTTAAGTTGTTTTCTGAATAAACCAGCGGTCCTCACGTCATATACTACCTCTCAAAACATAACGTATGTATTATATGACAGATAATAAGCTCAATGCAAACCCACAAGCTTGTTTTTTGATGCTTTTTGATGTTTTTTTCCTTTGCTCATGCGCGACGGCGCTCGTTCATGGTTCCCATAATCCCTTGCGTCGGGCGCGTTCATGGAGAAATACTTCCGCATTGGGGCACCAAATTTTGGTGCTCAAATGCGGAAATAGGCGCACTTCCGGCGGTCTTCCGGGTGCTTCAAAGCGCCAATGAGCAACTTGTATTGAAATGAACGGCAAGGGGGCGGGGCTGTCGCTCGAGTCTGGTCTCTGTTATATTATTACTCTATGGATTCAGGAGTCACGATGTGGTGCTCCGAAAATTTATACCCCACAGAAACATTTTATTTCTCCCTTTGTGCTCACCAAGCTGTCGTAAAAGATGAAATTGTGTGCACTTTGCACACAATTTTTTATAAGTGCTTTTATAACTGCTTTGTTCGTTAGAATCTTTTTTTTTTTTTTTCTGAAAATAACATTGAACAAGTCAAGTCGCTAGTGAGGACTGAACAGGGTTGTTTCTATGGGGACTGTAAATACACTTCACCTCCACAACTAACGTTCTCAGTCTCAAAAGCGCACCGTTTAACCAGGGGGGGGGGGCTCAACAAACTCTTCTTCTGCACTGAAATGTCTCCTTGGTGTGTCTTGTATTGTATTTTCTTTTGCATTGTATTGCATCCTGTTCCCAAGGACAGCACATGAAGGCTGCTTGTGAAGACGTCTTGGCATCTGCTAATCTATTCTGGACAGCAAGAATTGTATAAAAGCCAGGTTGCATCAAACACTTTGTGCCGAGGGCAGCAGTGGCTTAGGACAGTGGTTTTCAACATTTTTCATACCAGGGCCCACTATTTATTCAGAATTTGAGCCACGATTGACCATCATTTGATGACATTTTAGCTCCACAGACCCCAAGACTAAAGATTTATTTTGCTTTTGTCCACAATTCCAGGCTGGATTTCAGAGAAAACAAAACAGTCAAACATATACAGATCAAAATGACCATTAATCTTCTACATTCTCTAGTTGTGTAGACTTGGTCTAATTCACAAGGTGAATATTTTAACTCTTGAGTGCGTAAACATGATGTTTAAGCTCTCAAAGAGTTACATCCGGTTAACCAACTTTCCATCATTTAGCCTGGGGACCACCAGGAGTCGTCTCAGGGACCACTGGTGGTGCCCCGGACCACCTTGACCCCTGACTTAGGAGGTACACAGCGACTGCATTTGCTTGAAATCCGTATGTTCCGCAGGTTTGATTCCTGGTGTCGAAGAAGTGTCCCTGAGCAAAACGCTGAACCGCTAACTTCTCCTGATAAGCATCGGTTGGTGCCTTTCATGGTTTTCAATGCCATCGATGGATAAAAATACATTGGATGAAAGTGCTATTATATATGCAACAATTTAGTAAGTAAGTAAGTAAAATTTATTTATAAAGCACTTTTCAAAACACAGTTACAAATTGCTGTACAATGTCAAAATAAAAACAAATCACACACAAGGTGAAATTACAACAAAAGAGACCTACAGAATAAAATAGCGCAACAGGAACAACAGAGAACTTAAAAAACAAGATATCACGAGCAAAAGTGCAAACGATATAAATGCGTTTTAACTAAGACTTAAATTTACTTTGTGCCTTGTATTTAATATGTACCCTGTGGGGCAGAGTACAATACAGCTTTTGTGACCCTCATATTCAGCTTAAACTGGTTTGAAGTGAACCACCATACTAGTATATTAGTGTACCGTAATTTCCGGACTATAAGCCGCTACTTTTTTCACATGCTTTTGACCCTGCGGCTTATACAACGGTGCGGCCAATCTATGGATTTTTACAGGTAACACAGGGGTGGTCCCTGAGAGGGTTCCAGGTGGGCTCCGCAGACTAAATGATGGAAAGTTGGTTAACCAGATGTAACTCTTTGAGAGCGTAAACATGAAACCAAATGGACCCTTGCGGGTCCATTTGGTTTCATGTTTACACTCTCAAGAGTTATGATATTCACCATCTAAATTAGCACCACTTAATTAATAAGTCATAAGTCATGTTCATTTTGGTCTAATTTTGAAGTTTTGCCTCTTTTGTTTTGCGAAAATCCATCCTGGAATTGTGAACAAAACAAAAAGAAATCTTTAGTTTTGGGGTCTGTGGGGTGAAGATGTTGTTAAATCGTGGTCTCTGGCTCAAATGCTGAATAAATAGTGGGCCCTGGGATCAAAAAAGTTGAAAACCACTGCTCTAACATGAAGCTTATTGCCTGGTGCGGCTTATAGTCAGGTGCGGCTTATACAAGGAAAAAAAATCTGTATTTTGCCCCAAATTTAGCTGGTGCGGCTTATATTCAGGTGCGGTTTATAATCCGGAAATTACGGTACATGCATGGTTAGGGGGAAACGCTGCAGTGAGGGTACAGACTTACTAGTATACTAGTGTACACATGGTTAGAGGGAAACGCTGCAGTGAGGGTACAGACTTACTAGTATACTAGTGCACACATGGTTAGAGGGAAACGCTGCAGTGAGGGTACAGACTTACTAGTATACTAGTGCACACATGGTTAGAGGGAAACGCTGCAGTGAGGGTACAGACTTACTAGTATACTAGTGTACACATGGTTAGAGGGAAACGCTGCAGTGAGGGTACAGACTTACTAGTATACTAGTGTACACATGGTTAGAGGGAAACGCTGCAGTGAGGGTACAGACTTACTAGTATACTAGTGCACACATGGTTAGAGGGAAACGCTGCAGTGAGGGTACAGACTTACTAGTATACTAGTGCACACATGGTTAGAGGGAAACGCTGCAGTGAGGGTACAGACTTACTAGTATACTAGTGTACACATGGTTAGAGGGAAACGCTGCAGTGAGGGTACAGACTTACTAGTATACTAGTGCACACATGGTTAGAGGGAAACGCTGCAGTGAGGGTACAGACTTACTAGTATACTAGTGTACACATGGTTAGGAGGAAACGCTGCAGTGAGGGTACAGACTTACTAGTATACTAGTGTACACATGGTTAGAGGGAAACGCTGCAGTGAGGGTACAGACTTACTAGTATACTAGTGTACACATGGTTAGGAGGAAACGCTGCAGTGAGGGTACAGACTTACTAGTATACTAGTGTACACATGGTTAGAGGGAAACGCTGCAGTGAGGGTACAGACTTACTAGTATACTAGTGTACACATGGTTAGAGGGAAACGCTGCAGTGAGGGTAGAGACTACAGACTTACTCCCTGTGGTAATTAACACTTCCCTGTGGAACGAAAGCCATGACTAACAGCTTCCTAACAATCACATTCCCTTGGGGAGGACCAACATGGCATTGGACACAGGACTCAAACCAGTGAGAAGTCAGTCTGTCTTATCTTCCTCCTCTTCTATGTTAAAAAATGCTATTGCTATTGTATTTATGCTTGTGCGTGCATGTGAGTGTGCGCATGTGTGTGCACGTGCGCACATGCATGCATACGTACTGTACGTATGTATGTATATAATGTATACTGTATAAATTGTTTACGCATACCGAGAGCTGCTTGTTTCCGGGCAGTGAGTCTGCTGACCGAGCAGAGTGGTCAACATGTGTCGCGTCATACTATAGTTCCTCAAGTAGGATTTGTCTCTGAAAACACGCAGGTCTCCACCAGGTTGGGTTGCCTACCCAGAGACCACAAGAATTGCTCATGGACACTTAGAATAGGATCTGAAAAATCTAAGTGACCACATGATCCCAGAGATCATATATCGTATGTCAGGTTTTGGGCGAAATCTGTAGTAGCAGCAGCAAAAAGAACAAACTGTGACAGAAAATGTTAATCTGGTGCGAACGGGGTCAATAGGTTGTTTCATGAGTGATCCAACGTGAAGTGGTCTGTAGTCGTGTGCACGATGCGGCGATTTTTGCGATGGATGTTCTGTTCTGCCATGGCTTAGTGGGAACCAGTGTTGTTTTTGTCGACTAAGACTAAAGACTAAGTCGACTAAGGTTTTATTTTGATATTTAGTCGACTAAGACTAGACTAACAAAAATGAATTTCAAAAGACTAAATGGGACTAAAAGACTAAATGTGTGTTTTCAAAAGACTAAGACGAAGACTAAATCATAAACTAAGACTAATGGAAATAGGCATTTTTATCTTCTTTGTTTTCCCTTTCTTTTTAAGTAAGTGAACATATCTGCAGTATACATTGCATACATTTTCATGAAAGGAACTTAGTACTATTCCAGAAATGTGATACTAAGAGATAAAATGGGACATGTTTCATACTAAAAACTATCAATCGGTATAACATATATAAACCTACAATGTACAGGTATTTGTATGTACGACTAAACTACTAAGACTACGACTAAAGACTAAGACAGTAAGACTAGACTAAATCATTTTTGATATTTTGTCGACTAAGACTAGACTAACAAAAATGAATTTCAGAAAACTAAATGGGACTAACTAAATATGCCACATTCAGGGATTAAAGTAAAAAAAAATCTTGAGACTGAAAATGATCTTTTGCAAATAAGCACTGAGCTAATTAAATGACACCTGTGAAATCCTCAGGACTGAAATCAGTACCCAGTACTGAGAACTTTAATCCCTGCATATTAAAAAGACTAAGACTAAGACTAAATCAAAATATTAAAAAAAAAAAAAAAAAAAAAAAAACGCTGGTGGGAATGTGTGCGCAGATGCAAAGATTCCCAGCAACTGCTTAAATATTATGATTCAGGTCACGTACTAGCTATTGAAAGCCTCCATCAGGGGGTCTGGGACAGACATTTCTCCAACAGAGACAAACAATTTCCATTAAGCACCTTAATCATGTGGGTCTTTGAGCATGCCACTGGTTATATTTACTTATAAGCACCTTGGGGTTGTGTCATTACTGTTACAGCAGCTAATGGAACAGAACAGGCAACCAAACAGCAGCTGTCTTCAAGCATCCAGCTCTGAACTTCTGCCTGCCCTCCATATGAAACACGAATGTCAAGATAGTATCTTTCAGCCCTCTTGTATATCTTGTATATTACCTGCCCTAATTCCAACAAACTATTCTCCCAGGACATTTTATGTTACCTGCATGTTTATATTTGATCAAATACCTCATTGTAACATACATACAGGTCCACTAGGTAAAAATATGACTTAAAAGTACATTATTGTTTCTGATCAGTAAAAGGAAGACCCTTTCTACCCTTCCAACTTACAGCTGAATACGTCTCTCTCACCCGACCCTGTAGGCCATACCTGGGCATTATGTGGCCCGGGGGCCAAATGCGGCCCTTTGGCTGACTCTGACCGACCCGCAAAAGGGTATTGCGGTTTTCAACCAGTGGTCCAGGGAACATAGAAGGGGAAGAGTCAAATAATATAGCTATATATTTATTTAGATTTTTAGCAACAAAAAAAAGTTATCTCTATTACCTTTAACACCAGAACTACGGCATGGTCATCTAGATCGTTTTTTTGAGATTTTGAAGTGGATTTTCTCTGCCTGTGATGGTCTGAAAAGGTCCCCCTTGCATGACTTTTCCTAAATATGCAATTCAAGTCATCTATGTTTTTCTTTTCGTCTGTAATAATTTCTAAATATGAATTTAGAAGCGGAACTACCTAGAACGACGGGGCATTCGCGGTCAAATTGACCGTCCTCACCCACCTCCCCCGCTAATCCTCACAGAAGGATTTTCGCACCAGTCTAATGGGTTATTTGCATTTCAATTGTTGTCGAGTGTCGGGTGCGGCCTCTCTCTCTCTGTCTCTCTCTCAGCACTAAACTCTTTTTTCTATAAGCATGTGTTTGTGCCTTTTCCTCATTTTCAACTGTTTTTATTATATTGTTTTTTGCGCTACCGCAAAAAACAATATAATTTCAATTGTCGTCTGGTGCGGCCTCTCTCTCTGTCTCTCTGGTCTCTCTCTCTCTCTCTCTCTCTCTCTGCACTAAACTTTTTTATAATAATAATAAGGGTGATTGTAATTCAACAGTGTTTATTGTTTCACAATATAGCAAATAGCAAAATAAACAAATGGGAAATGCCTCGCCTACATGTAAGCATTATTTCTGTTGCGATACATGCATCTGCGTGGCAGAAAATGTTCTTTTTTTTTTAAGAGACACGCCGTGTGCATGTGTTCTGAGAGAATCAATGTTAAATTAGGCTACTGTCACTGTGTACCTTTTGAAGTATTTTATCAAAGATATAATCCATAACGGGAAATATAAGGGGAAAGAGCGTCGATCACCTTCGTTCTTGCTTTTCTTTTTTCTTGCCGGATAAAAGGCTGGCACAGGGGGGGAATGCCCCCCTAAACGCCCTAAATACGTTGTATAACGCAGTTGCCGCATAAGGTTTCGCCCCCCCAATTGTGAGAATTTATATCGGGGCCTGACAACAGCCGCCAGAGAGAGAGAGAGAGAGAGAAGCATCTTCGTGTCGGGGATTCGGTGGACCGGCGTTTCCACCGAAATCCCGACACTTACATTTGCTAGATCCCGCATCGTAGAGAACACCTAACCACATATTCTATACAGCATCTGAGAGAGAAGCTTTTTCCCGTCACGCAGTATTTTGAAATGTAAAAAATGGTCTAGAATTGACCGAGAAATGAATGATCAAAAAGAAGTCTTTTTTTGCCGCGAATTCCCAACTTATTTTGCCATTTACTTTATAACATTTCGCAGACTTGGGATAAATGCACGCCATATACAGCAAAAAAAAACAAAATGATTGAGAATTGACCGAGCTATAATTGTTTGAAAATAAGAGCTATAATCTTTGAGAATAGGCTACTCATGCATGTGTCTGTCCTAAGCCCGCAGCCAGGCTGCGTGCTTAGGAGGGTCAGGCTTAGCAGTAGGGATAAGGGAGAAAGAAAAGAAATTACAAAGAATATAAAATAAAAATCATTAATATAAAAAAAAGAAAAAAGAGGCGATTTGTCGACTCGTACCTTTTCGTGTCGCCGTGAACACGTGTCGACAATCGTGTCGATTTCCGACTTTTTTCACATCGCTAACAAGCACACCGGCACATCGGATATAATTTCGTTTCGTTTTTAATTTCCATTTCCACGGAAATGATTTATTTGTATGAGAAAACAGACAGAGAGAGAGACAGAGAGAGAGACAGAGAGAGAGAGAGAGAGAGAGAGAGAGAGAGAGAGAGAGAGAGAGAGAGAGAGAGAGAGAGAGAGAGAGAGAGAGAGAGAGACGCTATAGCATCTCGGCAAAGCTGCACATTATAAACTAAAATGACTAAATGGACTAAAACCCTTTGGCGGGTCTGTGTGCACTAAATAACAGATGAAATAAAAAATAAAACTTAGTTACTTACTAAAAGTAAAAAAGTAAAAGTCAAAACACAATGACAAGTCTTGGACTCTTCAATTGGAATGTAAATGAGCCATTAGCTGGAACAATAGAGCTCTTCTTGGCATGGAGGTGTGAACTTTCAAGGGGAGAGAAAGGGTGAGGATTCCATCGGTCTATAAGACCTCTGAGCTCAGTAGTTCTAGGTATAACTCCTACCTCAGTAGTTCTAGTGTTAAAGGGATGAATATGCCGAAATTAAACCTCGTCTGTATGGTTATACTATCGTGCATCCGTGCCTCTGTGTCCCTGTCTCAGCACATACTGTAGTGGAACACCAGAGGAGGGGGTTCCAGACTGTATACTGTAGTGGAACACCTACGTCACTGCCCTAAAAGTGACGTAGGTGGTAAACGTTTCCCAGAACACTGAACACTGCACAAGGAGGCAGAGAAGAGCAGCAAGGCACGCACAGAAATACTTTCTCTTTTCTCTAGCGCCACCGTGTGGCTTTTTCTTTTACATTTATATAATTTTTCACATATTTACAGCATTTAAAGGCATTCCGTACCGGCGAAGCACTCCTTTAAGTTCTCCCTACTGCACAGTTCTCAGTGTGCAACAAAGTGTGAATCACAAAGTGTGAATCACAAGTTCTCATTTCTATCCCTGCACGTTGCGCCCACAACAACATCAGTTCAAAGATTCTCAGGTATTGTGAACTGTCGGCGTGGATGTAGAAGCATTCTGTTCCTGATGTGTGTATTTGTCAGCAGAATTCTGCCGAGTGTGTAGAGCACACAGTCTGAGTTGGCAAAATCAAAAGCCAGAAAGGCCAGTGTTACATTGCACTGATATAACTCATATGAACTGGTGGAAATTCATCTCAAAATCGGATTACTCTCTCACGGCCAAGCATCACAGTCAAGCACATGTGAATCTGTGCTGTGCAGTCGGCACCGCAGCTCACCAAAAATTATACTGTACCTGTCAACTACTCAATCACCACATTGTCAGTTGAATATCAGTCATTTTCAGCGAGTTACGGTGTCTTACATCAGTGGTTTTCAACCTTTTTCATACCAGGGCCCACTATTTATTCAGAATTTGAGCCAGAGACCCCAAAACTAAAGATTTCTTTTGCTTTTGTCCACAATACCAGGCTGGATTGGGGAAACAAAACAGTCAAACATCAAAATGATCTTCTACATTCTCTAGTTCTGTAGACCTGGACTAATTCAGATGATGAATATTTTAACTCTTGAGAGTGTAAACATGAAACCAAATGGACCCGCAAGGGTCCATTTGGTTTCATGTTTACACTCTCAAAGAGTTACATCTGGTTAACCCACTTCACATAATTTAGCCTGCATGGGGACGACCTGGAATCCTCTCAGGGACCACTGGTGGTCTCCAGACCACCTGTTGAAAACCCCTTCCCAACCTTCCCAGGCTGAGCTGACTTACCAGTGGCTCGGCCATGATGATGCGGATCTTGCGCTCGGACTCTGTGGTGAAGTTGGCGAACATGCTCTTGAGGACATATTCGCCCGGCTTGCTCTCTGGGTCGATGCTGATGGGCATCATGGCTGGAGGACCACTCTCTCCCTGAGGGAAGCACACCGGAGGGATGGGCGGCTTGCTGTAACCGTTCCCCACTGGCGAGGCTGTGGAAACAGCAAAGGAATAATAAGAGTCAGGTATGGAAGTCCATTTCATTAAGTCAACACGTAACACATCGACCGCGATCGCGTGTTCTTCGTTTTCTGCTGTATGCCACGGCTCATGCCAGTGTAAATCGGTAAAAAAAAAACCTTATTTTGAAGCGCCAGACCTCCTAAACCGGATGTGCGATGATGTCATGCTGTTTCTGGTGTCTTGACTAACCTGACCTCTCACGATCAGAGCAAATAGTTCCGGGTCAAAAGTCAGGAAGTGACGTCTAGCCCTAGTTGATTTACCCGTGTGCCCATGACATTCAGGGGCAGATTCTCAGGAGAGGCTTTTGAATGCATTCGATTGAATGGGTGCGAATGGGACAAAAAAAAAAGTTGTCGCAGCAATTCTGTTCCAAATGAATGTCAGCAACGGGAACTTTATCAGACGATGCGCTCGGACTACCGTATTTTCCGGACTATAAGGCGCACTTAAAAGCCTTTAATTTTCTCAAAAATCCACAGTGCGCCTTATAATCCAGTGCGCCTTATATATGGATTGTTTGACTGCAGGTGCTTCTATTCTGTGTTAACTGTAATAGCTTCTATTCTCTGCGCCTTATAATCCAGTGCGCCTTATATATGAAAACAGTTTTACAAGGTGCGCCTTATAATCCGATGCGCCTTATAGTGCGGAAAATACGGTAATAGTTGGATCAAAGAATGAAATCTACATTTCGTCATTTTCTGCGCCGTCATCGTTACCGGCGGACGGGACCGAGCGCGATGCGCACGACGACCGCACAATTGTGGCAGGAGGGACAACTGGCTTATGAGATTGTCCAAAAGGACAGCAGCTTTCTCCAAGGCGGTTCCTTATTCCTGATGCGAGTGCTTAAAACACCTGACCTGCGCCTGGCAGCTGTTGTTTTCATTTTGCACTGAAGACGTCATTGCCGTTCTTCAGCTACAGTAATTATCCGATGTGGCTCTTTGTTTAATTACTGTATATGCAGCGTTAGGCCACACAGTCCACAAGCAAGGCAACTATAATTACTGCTAAACTGTAACCCGATGTTAATGTCCTGCACCTCAAAACTAGAAGCAACACTAGAGATGCTGGCGGTGTGTCTCCTCCTCTGCGTTATCAGTGCCCCATACCCAAGGCGGGGTTGGAGAAATGGGCCTAGACTGCCTCCACCCTGGCCAGCCGGGGCACCTGATGGAGGGAACAGGAACTGGTGGGAATAACGTGTTCCTTCCACGTGCTACATCCATTAGGACAGGGGTGTCAAACCCAAATACAGAGTGGGCCAAAATAGAAAAATTGGTACAAGTCGAGGGCCGGAGATACCGTTCTGTGTTTCAACACCGGTTTACGATGACATCACTGTCAAACACCAAAAAGTAATTTCCCTTCAAAAATCAATGTCTCTTAATGGCAAGATAATTGTAAAGATGAAACTGCCTGCATTAAAAACTGTTTTAAGTTATAATTAAAAATAGCAGGTGTTCACGTGTCATAGCGCGCCACAGAGTGACGTGAACACCTGCTATTTTTCGGGATTTTTTTTTTCTTCTATGATCCTCACCTAGTGCTGCTTTCATATTTAATTGAGAAGTTCTAATACTAATTCAATATCATCCCACGGGCCAAAGACACTGTAAATCATTCATGGGCCTGATTTGGCCCCCGGGCCTTGAGTTTGACATATGTGTATTAGGAGAAATTCCCCTCAAAAGCACAAAGAAAGTGTACAAAACACCTAGTTGGATGTTTAAAATGTGCACTTAGCCAATTCACGGTAACACATAACAACTGTGGACCCGCAAGGGTCCATTTGGTTTCATTTGTACTTTCTCAAGAGTTACATCTGGTTAACTTTAACTGGGGACCACCTGGAACCCTCTCAAGGACCACTGGTGGTCCCCGGACCACCTGTTGAAAACCCCTGCATTAGTACATGGATAGATGCTATAGTGCAGTTACTGTAATACTGTAATACTGAGACATACAAAATCATTAAGCAGCAAATCATAGTCTGAATTAGCACCAACTCTAGTCTACAACTAGAGAATGTAGAGGAATGGACATGTTTGATGGTTGACTGTTTTTTGCCAAATCCAGCCTGGAATTGTAGACAACAGCAAAACAAGTCTTTAGTTTTGGGGGTCTGTGGGGTGAAAATGTCATCAAATAGTGGTCCTCCGTGGCTCAAATGCTGAATAAATAGTGGGCCCTGGTATGAAAAAAGGTTGAAAACCACTGATGTAGAGGATGATCAGCTGTCAAATACCAGTATGCAGTCCCTACAGTAATCAGGTAGTGCAGATAAGTCTGTAGCCACGCTACAACAACTATTGATTCAACTGCAGGTATTGAACAGAATAACTGGGAGTGCTATTTCAATTTAATGACCGATAGCAGCTAAATCAATTGCCCTCGCGGGTCAAAGGAACACAAGACCATTACATTAGTGAATTGCTTAAGCAGCTATTCTCAGGCTGTTAACTGCTGAACACTTTCCACGAAAACGCAAGCAGCCAAATCACAGCCCAGACATAATCCAGCCGTGGATATGACACGGGTCACTACGGGCCTATTATACCTAAGCCATCAGATAAAATAAACAAACGCATAAAGGTCATGATATTTAGTGAACAAAGGCTTCAAAGTGTATGTACATTAAAGGACCACTTCACCGTGTACATGGTAAAATAGCACTATTTTTTTTTCTACTCAATCTGTGTCTCACAGGAGGGCTGTGGACAGTTCAGAAACTTATTCCAATGACATCATCAATGGTGGAATCCAATGTGATGATGTCATTGGAAGAAGTTTCTGAACTGCCCACAGCCCTCCTCTGAGACACAGGCTGAGTAGAAAAAAGTAGTGGCATTTTATCATGTACGTTAGTGAGGACCTGTTATATGAAGATACATTGAAAAGTGGTGAAGTGGTCCTTTAACAGTAGTCCTCCGTAAGTTGCAGGGGTGGTGGGGGTGAGGGGTGAGGGGGGCACTGGCATGGGTAGAGACTGAGTTCTTTGGCAGCAGTTTTGATGATACGTCACATGAGCGATGATGATGATGATGATGAGTGTCCAGCATGTATGTGTGTATGTGTCTGGCATCGCGGCTTCCAGCTCAGCATGCACCTACCCAAACCCTTGATGAAGTTGATGACGCTGGCTTTGCACCAGCACACGGCCGTCCCGTCCATAGTGGGCAAGGAAGATAATAGTATCCACTGTTGTGTGCCGAGGCAAGGCAAGAAAAAAAATGCACCCTAGTAGTAGTAGTGTACAACTCCACTAAAGCCCATCACGTCCAGCCGCAAGTCCGATGACTCTGTCCCCAGGCAGGGCAGAGCTCCATGCACCATGTTGAACATGGGGTAAGGTTAGGTTTAAATTCAAAAGTAGGGGTATAGGGGTAGGGGTTGCTACTTTAGACAACACGATTCTCTCTCTCTCTCTCTCTCTCTCTCTCTCTCTCTCTCTCTGCCTTCCTGTGTCGGCTCACTCTCTCTCACGCCTTGTGACCAAGCAGTGTCTTCCAAGATTGAAGGTCAGGGCAGGAATTTTTAGCTGAGGCACACGGCGCAGTGATGAGGTCTAACATGCTACGGTGGCATAGCTGTGGGACTATATTTATCCTGGGGGCACACACTATACTGACAGATCATCAGCAGCCCTCCCTCCCTAACAACACCCCACCACCACCATGCAACACATGCTGCACAGATCACCAGTGTAAACACCACTCACTGTATCGCTGAATGTCTGTTACAGCAGGGGTTTTCAACCTTTTTGACTCCAGGCAGGGACCACCATTTATTCAGCATTGGAGCCACGGACCACCATTTGATCGCAT
This sequence comes from Benthosema pterotum, assembly GCA_039105355.1. Classification (NCBI taxonomy): domain Eukaryota; kingdom Metazoa; phylum Chordata; class Actinopteri; order Myctophiformes; family Myctophidae; genus Benthosema; species Benthosema pterotum. Next base: position 42,923,542 of record CM076977.1, on the reverse strand, counting down.
TTTCACCCCAAAGACCTAAAATTAAAGAATTCTTTTGGTTTTGTCCACAATTCCAGGCTGTATTTTGCCAACAAACAAACCAGTGTAAACTTCTTAATTAAGTGGTGCTAATTCAGATGATGGATATTTTAACTCTTGAGAGTTACATCTGATTCTCAAGAGTTACATCTGGTTCCATCATTTGGGGACCACCTGGAAACTTCTCAAGGACCACTGGTGGTCCCCGGACCACTGGTTGAAAACCCCTGACTTACATTAAAGTGAGGCAGAATAAGTGATTTATTTTAAAAAAAAGATTGAGGGGACACTGAAGAAAGACAATCCGTAATAATAATATAGGCGAGGGGTTTTTAACAGGTCGTACTGAAAGACAATCCGTAATAAGTTCCAGGTGGTCCCCAGGTTAAATGAACTCTTTGACAGCGTAAACAAGAAACCAATCTGTATGTTTGACTGTTTTGTTTTCTCCGAAAGCCAGCTTGGAGGTAGACAAAATAAATCTTTAGTTTTGGGGTCTGTGAGGCTAAAATGTCATCAAATGGTGGTCCTCCGTGGCTCAAATTCTGAACAAATAGTGGGCCCTGGTATGAAAAAGGTTGAAAACCACTGATATAGGCAATAGGGGATTTTTGTTGGCAGGAATCTTTGCACATACAGCAAAAGGAATAAACAGTATTAAGGCAAACTTCTCAACAACAACAACAACAACGACAACAAGAAAAGTAGCTTATTATACTGTGACATAATATTACAGTAAGTTGCCCTGCAAACCTGATACTCGTTATCGAATAGTGCTCATATAGCAAACAGTAGGCTAGCGCTCGGTCGAAGCCCCACTGTTTGAAAACAGGAAAATAAATCACATTAAATGGAACACGAGGAAGCAGAGACGTTGTCTTCACATCTATCTCATGTGAATGAAGCAGCAGTCTCATGTTGCATGACTTCAGCTAGGGGAAGGGGAGGTAGAGAAAGCAACCAGTGTGGCACCAGTCTGAGAATCAGGGGCGGATGTAACATTTTCCAATTGGGGTGTCAGGAGAAAATGGCGTGGGTGCGACTTCATGCGATGAAGTCGCACCCATGCCATTTTCAGTTACAGGACTTTTATTAGGCAAGTAAAGCATCAATAATAACATCAGTTGTTGTTGAAGTCGCAACAGACACGCAGCATGCAAAAAGCTAAAGGTCTGACTCAGAGAGTTGTTTTATTTTCAATGATGAAATGCTGTTGGTTTAGTGGTGACACAGCTGTAGTTAGTATCAGACAGTAGTAGTGTTTCAAATCATTTTAAATATAAGCACTTTAATTTGAAATATCTTGGGTTGTTTTGCATGTTTGATGGTGCAGAGTAGACTGGGCATTTAGGCCGGGGGGGGCATTGCCCTCCCCCCATGCCCCCCATGCGTAGATCCGCCCCTGCTGAGAATAGGGAGCTGTATTAAGCCCTGCTGCAACACTACATGTGACTCGGCAAACAAGGAGCTTGGGCAGAGGCTGTTACATCATCGCCATGCTGAAAACTCCCTGAGCATGGCACTGCTCCCTAGGGGACAATACAAACATACATTTGTTTGTTTTTTCACCGCTACAAACGCATGCACACGTGCATACATTTTTATACCAGGGGTTTTCAACAGGTGGTCCGGGGACCACCAGTGGTCCTTGAGAGGGTCCCAGGTGGTCCCCAGCTAAGTTGTTTAACCAGATGTAACTCTTTGAGAACGTAAAAATGAAACCAAATTTGGTTTCATTTTTACGCTCTCAAGAGTTAAAATATTCATCATGTGACTTAGTCCTAATCAACACAACTAGAATATTAATAGTCATGGACAGAAGCAAAGGAAATCTTTAGTTTTGGGGTCTGTGGGGCTAAAGATATATCCTCAATTGGTGGTCCGTGGCTCAAATGCTGAATAAATGGTGGGCCCTGGGATGAAAAAGGTTGAAAACCCCTGATTTATACTATCCTTGTGGGGATGACAAAAGCATTTTTATAGCATGCATGGCTCTACAGGAGGATAGCCCTTTGCTTTTTGTGTGTCTACTGTCTAGAGCGGTGGTTTTCAACCAGTGGTCCGGGGACCACTAGTGGTCCTTGAGAGAGCTCCAGGTGGTCAGCTAAATGATGGAAGGTTGGTTAAAAAGATGTAACTCTTCTTTTCTCAAGAGTTGAAACATTCATCATGTGAATTAGCCCAAGTATACACAACTAGAGAATGTAGAACATTAATGATCATTTTGATCTATTATTTGACTGTTTTGTTTCCCAACTTTGTGGACAAAGGCAAAAGAAATCTTTTTTGGGCTCTGTGGTGCATAAAATGTCATGTCAAGTGGTCCGTGGCTCAAATTCTGTATAAATAGTGGGCCCTAGTATCAAAAAGGATGACAACCGCTGGTTTCACAAATGGTTGGACAAATCAGTGGCAGACTTTGAATGCAGTCGCAATGGCTGCCAATGTCTGCAGGAGTGGTCCATTTGGAACCAAATAACTCAAATCATGAGCATGGGCAATATAACTCTGCACGCACATTTACACCCTACACAGTGGAATCCTAGGTAAGGATTATGTTTAAAAATGTACTTTAAACATAACTATTCTAATTAACTTGCTGACCAACCAACCTAAAAAAGAAGAATTTTAGCCCCAAAGACCTAAAACTAAAGAATTCTTTTGGTTTCCAGGCTGGATTTTGCAAACAAAACAGTGTAGACGTCTTAATTAAATAGTGCTAATTCAGATGATGAATGTTTTAACTCTTGAGAGTGTGAAAATTAAACCAAATGGACCCGCAAGGGTTAATTTTAAGGGCTCATTTATATTTTGTTGAATTACATTGAAAATAGACTGTCTAGGCCATATCAAATCCCACTCAAAAGTAACATCCCACTCATATATAAATAGTACATAAATAGGGCCAACAGTATGACTCAGATAACCACACACTACCTAATAACGGACCGGGATCTGACACCATTTTGCGTAATAACTGCCTTGTCCAAATATCAGCCTAGTTCCTTATAAATGTCCGCAATCTACAATTTAGTAATCTACTGTATATCTTTCTAAACCATAAAAAAATGTTCCTTCTCTCAAGTGACTAAAAATAATGTCCCCATGAGGACCATTTCAACTGTTATTAGTACTATCCCTGTGCTGTGGGCCGCACACAATGATGGTAATACTACATGGCAAACATACTGTATAACTGCATGTACACACACACACACACACACACACACACACACACACACACACACACACACACACACACACACACACACACACACACACACACACACACACACACACACACACACACACACACACACACACACACACACACATTAAGCATCAATAATAACATCAGTTGTTGTTGAAGTTGCAACAGACACGCAGCATGCATAAAGCTAAAGGTCTGACTCAGAGAGTTTTCTGTTTTCAATGATGAAATGAAATGCTGTTGGTTTAGTGGTGACACAGCTAGTTAGTAGCAGTAGTAGTGTTTCAAATCATTTTAAATATAGGCAGTTTAATTTGAAATATCTTGGGTTGTTTTGCATGCCATCGAGTGTGGTACGTGGGGTAGACTGGGCATTTAGGGGGGCATTGCCCCCCCATACTCATGCCTAGATCCGCCCCTGATGGAGACTCGCCATATCCCATTGAGAAAACACTCAATTTAGAAATGTTTTGTGAACAGAGTGGGTGGGTGTATATTTACATGCCATTGTTGACCTGCTCCTACTCCTAGCTGTGAACCACTGTTCTAGTATCAACAGAGACTTTAGCCAGCTGCTGTTACAACTTACAACCATTCATAGCCTATTGCATTAATATGAATGGGTAGAAGGCATAGAAATAATTTTAGAACTTAACCACTTCACTGAAATTTCAGCAAGGAGAAACAATTTATCAAACGTGGTCTCTCTTGTCCACGATGGCCTTTCTGACATGTCAGTGGAGGAAGCCAAATTTTGGAGCCATTGACAACATGGTGTTAATTAACACACACATCATCCTGCTCAGGATTGATGTGCTACAAAAGGCGGAGACAAAAAAAGCTAAAGCTACTGACCATCAAGGTTAAAATAGTTAACTAAAATTAACTAAAAACGAAAACTAAAATTCAAAAAAACATTTGAGTTAACTGAAACTAATAAAAACTAAAAATGAATGCAAAATGATAGCTAAACTAAAACTGTAATGTGGGTTAAGAAAACTAACTAAAACTAACTGAAATTATACCCAAAATAACCTTAGTTTTAGTTTTCTGTAAAGCTAATATCCACTACTGAGTTCCATAACACTGGGGGTAAAAAATGTGTTCTTGTGGGAGAGTGCAATCATCCAGTCTACTAAGAAACTCAAAGCAAGGGTTCAATACCAACCTTTTCCTTCTACTTTGGCACATTTTTTTAATCTTATACCTGGCAACCAAAGCACAGGAAAAAAAATAAAATAAAACTAAAACTAAACTAAAACTAACTAAAACTAAATATTTTCACCAAAATAAAAACTGAATAAATACTAGCAAACCCGGCCGAAATCCTAACTAAAACGAACTGAATTAGAAAATAAAATATGTCAAAACTAACTAAAACTAAACTAAAATGGAGAATCCATAACTATAATAACCCTGCTGACCATCGGCCGTGTTTTAGCAAGCTGACATGCTGGAATGTTGTGAGGGTTCATTTGAGGTCATTTACAGTGTAAGAACTCGGCAACTGCTGAAATGCAAGCTGCATGTCTCTCACAGTGGATGAGAGATGGACATCCATCCATTCATCACCACCTTCCACAATGCAAGGCGGTGTAGAAATTACTTCCTATCTTCAACTCTTGACTACCACTGTTTCTAACCAACTAACAGTTGTGTCACCACTAAACCAACAGCATATCATCATTGAAAACAGAAAACTCTCTGAGTCAGACCTTTAGCTTTATGCATGCTGCGTGTCTGTTGCAACTTCAACAAAAGTCCTGTAACCAAAAATGGTATGGGTGCGACTTCCATACCACCCCCCCCCCCCCCATTGGGAAATGTTACATCGGCCCTGATCAGAGATCACCACAACTGTGCCTTTTTATTTTCAGAGCAAGAGTTGTGGAGAGAGGAGGCATTAGAGGAGGAGAGAACAAAACAAAACAAACAAACAAAATCAAAAGACCTGATGATGCATCTGCCACACAATGCTAGCTCTGTGCTGCTTGCACAAGGACTTGTACATTGGCAAAAAGAGGAAAGTACCCCTTTACCCCGGTGGTAAAGGGGTACTCAACCAGTGGTCCGGGGACCACCAGTGGTCCTTGAGAGGGTTCCAGGAGGTGGTCCCCAGGCTAAATGATGGAAAGTTGGTTAACCAGATGTAACTCTTTGAGAGCGACAAAACCAAATGAAATCTTTAGTTTGGGTCTTTTGGGGTGAAAAATATCATTAAATGGTGGTCCGTGGGTCAAATGCTGAATAAATTGGTGGTCCCTGGAAGAATCAAAATGGTTGAAAACTCATCCCTACTTTGCTTACGTCACAGTCACAACAAAAACAATTGAGGATTATAGATACAAGTGCTACTTAACATTCCATACACAACATGTCCACGCACAATCCATCAATGGCATCCTTCCTTGCCACCAACACTAAAGGAGACACTATGTGCTGCCCTTGACAACTAATTCAGCAACTACTGCTGTAGGCATTCTGCCAATCCAACAGAAAAGAGCACTTGAAGCAGATCGAGCCTTGGTAGCAGGGGCGGATCTAGGCATAGGTTTGGGGGGGCAGGGGCAATGCCCCCCTAAAAGTCATGACTGCCCCACCAAACGTGGTGGCAACCCAAATTTCAAAGATATTTCAAATTAGATATTTCAATTTAAAATGATTTGAAACACTACTACTGCTACTAACTAACTACAGCTGTGTCACCACTAAACCAACAGCATTTCATCATTGAAAAACAGAAAACTCTTAGCCTGGTACCACAGACTGATTTGTCGATGGCAACATAAACGTTCAATATATGAACGCTGAAGTTGTCATCTCCAATCAATGGTTGGAGATGGCAACTTCAGCGTTCATATGTGAACGTTTATGTTGCCATCGACAAATCAGTCTGTGGTACCAGGCTAGAAAACTCTCTGAACCAGACCTTTAGCTTTATGCATGCTGCGTGTCTGTTGTAACTGTAACAACAACAACAACAACAACAACTGATGTTATTATTGATGCTTTACTTGACTAATAAAAGTCCTGTAACCGAAAATGGTATGGGTGCGACTTCATCGCCCGTGGCGCGAAGCGACACAGACGATGAAGCCGCCCCCATACCATTTTCTCCTGCCCCCCCCATTGGAAAATGTTACATCCGCCCCTGCTTGGTAGGGGAAAAAAAAAAAACACAGAAATGTCTTCATTAGCACCTTGTGATTCATGCAGTGCATAAAGGCCAGTGTAAATGGATGTGGTGTTTTTGCTCAGAGATGAGATTAAGAGATCACATAATTAATGACCAGCGTTAAGAGCACAGATGCAGGCCTCCGGGGGTGATACAATGTCTGACTGTGTGTCTTTATATCAGCAACAAGGATTATGCAACATCATAAGGGAGATGGCACAACATTTCTTAGTGTAGAGAGAGAGAGAGGGGACGGTATGCCCTTTGGTATCCATTTACATTCAGGTTCATTCAACAGATATACTGTACCACAGGGGTTTTTAACGTTTTTGACACCAGGGAGGGACCACCAATTATTCAGCATTTGAGCCACGGACCACCATATGATGACATTTTAGCCCCAAAGACCTAAAACTAAAGAATTATTTTGGTTTTGCTCACAATTCGAAGGCTGGATTTTGCAAACAAAACAGTATATACCATTTTGCTTATGGTTAGGTTATAATAACAATGCTTGTGAGGCAGTGGTTTTCAAGCAGTGGTGCGTGGACCACCAGTGGTCCTTGAGAGGGTTCCAGGTCGTCCCCAGCTAAGTTGGCTAACCAGATGAAAAGTTGGTTAACCGGATGTAACACTTTGAGCGCGTAAAAATGAAACCAAATGGTTTCATGTTTACACTCTCATCATCTGAATTAGCCCAAGAATGTACAGTAGAAGATTAATGGTCATTTTGAACTATATGTTTGACTGTTTTGTTTCCCAAATCCAGCCTAGATTGGGGGGTCTGTGGGGCTAAAATATCATCAAATGGTGGTCCACGACTCAAATGCTGAATAAATGGTGGACCCTGGTATAAAAAGGGAAAACCACTGTTGTATGGGAATCCAGCAGGAATGCAGGTATAACTATGTTTTCCAAAAGTTTTAATAATGATGACATCACCAGGAGCATCACAACTGATGATGACTGACCGATATATTGGTGTGGTGTGGAGACTAATATTGTCCATTACTATTAGATTCTTCTGGTGCCGATATGTCTATAGCAAGGGTTTTCAACCTTTTTGACACCAGGGACCACCATTTATTCAGCATTTGAGCCACGGACCTCCATTTGATTACATTTTCCCTCCAAAAACTAAAGAATTCTTTTTGTTTTTTGCCACAATTCCAGGCTGGACTTTGCAAACAAAACAGTGTAGACTTCTTAATTAAGTGGTGCTAATTCAGATGATGAATATCAAATGGACCCGCAAGGGTCCATTTGGTTTCATTTTTGCATTCTCAAGAGTTACATCTGGTTAACCAACTTTCCATCATTTAGCCTGGGGACCACCTGGAATCCTCTCAAGGACCACTGGTGGTCCTCGGACCACCTGTTGAAAAGCCCTGGTCTATAGGTCTCCATTTTTAACCTTGTTTGACCTGGTGTCCCAATATTGTGGGCAACTAGGCACTTCATTAAAGGTGAAAACTGAATATCTCACAACGAATTACGATGATATTCAATGAGCTTGTATTTTTGCACCGCACTGTATATTTTAGATTTTCTTTTGGGGAAAAAAATAAGTAGTCTAGGACAGGGGTAGGCAACCTTAGGCACGGGTGTCAACATTGGCACTTCATAGGGTCATCACTGGCACAAGTGTGAGAGAGATGATTATTATTTTTCATTTAAATTAGGAGTTTTCAAACTTTTTCATACCAGAGCACACCATTTATTCAGCATTTTAATTGAGCCACGGACCAGCATTTGAGAACATTTTAGCCTCACAGACTCCAGAACTAAAGATTTCTTTTGCTTTTGTCCACAATTCCAGGCAGGATTTGGTAAACAAAAACAGGCAAAACATGTAGACAGGTGATGAATATTTTAACTCTTGAGAGTGTAAAAATGAAACCAAATGGACCCACAAGGGTCCATTTGGTTTCATTTTTACATTCTCGAAGAGTTACATCTGGTTAACCAACTTAGCTGGGGACCACCTGGAACCCTCTCAAGGACCACTGGTTGAAAACCCCTGATTTTAATATACAGTATACTGTATATATAAGAAGCTGTACAGTATAAAATCCACTCACATCTGCCGTGTTTAAATTACATGTTGTCACAATTAAACATACATTAAGCTCCGACTATCAAGCAAATAAAGATGCAGCACTTCATCTCCAAAATGTTGCCTACCCCTGGTCTAGGACTAAAATAAGGACCAACATCGGCCACAAAAACCTGGCATCTAATCATGCCGAGTCCCTTCTCGTCTCCATGTGGTCATGGATGGACCACAGTGGAGTTGGGAGCTCTAGTCTCTAGTATGCAGACCAAGGCAGGCTGAACCTCCACTAATCCTATTAGAGCCTCCCAGTATATAATAAGGGAAAGGAAAGCCGGAGGCTGAGACCAGAAGACAACAGAAGTGAGTTATGGCACCATCACCGTCAGTAGTAGTGAATTTGGCCATTGACAACTTGGAACTGATACTCCCTGATCCTCCTGATCCTATGTTTGTTTACAGGCCTAGTTAGCAGCCAGCAGCAGAACACAATTTGGTGGTAAAAAATTAAGTTATGGGGCCATTAGAGACTAGGCTACTTTTCGTGGTCTTTTAGATGGAAGTGAAAGCTTTCTAACTTCAGAGCAATAGAAACACTGAGCAGTAGACTGAGCAATAGAAACATGCTGAGCAACTCTGAATGTTCCGTAAGGTTCTACAAAGCAACCTTATTTAACCCCTGGCAAGAGGATAACAGATAGCCCCGGGGTGGCAGCAATAATAATTGCTGCCCCGTCTGCTTCTAGCGACAACAACAACAAAGACATCAACAACAACAAAGTAAGACAACAAACTACTCACTGCCACTCCACGACTTGAGCAGAGATTTGATGCTGATCTCAAAGAAGCCGGAGTCCTGCTGGCCGGCCATGGCCACAGCTCAGCTCAGCGAGGGGCACTTCCCTTCTGTGTGTGTCTGTGTGTGTGTGTGTGCGGTTTCCCAGGAGCAGCAACAGCAGTCAGACTGGGACGCAGCAGCAGGTACAGCCTGCTGTCACCATTCTATGATGCAGCACAGAGCTGGGGCTTTGACAAGAGTGAGAGGGAGCATGCTCCCACTGCTCTACCCCTCCTCCTCCTTGTGTGTCCTTGGCTGTCAGTCCCCTCTCACTATGTCTCCGTCTCTCCCTCTCTCTCTCTCTCTCTCTCTCTCTCTCTCTCTCTCTCTCTCTGTATCTCTCCCTGTATCTGTCTCACACTGTGCGTCTCTGTAAATCTCTGGCAGGCAGGCAGTGGGCGGTAGTGCAAGCTCCCTTTAAATAACTGCGTGGAAGCTGCGAGTGAGCGCATGCAGGAAGCAATCCTCTTAGCAAAGCGCGGTTAATAATAACTACTGTTTGTCGTGTGCGCTGAGCAGAGGGGCTGACACTAATGATAATAAGTGCAGAAGCTTGTGCATCTTTCTTTTCAGGCATGACTGGAGCCATTTGAGCGCTGGCCGTGTTGTGGCCGTGTCACTGAGATTGGAGAGGGAAGACGCTGGGAAGCTGTCCGTACGTAGGCTACATGACACAGGCACCAAAGGACAGACAAGGAACCTGGAAGGATGAGCATGCCGCCGGGATTAAAGAGCTTTCCATGACACAGACCAGGGGTGGATCTAGGCATGGGCATGGGGGGGACAATGCCCCCCTAAATGCCCTGACTGCCCCACCAAACGTGATGGCATGCAAAACAACCCAAGACATTACAAATTAAAGTGCTTATATTTAAGATGATTTGAAACGCTACTACTGCTACAAACTAACTACAGTTGTGGCGCCACTAAACCAACAGCATTTCATCATTGAAAACAGAAAACTCTCTGAGTCAGACCTTTAGCTTTATGCATGCTGCGTGTCTGTTGCAACTTCAACAACAACTGATGTTATTATTGATGCTTTACTTGCCTAATAAAAGTCCTGTAACTGAAAATGGTATGGGCGACACGGGCGATGAAGCCGCACCCATACCATTTTGTCCTGCCCCCCCAATTGGGAAATGTTACATCCGCCGCTGACGCAGACAGACACGAGGGAGGCATGGCTGACTGAATGTTTTCCCTTCTTTGCACACTTGTAAATAGACGCAGGTGCAGGACAATTCCGTACATTATTCAAAGTGCAATCAATCCCTGCTGTGGGTGGCTTGAGCACTGCTCACTTGAAAGGGGAATTCCACCTATTAACATTCTGAAACACAACTTCATGACCTCATCAAGTTGTGTTTCACCACGCTAATGATCTATTTCAGACCCTTTTTCCTGAGAGTGTACAAATGTGAACCACTTGGTTCACAAAAAAAAGAAAATGGGTGGAATTCCCATTTAAAGGTAATATAAATTTAGTGTGTACAAAATCTGTGTTTGCAAACAGATCTAAGTCACATGGTCTATTGGTCTATATGTATGCTAAACTAAATTGTTAAAGATATAGTATGTTCTGGGGCTTAATGGTCTGGGTGCACGACACATACTGTATGGGCTTTGGCCTGACGGTGTGTCGCGTGTTTGAGTCCAGCTCATGACGACCTCTGCTGCATTGTCTACGTCTATCTTCATTTTGAGGCTATCAATAAAGTCAACGTGTACAGAATATTAATAATGTTTGGTGCAATGTTGGCAACCAAACTACAAAGGCCCATGGCAGTCATCATGGCCTAACATCATTTCTATATTCCATTTCCAAAAAGGATCAAACTTCTCTACAATGTGTTGCCTCCGGACTATGCATGCTGATTAAATGATGGCAGAACATCAACCATTTGGAATATGAATTACATCTTGCACAGGCTTTTTGCACCCTGTCCCACACCGCCATCACCCTAATCCTATCCGAACTCTGTCTGTCCATCAACGGACCGTCCCTTGACCTTCATTGCGTAATGCACTCATACGTTTATCAGGCCATAACAGATTTACACACGCAGGAGAAACACCAGGCCACGCCGCTATTACATTTAAGTGCATGCTAAACAGGGTTGAGTGCTTGTACTGTAGTCTCACAAGTCATGCTGCTGTGTGTAAACATCAAAACAATGTCAATACCATGCAAGAAATGGTTTCATGAATTCAACTTTATCTTTTAATTTTTAATCCAACGATTTTGAAACCCATTTTTCACATGGTGGCATGAATACAACTTTAAAAATGACCCCCAAAAGCCAACAACGAGACAGCTTGGATACGAATCAATCGATCGGTCGATGGATAGTAGGTTTAAATCCAGTGTGGTGTGCATCCAAAGAAATCCCTGTGCTGTGGGCCGCACACAATGATGGTAATACTACATGGTAAACATATAACTGCATGTACACAACACATCATGCACACACACGCACACACACACACACACACACACACACACACACACACACACACACACACACACACACACACACACACACACACACACACACACACAGATTTTTTTATATCGGTATTGATAACGTGTTAATTAGCTCAATATTCGATATTACCGGTATTGACCACTAGATGGCAATGCCATGCAATCAGAGTCACGTACCACCAGTCACCTAGTTCTCAGAATTGCGACTTTGAGGGGTCAGAAACTGAGCGCTCTGCTGTTCAAGCAGCCTAAATAGGGAAAAACAGGAGTTGGAAATACATTGTTTCCAAAAAGTCTAGCCCAAATAAGGGCTATTTAGGCATGTGTAATATGAAAATTGTTTGTATAGTTACAATTAAAAGTCTCATTGCTCATATTTTAATAGAAACACTATAATGTTGATATCTGACGATATTCGGTATTCAATATTTTTTTATAGACCCAACGATATTACTGTATTGATTTCCAATATCGCGATGGAACAGTAATACCAGTATATTGCCCAAGCCTAATTTGAGCTATAGGACACATGCTACAATATTGGACCTAATTAAACAATTTAATTTATCAAGACTGGAACAATTTGATTCTCTGTATTAGTTCTTCTAATATGGTTGGTATGACAGGGCTGGTAACAGACATTCATGGGGTCAAGCTGTTATTATGCAATTCCCTTGCTGAATAATTTCAGCAAGGGAGATTTTTTTTCCTACCAAGGAAACCTTTAAACAGGAAAACGTTTAAGTGGGCAGGAGGACGGATGGAGACACTCCAGGCGTCCTAAAAGCTTGACTTGAGACGTGATACGGATTCTAAGTAATAAAAACTGTCAATCAGTCATTTCAAACAGTGTGACCAAGTCCAATGCAATCTACAATAATAAGATTAGGGGAATTCCACCCATTTTTTCTGAGAGTGTACAAATGCAACCAAATGAACCCTAACGGGTCCATTTGGTTCCATTTGTATGCTCTCAGAAAAAAAGAAACATCTAAAGAAATCAATTAACATGGTGAACATACATCTTGATGATGTCATCAGGATGTTTCACCATGTTAGTGGTTTTCTTCAGACCTCCATTTCTTGGGAACACAGGGGAATGGGGGAATGTTTTTATCATGTCCACCCAACACCTCGAAGGTACATCAATGACGTAGTGAAATATTGAAAATGGGTGGAGTTCCCCTTTAAGTTAATTCATTAATAATTACATGAGTTTGTCACTCACAACCAATACACGGATGAGTCTAAAATTCCACCATCTCTGCTGCTCGTCCAAACAGAAATTGCCTGACGGGTGGCACTACAGGAAAAATATCCAAATTACCAAAATCAGTTATAGGGTTCATCTGTAATTTGTACATTTGATTCAATTTGATACAGTGTCTTATCATGGTGCATCAAATATACAGGAGGGCCAGTTCTAATATTGATTCAATATCATCCTGCGGGCCGAAGATAATTCATTCACGGGCCTGATTTGGCCCGTGGGCCTCGAGTTTGACATATGTGATATAGATGGTCATAGGGTCATTCGGTTTAGTTCGTGTTCCGTCTTCCAGGGAGAATGAGTGTGCTCAGCAAGTTTCATAGAAATTTGGATCTGGGCTTTGGGATCAGATCACGAAGGCACACAAAAATCCCTGATAATGGTGCTGCAGTCGTGTTTGTGTTTTAGACCAAAGTGACCAGACGGACAGACCGATATAGGCATGCTTAGACCAGCTCCCATTGCTAGCAGAGCTAAAGAAAGAAAAGGGAAAAAAAGCGCACAAGCACATGCTTGTGTTATTCATAAATGCCATAAATATCCAAGCATCCTCGCAGCATCCATTTATCACTCACATTAGGAGGGTTAAAAGTAGGGAGGATAAAAGTAGCCACGCATGCCGCCCTAAGCTACATTTCATTACGCTGAAAACCACTGACATCATCATCATCATCATCATCATACAGTAGCTTGTAGCCGTTCCAGATGTGTTAAGAACAGTTGCAAAAAATGCTCTCGTCAGCAAATATAGATGTACAAGAATGCATCTCCTGAACTAAGATGCTGCGCTGCATCTTTATATAGCAGTGGTTTTCAAGCAGTGGTCCAGGGACCACCAGTGGTCGCCAGGTTAACCAGATGTAACTCTTTGAGAGTGTAAAATGAAACCAAACCTTGCGGGTCCATTTGGTTTCATATTTACACTCTCAAGAGTTAAAACGTTATTAATTAATTCATTAGCCCAAGTCTACACAACTAGAGAGTGTAGATGAAATGTTCATTTTGGTCTGTATGTTATGTATGCCCCGCAGACCCCAAACTAAAGATTTATTTTGTTTTTGTCCACAATTCCAGGCAAAACAGTCATTCTTCTACAATTCTTTTACAATTCCAGGCAAATGACAAGTGAATATTTTAACTCTTGAGGGTGTAAACATGAAACCAAATGGACCCGCAAGGGTCCATTTGGTTTCATGTTTACGCTCTCAAAGAGTTACATCTGGTTAGCCAACTTTCCATTTAGCTGGGGACAACCTGGAATCCTCTCAGGGGCCACTGGTGGTTCCCGAACCACCGGCTGAAAACCCCTGCCCTAGGCGGACTCTGATATGATGTTGATATTACTGGTTGCCTTTCTGTCCTCCCTTGTGCCTCTTACTTTTCAGACTAATGCAGCATTTAATCAATAAATCAATGGAAGATGTCCCTAATAGGAAATGGAAACATTTGATGGGAATGAAATGGTCTGCACACTACAACCTGTAACACCATTTAAAGAGGGGTGCCGTGATTTTTGTATTTTTTCCAATTTTGTAAGAGGTTTTGTTAAGAGGTGACAGTATGTAAATAGACCCCTTGGTGTGTTTTTTATGTGCAATGATGTCTTCCCTTTGTATTTAGGGTTTCTTCCTGGGGGCTGAACCTTTCCAGTGAAAAAAACTTCAATATAGTGACATCACATGCTCAGCCCCTCCCCTAACTCCTCCCCCTTTATCAGGCAACTAAAGCTGTGGGTGTGGCTTCAGTTCAGGTGTATCTCCACCCATCACCACCCACCAGGCAAACCAGGCATACTTAATGAACTGGCTGGGTGGAATCATAAAAATGACAGTTTAACAAACACTGTACACTTTTTTGGGGGAAAAATCTTACTTTTCATATAACATTAATACCTGATAATCATGTTTTAGGGTAGAAAAAATTCATGGCACTCCATCTTTAAACATTTCCTCTGCTCAGGCTTTAGGTGGGTGCGGGAGCGTTCGCATTAAGCACTTATTAAAAGCATTTTCAAGCTCAAATGAAGGTGAGGAATGCGAGGCATGTCTGGTCAGTTCAGCCATCCTCATGGTATCAGCTTCAGCCCTTAACCCCCCCTTTAGGATCCCTGTCCTCCTGGGTCCTCCTTCATTTCTGGCCCACACATTCTGTGCTTAATCATAACAAATCACTTGTTTAATGCTTATTACAGGGTCCTCCTCCTTCTCACAGTAATAACACACACCGCACAGCCTCCCCCACACACAGCAAGGAGAGTCAGGGGCGGATCTAGGCATGGGCATGGGGGGGGGGCAATGACCTCATAACTGCCCTGTCTGCCCCACCAAACACGATGGCATGCAAAACAACCAAAGATATTTATAGATGAAGTATATTATATATTGAAAATGATACACTAAAAATGAAACACGATTCCTGCTACTAACTAACTACAGCTGTGTCACCAATAAACCAACAGCATTTCATCATTGAAAACAGAAAACTCTCTGAGTCAGATCTTTAGCTTTATGCATGCTGCGTGTCTGTTGCAACTTCAACAACAAATGATGTTATCATTGATGCTTATACTTGCCTAATAAAAGTCCTGTAACCAAAAATGGTATGGGTGCGGCTTCATCGGCCGTGGTGCGAAGCGACACGGGCGATGAAGCCGCCCCCATGCCATTTTCTCCTGCCCCCCCCAATTGTGAAATGTTACATCCACCCCTGAGGAGTAGAGTGTGAAGTCAATGGCTCAAGCCAACGACTCAGACCAACATAATGCCACTGCCATTACATAAAGCCGGATAATTATGTCTGACATCAGGGAGAAAGCAACTAACTCCAAACGGAGGGAGAGGTGGTGGAGTTAGCTGCTTTAACAGACAGTTGTGAGGGTCCAATGGAGTTAAGAGGTTTTGTCCAAAGTGCTTTTTCAATATGTTTCATTGGTTCAATTTTTTTTAACCAACACACAGATGCAAAGGTTGTTCAATAGCATTGATTTACGAAAACATAACTAAAGGGACAATTTAAAACCTCAAACTATTACTACTTTATTTATTTCAGATGCTCTCCCAGGCGGGAGACCAAGGTTTGAATCTCAGAGGTGGGACATAAAACGTATACAGCAGGGCTGCCCAAAAGGTAGATCGTCATCTACCAGTAGATCACACAGGCCATGGAGGTAGATCACATGACAGTCCCCTAAAATGTATAGATCTGTAACTCTTGAGAGCGTTAAAATGAAACCAAATGGACCCTTACGGGTCCATTTGGTTTCATTTTACACTCTCAAGAGTTAAATTATATTTAAACATCTGAATTACGTAATTTCCACACAATTAGAAAACGGAGAATAATTGTTATTTTGACCAACGTTTTGCCAGTTTTCTTTCCCAATTGTGTACAAAAACGTGAAAGTTATCAGCTTTGGGTGCAAGAGACTAAATTCAACATCACAAACTGTCAATTCAAACCCCAAATACTGTTTTCAAACGTCAGTAGCAGCATATACAAGAAAACCTTCCAATTCTCCCCCTCCATTTTCATTATAAGTGCATTATTCTTAAACACTATAACAGTAAGTAACACCATCACCACTATTTCAAAGTCAAACTTTCTTGGGAGCCTTGAATTTCTTTCTGTAGATCTTGTTCAGCCGGTCAGTAGCTCTCAAGTGAAAAAAATGTGGGCACCCCTGGTATACAGTTTGCGGCCAGACATGAAAACTTATTGAGAGTCCATTGTTAACAAGCTAATAAGGATTCCTGGGTAACTAACTATGGCAAATGCAACCAGGAGGTGAAGTATTTCACAAAGGGACGTCACTCAGTAGTAGTTGAAATGCCTCCAATAATAAACCACTGGTAATAGCTCTACACAGGATCCAAGAATAAGCACCTTACCCTGACGCACTTCTCGGTAAATACACAAACAATCTTTAATCACAAATTTGCCAATTTGCTATTACCTACTTTCAAGAATGGTCGGCCTCTTCTTGGCGGTAGCGCGCATCTTTTTAAACTTCCCTCTAAAATCCCTGGGTGGGAACACGTCCAGGTGAGGTGAGCTGGCAAAGTGCCCCTGCAGGGCATGAACCTCATCCAGTCCCTCACAGCACTCCGTCTCACTGTCCACCGCGTCTCTCTCTTCCAAAGACATGTCTGGACGGCAGGGTGGGTGTCAGTGCCCCACGGCAAAGTTCAACCATTCGTCCAGCAGCAACGGGGACACATTTACAGTGGTGTCCAGTCAGTACTTCAGTTCAGCCCCTCATCTAATTAGTCTCTCTTCCTTTTCTTTCTCCCAAAAGCCAAGTCTTTATCTCTCCGTCAGGGAAGGAACATGCGAGTGTGTGTGTGTGTGTGTGTGTGTGTGTGTGTGGTGTGTGTGTGTGTGTGTGTGTGTGTGTGTGTGTGTGTGTGTGTGTGTGTGTGTGTGTGTGTGTGTGTTTCATGTATGATGCTTGCAGGACTGCCAGCTTCAGTGTGTCTCCAAGGGTGCCTTAACGCCCTAACCCTGCACTCGCCAGGGCAGTTTAGCAAGTTACAGTAACATTGGCCAATTGGGCAGGTGTAGGATTACTAAGGCAGCCCCTCCTCATTTCTGCAAAAAAAAAAAAAAAAAAGAGGAAAGGAAAGGGGCAAAAGCACGCAAGTGGGCAAAAGAGAGAGAGAGAGAGAGAGAGAGAGAGAGAGAGAGAGAGAGAGAGGCAGCAGCAGGGTCGACTGGAGCTGTGCTCCTGCTTCCTATAACATAACTAGCTTGTTGTATGTCCACAATTGGAATTCCTAAAGACATATCCTCTGTTTATCTACTAGGCTGTCTAAGACCAACAGACATCCTGAGCGCCTAAGCTCTTATTTCCTCCTGATAAGATCCATTCATGATAACGAGCGAACGAATATCCAGCAGTCGCATTTCACATCGTTCAGGCAAATAACACATCTCCAGGAAGCAAGCGCAAAACAAAACCAAATAACTAGCCACGTTGACCTTAAGAAGTCTTTTCTATAGCAAATATACCATATCGTCTTCTGTGTTGGAGTCCGCTCAAGTTTCCTCCTCCTGACCATTATTGGTTGTTGTCACCCAAGAAAAGACTGCAGAGCCGTGAAGCAGGGGTTTTCAACCTTTTTGACACCAGGGACCACCATTTATTCAGAATTTGAGCCACCATTGGACCACCATTTGATGAGATTTTAGCCCCAAAGACCAAGAACTAAATAATTCTTTTGGTTTTGTTCACAAGTCCAGGCTGGATTTGGTAAACAAAACAGTGTAGACTACTTAATTAAACAGTGCTAATTCAGATGAATATTTTAACCCTTGAGGGTGTGAAAATGAAACCAAATGGACCCATAAGGGTCCATTTGGTTTCATTTTTACATTATCAAGAGTTACATCTGGTAAAAACAACTTAGCTGGGGACCACCTGGAACCCTCTTCATTTTTACGTTCTCAAGAGTTACATCTGGTTAAACAACTTAGCTGGGGACCACCTGGAACCCTCTCAAGGACCACTGGTGGTCCCCGGACCACCTGTTGAAAACCCCTGGTCTACCCTGTTCATTCTTTTTCATCCCAGCAAATGAACATACTAAACTGGACACACCTACTACGTGAACCAGTTTTTCCTAAGCTGACCTACATCAGCAATACAAACGCCCAGTGTGTGTGTGTATGTGTGTACTCAAAGGCAGTGGTTTTCAACCAGTGGTCCGGGGACCACCAGTGGTCCTTGAGAGGCTTCCAGGTCAGGGGTTTTCAACAGGTGGTCCGGGGACCACCAGTGGTCCCTGAGAGGATTCAAGGTGGTCCTCGGCTAAATGGAAAGTTGGTTAACCAGATGTAACTCTTTGAGAGCGTAAACATGAAACCAGATGGACCCTTGCGGGTCCATTTGGTTTCATGTTTACACCCTCAAGAGTTAAAATGTTCATCACCAATCATCGTCATTCATCATATTCATGTAAATTAGCCCAAGTCTACACAATTAGAGAATGTAGAAGAATGATTTTTGATGTATATTTGACTGTTTTGCCTGGAATTGTGGACAAAAACAAAATAAATCTTTAGTTTGGGGTCTGCGGGGCTAAAATGTCATTAAATGGCGGTCCGTGGCTGAAATTCTGAATGATTGGTGGGCCAAAAAGGTTGAAAACCCCTGTTCCAAAGGTGGTTAACCAGATGAAAAGTTGTTTAGCCAGATGTAACTCTTTGAGAGTGTAAACATGGTTTCTCAAGAGTTAAAATATCCATCATCTGAAGTCTGCACAACTAGAGAATGATCTATGTTTGCTGGTTTGGTTTCAAAATCCAGCCTGGTATTGTGGACAAAAGCAAAAGTAATCTTCAGTTTTGGGTCTCTGGGGATAAAATGTCATCAAATGCTGATCCGTGACTCAAATGCTGAATAAAATAGTGGGCCCTGGTATCAAAAAGGTTGAAAACCACTGCTCAAAGGTATTGTAAAGAAGCAAGAACCAGCCAACACTCGCTTGTCTTCCCCGGATTAGTTTTGGGAAAACATGACAATCAACCATCACAGATTACTTACTGAAAGAGCCCTAAATATGCCATAAAATTGTCAATGAATTTCTTCAGACCTCCATTTCTAGGGAAACACAGAATAGGGAAACGTTTTTTATCATGTCCAACCAGCACCTCTAAGGCATATTAATGACATATTAAATTGTTGAAAATGGGTGGAGTTCCCCTTTAAAGAGGCCCAGGACGTTTATTATGGAAGCCTCTGGCCACAGCCTGTCATCCACTACATTCAGTAAAGTGGTAATTTGACTTTGTCGTCAAGCAGCTGTCAAAAACAGTAAAAAAAAAACTGTAGCCTCAAGAGAAATATTTTACAGTAATTCCTAGAGTGCACCTTAAAGACAAGAGGTCTAGCCATAGCTCTATCCATTTATCTGCCTCTTGCTCCTACCGATGGTGTTGGGGAAAAAAGAAACCTCTTAGGCTCCTTCTGACCTAGTTAAGGTCTGCCTCCAGGACAGAGATTCTCATTATGATCACACTGAATCAGGGGCGGATCTAGGCATGGGCATGGGGGGGGGGGGGATGCTCCCCTACATGCCCTCACTGACCCACCACACATGATGGCATGCAAAACAACACAACAAGATATTTCAAATTGCTTATATTTAAAATGATTTGAAACACTACTACTGCTACTAACTAACTACAGCTGTGTCACCACTACTAAACCAACAGCATTTCATCATTGAAAACAGAAAACTCTGAGTCAGACCTTTAGCTTTATGCATGCTGCGTGTCTGTTGCAACTTCAACAACAACTGATGTTATTATTGATGCTTATACTTGCCTAATAAAAGTCCTATAACTGAAAATTCTCCTGCCCCCCCCCCCCCCCCAATTGGGAAATGTTAGATCCGCCCCTGCACTGAATGAAGGGAGCAATGATAGACGAAGCACCCTTTAGGGAGGATCTCTCAATGTCTCTTTCAGCTTCCTAAGTTTGATTTCAACCTATGAGACGAATCAAAGGGAACATCTCAGTGTTCCATGAGCCAGACAGAACAATAAATGCATTTTACAATAATTAGTCCGGCAGGTTCAGAATTGCTAAATGCCTTCATGCTTTTTAGAAAACCTAACATTTGTATCCATTTAAACTGCTTTGATTTCTGCCGCTGACCAAGATTCTATGTACAAAACTTAAACATTACAAATGAACCTAAGCAATTGTCAGAACATTACTACTACAATGCATAAAGACATGTATGCATTAATAAAGCATAGCAGTATAATTGCATCAAATGACATGAGCCAATGGATACTGATGTGGTGCTATTGCACCCTCTACTGGGCAAAACAAGTTATGAAAAGTAGTAACAGCCAAGATGTTTTCTTTTGCTATTAATACTACATCTGCAAATATTGATGAATAGAGATCGTAAATATAGTTGAATGTTTACAGCTGGCAAACAAACTGCTGCATAATTCTTTCCTAGAAGCATTTGTGCAAGCATTTCAAATGGAGACAAGTTGTAGCAATAAGATTAAAGTGTGACAATTGTGTATAACTGTACATTAATGTTGTCTACTTCGCTTTGGTCTAATTCGCTTTGCAGCCAGTATGCATTTAACCGATAGATTTTGCTTTGCTGTCATGCAACGGTAAATTTGACTAATAATTACTGCTAAATGCATCTGACATGCATACAAATAATTATCAGCTGGCAGCACTGTACATTTACTCAAGTAATGTACAGTTACAATCAATACAGTACTTACAAATTCCAACTACAGACTACTGTACATCTCAGAGGCCAATATTGTACTTTTAGTTCACTACAATTATTTAAAAACCCATGGTATTTTTTTAGGGCTGGGACTTTAACTGATCAATCACAGAAACAATAACTCGATTTAGATTAACAAAATTAACTAATTTTAATCGCCACATAGACGCCAAAACTAAAGATTTCTTTTGCTTTTGTCCACAATTCCAGGCTGGATTTGGTAAACAAAACAGTCAAACATACAGATCAAAATGACCATTAATCTTCTACATTCTCAAGTTGTGTAGACTTGGGATAATTCACATAATGAATATTTTAACTCTTGAGAGCGTAAACATGAAACCAAATGGACCCGCAAGGGTCCATTTGGTTTCATGTTTACGCTCTCAAAGAGTTACATCTGGTTAACCAACTTTTGATCTGGTTAACCAACTTGCAGTGTCGACACAGTTTTGATTTAGAAAAACTCACACGCTATACCAGCCTGTTTTAATTGACAAAAAAAATGCTTCTTGGGTCAAATATTGGTATGCGATTAATTGAGATTAATTAATTACAAGGCTTCAAATTAATTAGATTTAAAAAAAAATTAATCGAGTCCCACCCCTAGTATTTTTTACATGGACTCTTCTAGGGCTGGGAATCAATCCGAATTCCCTAGATCGATTCGATTTTGATTCACAAGGTCACGATCCGATTCGATCCACGATTCGATATCGATCTATTTACAGACATAATGGAAATAAATACTGTCCAATAGACAGGACGGCCTCATGTGTTGGTGATTGTATCTGTGTATGTGTAAGAGGGACACAGAGAGAGAAGAGTCAAGTATCAAGTATTTATTTTAGTAAAAAAATACAAGTATTACGGGCTGATTCAGCCATTTTGCCTTCTTAGGTTTTCGATTTCCTTTTGCCGGCACTGGCTTTCTATAGTGCGCCTCCACGTAAAAGAAAATAGTGCCAGTCGCCTGGAGAAGATCGATCCACACATTTTTTGATCGATATCGTGTTTTTTGAGCGTGAATCGATATTGGATCGTGGATCGATTTTTTGAACACGGCCCTATAGACTCTTCCTTCCTTCCTGCACCCTGGAACTAAGCAGGTCAGGCTGGTCAACAGGGCCAGAGAAACCAACACCCTCCGGCAGACACTAACTACTACATGCTGTTACCATGGTGAGAGGTAGCATTTGGATCTACTGAACGCACAGAGTAGAGAACCTGATGAATAATGAATGGCTGTGAATGGCTAATGTTAGCACATGGTTGATTCCAGCTGTGCTGCTGTGCCAATGGATCTTCATATGATGCAACAATTATGCCAGTAAACATACATTGGAACTGTAACTACTGGAAGTCAGATAAGTGACGCCCAAACAGGCATAGGGTATTCAAATGTTGGCATTATTATTGTTTGTTAAATAAAGAGTTGTGAATTTAATATGCACTTTCTAACTAGTTCTGCTACTCCAGTGGTTTGCAACCACTAGTGGTCCTTGAGATGGTTCCAGGTGGTCCCCAGCTAATTTGGCTAACTAGATGGAAATTTGGTAACTCTTGAGAGCGTAAACATGAAACTAAATGGACCCTTAAACAGGACCTTGCGGGTCCATTTAGTTTCATGTTTACGCTCTCAAGAGTTAAAGTATTCATCATCTGAACATTTAGCTCAAGTCTACACAACTAGAAGATTAATGGTTGTTTTGATCTGTATGTTTTGTTTTCCAAACCCATATTGTGGACAAAAGCAAAAGAAATCTTTAGTTTTAGGGTCTGTGTGGCTAAAATGTTCTCAAATGGTGGTCTGTGGCTCAAACGCTGAATAAATAGTGGGCCCTGGCATCAGAAAGGTTCAACACCCCTGTGTTCTTCCACCAACGAATCTAATTACTAAACACTATACTATGTCATATCACCATAATTTCAATTTTAAAACCAGCCGTTTTAGGCGAGCGACACGGTCATACTACGAAGCATACTTCCTCCATAACTCTTTACAAATCCCTGGAATGCAGAGTAGGAACAGCATTCCACATTGACAACCTAATACCAGGAAAGATCAAAGGTGTCTTTTCAGCCCTCCTTCGCAGGGTGCACAAACATACCACAACCTCCTCAACCCACACATGCCGTTTGGGATTAAAAAGACAAGGATCAATGTCCATGTTTTAATAAATCATTAAAATGCTTATACTGACTCTGCCATCTGCATCACATGAGGTGAAAAGAGTCCTGTACAAAAGGCAGAATTAACGGTGAGAAATTATTCAACGGGTCAAGCATTCACTCCATTGTTCTGCGCTGGGTTGACACACACAATAGGACCATTCACTGCATTCACTGAACAAGTCCACAAATTGCACCTGTTCCCTCCATTACCTGCCTATTATTTCCCCCGGAGGGGGGGCTTCAAACCGAGCGCAAGTTTGTGGCCACTTATTTGCTTCTGGAAAATGGGAGACTTGGCATGGCTAATCCATGTCTTCTGAGGTGAACTGAACACCATGCGTATATCCAGTTACAGTAAGGTGATTATGTTCATTTGCACCGCGCATCAATCACATTAAAAATTCATTGACATCCATTATGAAAAATCATCTTCTGTCAGAAGATGATTCCAGCACAGCACGTTATGTGGGAGCTATTAAGCTGAAGGGCAGTAAACTATATATTTCACGGGGCTGATAGCCCACGAGTTTATGTAAGTGACTAATAAGGTAGTAGGCGTACTGTCTATATTAAGTTCTCTCGTTTTTCTTTACCCTTTTTTATGCAAAGAGGATCCTTGACTACCACGGACAACAAACAAGGACAAAATACTTTTTTTTACTTATTCATTTTGCAGTATATTGGAGTAAATTGGTTCTGTAATCTCTTCCAGATGCAGAGCATGAAAGTGATATGAGGACTAATATTTCACGAATGTTAAATTGCAGTGTAGGAGAGCTGGTACAGTATGGTTAGTGTGCTTTATATCAGGGGTTTTCAACCTTTTCGATACCAGGGCCCACCATTTATTCACCATTTGAGCCACAGACCACCATTTGAGGACATTTCAGCCCCACAGAACCCAAAACTAAAGATTTTATTATGCTTTTGTCTACAATTCAATGCTGGATTTGGGAAACAAAACAGGCAGTAATGAATATGATGAATATTTTAACTCTTGAGAGTGTAAAAATTAACCCAAATGGACCCGCAAGGGTCCATTTGGTTTCATTTTTACACTCTCAAGAGTTACATCTGGTTAACCAACTTAGCTGGGGACCACTGGTTGACCACTGGTTGAAAACCACTGCTTTATATGACACTTGGGGAGAGGAGACATAAATACTTCTGCGGTAGCAGAAGATTGGTTTCAATCTTTAGAGACTATACTCTCGCCAAGCTATATGTTGAGAAATCATTAATAGCTACTTGCACTACTAAAAATCTTTCTTTTGGAAACATTTTCTGGAAATACCTGATCTACAAGCTCACAACAGGAACATGCACATCGCTACATGTTGTGAGCTTGGAGTTTCAAGGTTATAATAACATAATATTATATTTGAATGCTTTTTTTTGGATCGCCTATATATGCCCAAATAGGATAAAGTGTAGAATGCAAAGACATCGATCATATTATGTCTATATTGCAGACAGTAGGCCTAGATAGCTTTGAGCATCCATACAACATAAAGTGACTTATAAATATTATAAATATTATCTTGTTATACCAAAATTAATTTACAATTTCAGCAATCGATTCCTGGCAAAACAATAACCCTATGCCATTTGGTCTTGCATTAAAGGTAGGGGAAGTGATTTCACTTTTGTCAGATGTCACCCAAAAAAAAATCTGTTAAAATGCTCTATTATAAGGTGTGCAGACCATATATGGAGTTTCCCCCTCCCCCACGTTAGCAGAGGATCTAATAAAAGTTCCCCAGGTGGAGGGTGAATTCTCCTCCAATCAGGATCGAGCAGCAGGTTCACACAGTGTAGCTACTCTTGGGCGCCCCTAGTGCACCAGACTGGTACTACACCATGAATTTCAAATCACTTACCCTACATTTAAAAGAACGCCCACTAAAATCCAAGTTGGACTTGTGTGAAAAGACTAATAGACTATTTAAACAGACATGATAATATCATGTCTTTTTCACCCTTTCAAGCTTAACTTGATTTGCTTTTATTGAGATATCATATTTGCATATGAGAATGTTTGCTATGATTGTTTTTTCCCTTCAGCAATAAAGCATATTGTGCTCATGCAAAATTGAACAGAACCAACTGGGCTCTTGTCCAAAGACAGATGTACAGTAGGCATAGCCTATAGGCATAATAGGCCTAGTAATGGCTTTACATTAAAGGGGAAACTCCACCCATTTTCAACATTTTAACATGTCATTAATAAACCTTAGAGATGTTGTGTGGACATGATAAAAAAAATCCCCCAATTCTATATTTCCTAGAAATTGAGGTCTGAAAAAAATCACTAACATGGAGAAATACATCTGATGGCATCATCAAGATGTATTTCACCATGTTAATGATTTTTCTTTCAGACCCCTTTTTCTCAGGAAAATTTTGAAAATGGGTGGAATTCCCCTTTAACAGTATATAGCATAACCAGTTCCATAAGGGGGATATATGGAATGCCCCATCTGCTACTGTACGTTAAAATGAAATAATTTCCTTTACAAAAAGACAAGGAACAAAAATGCATGCTAAAGTAAAAAAATGTTTGGTTTCAAATAATATTAAAACCTTTGCTTGCTCGCTTGCTTTGCTTGGCCTTGTTGCAACAACATAGCGTAATTAACTTTATTAACTTTAGGCCTATATGAAGGCTAACTTTCTATCTTGCTATAAACCTTGAAAAAGCACTGGCAGGTTGTAACTCTGTTGGGCTTTTTTACACCTCTTTTGATGTTGAGGGTATACAGTAGAGTTAATGATACAGTCAATGGCTTTTAAGGTCACGGCCGGGAAACAGGATTCTCCCGCATGGCTCTGGAATGATTCCAGTTAAACAGTTGAGTTCCTGCTGCTGCTGCTGCTGCTGCTCAACACAGAGAAATGGCCCTGAACCAGGGTCGGATTGACCATTGGGCGTAGAGGGAGGTCTCCCGGTGGGCCACGACCCGTAGGGGGGCGGTGGTATCACGGTATGATTAAAAGCACTGGTTTTCAACCTTTTTGATCCCAGGGCCCATTCATTCTTTTTTTTTTTTTTTTTTTGAGCCACAGAGGACTACCATTTGATGACATTTTAGCCCCAACAGACCAACAAAACTAAAGATCTATTCTGCTTTTTGGTCCACAATTCCAGGCTGGATTTTGGAAACAGAACAGTTAAACAAACATAGGCCTACAGATCAAAATGACCATTAATCTTCTACTTTTGTAATTAGACTTGGGCCAATTTAGATGAATATTTTAACTCTTGAGAGTGTTGACATGAAACCAAATGGACCCGCAAGGGTCCATTTGGTTTCATGTTTACGCTCTCAAAGAGTTACACCTGGTTAACCAACTATACCAGATAGAATAGGTCCATCACGCACTGGTTGTGGTGGGCCGGTCTAGGCTAAATCATGCAAAAAATGGATTTTTCGCCCAGTCCACCACTGCCCTGAAACATGATTGTCGTTATCACAGTGACTTACGCCAGTGAGTCGCTACATTTACATTCAAAACGTGTACATGTCATAAACATTCCGATTTCAAATATAAAGTACTCACACATACTCCATGCGTGACATTTGCAGCGCCCGTTCCATCCTAGAGGCAAATCTTTCCGGTGATAAAATGGCCACCAATGTAATCAGAAAGGTCAACCAAAGGACTAGATTCCTATACAGGATCTCCTCATTGATCAACAAAGACACTTTGAAGACCATAACTGGAGCCCTGGTACAAGGCTTCTTTGACTATGCCTGCACCTCTTGGTACCACAGCACCTCGAAGACCTTGAAATCAAGGCTACAGACCTCACAAAACAAACTGGTCAGGCTGTTACTTGGCCTCACGCCCCGAACCCACCTCACCCCTGCCCACTTTGACAGACTAGGTTGGCTTAGGGTTGACGACAGAGTCCAACATCTCGCAATGGGTCTGGTCCACAAGATTCGATACTCTACCAAAATACCCTTGTACCTCTCCAAATACTTCCTAAATGTCAATGAGGTTCACTCCCACAACACCAGAGGGAGTGCCACTAACCATGTTCAACCCAGATTTGGCACAAACAAGGGACTTAATTCCTTCCGCTCATATGCAACCAAAATGTGGAACGCCCTACCAACAGTCATTAAGACTTGTGAATCCCTTGACTCCTTCAAAACCGCTCTCAAGGGGCACCTACAGATGGCTGCAATTCGAAACTGGCCTCTGTAAAACAAAATTGTATATAAAATCCCCCCCCTCCCCTCTTTGTACATTTCTCTTTTCCCTTTTTACCTCCACTATGAGTTTACCTCCATGATTTGCTGCTTCTGACTTCACTGAAGTAGTTGTTTTGTATGTATTTGAATGCCTTAATGAAATGAACAAGTTGGCCACTATTGTAAACAAGTGTATGCTTAACTAGTGTGTCCAATCAGCTCTGTCAGATTTGATGTAGTCGTACTTGAATTGTACTGTAATTCTCCAAGCTGATATCAGTTTTGTTGCAGTGTGTACTTGACTTGTACTGTAACTCTCATCTCTGTCAATAAAAATTTCATTCATTCATTCATTCATTCATTCATTCATTCATTCATTCATTCATTCCCGGATTTTTTAGAATGTTTTATACTACTAGTAGTAGGCCTACAGCCTAGACATTACAGAGACATTAGTTGTCATGTGCAATGCTTTAAAACGGATGTTTACATAGCTCTTATTTGCACCGCCATCGTTGAAAACAATGTATTTCAAACTACAGTTTGTCCCTCTTTCAGGCTGAAACAGCCCTCCCGCGCTCAGTTTTCTGACTCGTCAATGTCGCGCGACATTTCGGTTGGTCCGACTTTTATTTGGGCCGACATTTGCAGTATTCACTACAGATAACGCTGCTGGTAGAGAAAGTTATGTATGCGGTGCCGTAACCCGTAAGCCATAGACACATTCAAAAAGAACGATAAATACCTCGGGCGGGGACGCGTATAACTTCACTTATTCCATCTCCTGAAGCGAGTTGAGTGGCGCCGAAGGGTCTTTTTTGCCTGAGTTGAGTGGAGACCCTGGAATTGCACTTGTTCACAGTCAGGAACGCACTTCACTTCACTTGGAGCTTCTACGGCGTCTCTCCATCAACTCTCCTGCCCAGTGTTGCCAACTGACAAAATCCAAAATGCACTAGTGGATGGTTTTCAACCATTTTCATATCAGGGCCCACTATTTATTCTGCATTTTAGCCACGGACTACCATCTGATGTTGAGTTTAGTTTCTCAGACTAATTTAGGAGAGAGAAACTGGCAAAACATGTTGGTCAAAATATCAATTCAGACATTAAATATAATTTAATTCTTGAGAGTGTAAAATGAAACCAAATAAGGTTAAGGTAAGGTAAGGGTCCATTTGGTTTCATTTTAACGCTCTCAAGAATTACATCTCTATAAGGCTCCATATCATAGGAGGGAAATGGTGAAAAACGAGGGTTTTATCTCTAGCGCCAAACCAATTTCGCCCCAACCGACCAGTAAAAAAAGCACTATGCGCCAAGTTGGCAACACTGCCATCAACTCTCCTGCCATGACACTAACTCCTCCCCTAGCAACAGGACCCAGCCTGCACCGCTGAATAATGAAAAGCCTGGAAGGCATTGCATTTCTTCTGGCTGGCTGGTGACTGGTGATGGCCGGGCCCATCTTGTACCAATTAAACCAGGGGTTTTCAACCGGTGGCCCGGGGACCACCAGTGGTCCCTGAGAGAGTTCCAGATGCCCCCCAGCTAAATTATGTAGAGTGTGTGTGTGTGTGTGTGTGTGTGTGTGTGTGTGTGTGTGTGTGTGTGTGTGTGTGTGTGTGTGTGTGTGTGTGTGTGTGTGCGCGCGCGCGCAGTTGTGGACTGGGCGAAAAAGAACGGCCCGGACATTTTTAGCGTGATTTGGCCTAGACCGGCCCACCACAATTCTACCTGGGGGGTATTTCACGAAAGGTGGATTAGCAAATTGGGGATTTAAACCAAAACCAGGCTTATTAAAGCCTGGCCTGTAGAGCCTGGTTTATTCTGTTCCACTAAAGCCAAGCAAGGCTTAAAGGTAGGGGAAGTGATTTGAAATTCATGGTGTAGTACCAGCCTGGTGCACTAGGGCCCCCAAAAGTAGCTACACTATGTGAACCTGCTGCTCTCTCCTGATTGGAGGAGAATTGTGGTGACCTGTGGAACTTTTATTAGCTGCTAACGTGGGGAGGGGGAAACTCCATATGTGGTTTCCACACCTTATAATAGAGCATTTTAACAGAAAAAAAATATTTTTTGGGTGATATCTGACAAAAGTGAAATCACTTCCCCTACCTTTAAAATGGGAGGATTTAGCAAGCCAGGATAGTCAAGCCTGGCTAAAAAAAAACAGCTTGGCTTTTTCTTTCTAGACCCCTTTGGTAGAAGGCAGAATCACTGATCCTTCTTCTTCGTGGGGTATTATGGAAGCCGGCATCCTTAATAGTTGCAGTACCGCCTCCTTCTGTATATCTTACTTAGTAGAAGAACTTCCATCTATCCCACAGGCTTACTGCTACATTGATACAAGGACTTAATCTTCTAAGACAAATACTGATGCCATAATAGATACATGTATTTCCACACTCACTCAAGAGGGGCCACAATGCATATTACTGCCATTGCCAAAAATAGAGCTTGTAGAGTGTCTATTTTTGCTATATTTGAATTGAAATCCTGAATAAAAATCCTCATATTTTTAAATGGAATCCTTAAAAGTAATCATTTTTATTTATTTTCAATGCAATCATTTATACCAGTAACTTTATGAACTTTATAACACAGTACAATATGTAGTATTGTATGACGCAGTACTGTACTCACAGTACACTGAGTACAGTACAGTATAATACAGTACAGCACAGTATGTACAGTACAGTATGATACAGTACAGAGCATAGAATACAATACAGTGCATTGTGGTGCAATACAGTAATCAGTGTTGGGGAAGTTACTTTTAAAAAGTAAGGGAATTATAGTTATAGTTACTTCCCTGAAAAAGTAACTAGTTACTTTATTCGTTACTAAATTATGAAAGTAAGGGCGTTACTTTACTTTTTTTTAATTATACAAAAAAAGGGGTGTTTTTTCGTGGTATTTGTGGACCGTGGTTACAAGTTTAAAGTGGAATTCCTCCCATTTTCAACATTTTACTGACATTAATATGCCTTACAGATGTTGCGTGGACATGATAAACAGGGGTGGACTGGGAGCTCAAAACGTACCGGGCAATTTTGTCTCAGAGCGGCCCTCAGAGCGGCCCTCTGAATCTTTGTGGGGGCTCCGGGGCCTGAGCCCCCATGAGAATTTAAGACATAAGGGGCTCTGGGGCTCGGGCTAACTAAAATTAGTTAGTTAGTTTTAGTTAACTATAAAAACCCTGCAATAGGCAGTCTCATTTGAAGAGGACAGAGGGCCGCCAGCACTGATTCGTGGGCCGGTTTTGTGCAGATTTTTTTTTTTAAATTAAAACACGACATTAACGGCCCCGGGGGGGTCGGCCCACCGGGAAAATGCCCTGTATGCCAGACTGTCAGTCCACCCCTGATGATAAAGATATCCCCATTCTGTTTACTAGAAATGGAGGTTGTGTTTCGCCATGTTAATGATTTTTCTTGTAGGACCTTTAAAAAAAATAAAAATAAAAATAAGGGGTGGAATTCCCCTTTAATGGCAGCATGCTGAGCATGGGCTGTATTAAGATTTTCTTTGCTGAGGACAATGCTTGCTGTCTACACTTCACCTCAATGTTTTTGTTTTCGTCCTCGTCCTTTACCACAGTCGTTTTCAACCTTTTTCATACCAGGGCCCACTGTTTATTCTGCATTTGAGCCACGGACCACCATTTGAGGACATTTTGGCCCCACAGACCCCAAAACTAAAGATTTATTTTCTTTTGTCCACAATATCAGGCTGGATTTCAAAAACAACAAAAACAGTCAAACATACAGATCTAAAGAACCATTAATCTTCTACATTCTCTATTTGTGTAGACTTGTGATAATTCACATCATGATTATTTTAACTCTTGTAAACATGAAACCAATTAGACCCTTACGGGTCCATTTGGTTTCATGTTTACACTCTCAAAGAGTTGCATCTGGTTAACCAACTTTCCATCATTTAGTGTGAGGACCACCTGGATGCTGCTGTGACACTTGAATACTTGAATAAATGTTTCATACCAAATGTAATAATTTTGACCTCTAGTGCATTTATATTTAGTTTGTCATTTTTTCTTGCATTATTCTAATGGATCATGGTAACATTTCAATAGACTTTCTGACAGTTTGGTCCAAGCTTCTCAGATTTTCTTTTAGATTATATAATTACATTTTATGTATAAAACA
Source organism: Benthosema pterotum (assembly GCA_039105355.1). Lineage (NCBI taxonomy): Eukaryota > Metazoa > Chordata > Actinopteri > Myctophiformes > Myctophidae > Benthosema > Benthosema pterotum. The sequence continues at coordinate 42,891,676 of CM076977.1, read as the reverse complement.
GGAGCTATTGTTTACATTTGCTATGTGTATGTTTCATTGTGCTGGGTGCCATCACTTAAGTTGAAGCGTTTTCTTTAACAAATTTGCTACATTTCATGGTCTATATACAGATATGAGTATACTAAATCAGCAATAAGAATTGCAGGTGTTAGTTATATGTATTTATGATATTTGAGAAATATTTTGTGTTGCCAAAATCAATATAAACCATTTCATAAGCAAATACAGAAGGACTAAATTTCCGATTTTTGCTAATATACTTCAATATACATTTCTGACTGGTGACAAAATACTGCAGGATATTATGAGTAGAACTTTTAACCCAATGTTCAGAAGGGTATTGTCTATGCAAAAATGCATTGCATTTGTAGTCCCCCTGACATGGGAACGGAATTCACTTGGTTTGCACTGATCCATTATAAGGTCATGCACACGAGGGGCGCTGGCTTCTGTTGTAGCCAATTAAGACTAGAAATAGCTACTATACCACTATTATCAAATTAGTGTGGGGCCTAGTGGACCATGTGTTTTCAACAGGTGGTTCGGGGACCACCAGTGGTCCTTGAGAGGGTTCCAGGTGGTCCCCAGGCTAAATGATGGAAAGTTTGTTACCAGATGTAACTCTTGAGAATGTAAAAACGAAACCAAATGGACCCTTGTGGGTCCATTTGGTTTCATTTTCACACTCTCAAGAGTTAAAATATTCATCAACTGAATTAGCACTATTTAATTAAGACGTTTACACTGTTTTGTTTCCTAAATCCAGCCTGGAATTGTGAACAAAACTAAAATAAGTCTTGACTTTAGGTCTTTGGGGCTAAAATGTCATCAAATGGTGGTCCGTGGCTCAAATGCTGAATAAATGGTGGTCCCTGGTGTCAAAAATGTTGAAAACCCCTGTAGTAGACTACAAACAGGCAAATTAAACACTAACTTGAGCTATAGTGTGAGAGTGCCACAACATTCAGAGTTCAGAGTTCCAGGGAAAGGACTAAGATCAAGAATATATAGAAATCCAGCAGAGGGCATCAGAGAATTATGTTAAGGAGGGAATGGCTGATGAAAGTTATATTTTGTGTACAGCTGTGTACAAGAAGGAGACAGTAGCCTACAATGAATGAGGTGCAGCGAACTCTGAAAAAGGATATTCTTCTGAATTATTAAAGGGGAACTCCACCCATTTTCAACATTCTTATATGTCATTAGTATACGCTAGAGCCTAGATGTGCTGTGTGGACATGTGTGGACCATTCTGTGTTTCCAAGAAATGGAGGTCTGAAGAAAACCACTAACATGGTGAAACATCTTGGTGACATCATCAAGATGTATTTCACAATGTTAATAGATTTCTTTATAGTCGCTTCGTTTTTTCTTAGAGTGTACAAATGGAACCATATTGCATTTGTACACTCTCAGAAAAAAAATGTTGAAAATGGGTAGAATTCCCCTTTAATTGATTAAATACTTTCAGAAGACATTATGGCCATTCACATTTTTACAGCATGGAGTAGCAAAGTAGTTTATAATGTGGAACATATATGTCAAACTCAAGGGCTGGGGGCCAAATCAGGCCTGTGAATGAATTCTCTTCAGCCCTTGGGATGATATTGAATTAGTATTAGAACTGGCCACCTGGTACATTGCACACACACCATGATTGTCAGAATATGATTTTAGGACCCAGAAGCGGACAGAAACAGTTTGAGGGTTAACAGAGTTTTGGTATAATGGTATTTTTTGGCAGCTCACAGATGATCCACAGGCAGAAGTCCAAAAAACAGATTGCAAAAAACTCTGGCAAACAATGTCCAAAATCCAGCAGGCTAAGGGAGGTCAGAATCCAGGCAAAATTCAAAGTAACATGCAGGCAGAGGTAACGGAAGAGCACAGAGACACAAGACTATAATCTGGCAGAGAACAAAGAGACAAGCAGGGTTTAAATATGGCTAAGTGTGATGACAGAACACAGTGCAGGTGTGAAGCTCCACTCAGATTGGCTGATAGGGAGTGGGCAGGTGAGTGGGAGTGGCGGCACTGGAATGACAAGAGATTGACAATTAGTCAGGGCAGAACCATATATGTCATCAGTTGAGAACTGTCACACCCACATCCAGGGGCGGATTGGCACATATTTTCCCACCGGAACAATTTTGCCTTTGCCAGGCCACCCTGGGAGGGGGGGGGGGGCAGCTGGTTAACCAGATGTAACTCTTTGAGAGCGTGAAAATGAAACCAAATGGACCCTTGCGGGTCCATTTGGTTTCATTTTTACACCCTCAAGAGTTAAAATATTCATCATGTGAATTAGCCCAACATAGTCTACACAACTAGAGAATGTAGAAGATTAATGGTCATTTTGATCTGTATGTTCCAGGCGAGCATCTAGCGCATTCTAGATGCGCCAATCCGCCCCTGCCCACATCCATGTCTCAGACTGTGTTCCTGACAATGTTAAGAAATGAATGCAAATCCGCACACCGTTTTAAAAGCTCCAACAAAAATTTATTGACAACAGAGGGGTAAAAAATGCAACGTTCTGAGGTGGCCTTCAAGTATATCTGACAAAGGCCACCTCAGGCCGAAACGTTGTATTTAAGGCCAACTCAGAACGTTGTATTTTTTACCGCTCTGTTGTCAATACATTTTTTGGAGCTTTTAAAACGGTGTGTGGATCTGTTCTCTCTACTCCCTGTTGCTTCATGGGATCAAGCACCCGTTGAAGTTCGTGGATTGTGCATGCACTCTTCGCCTTTTAAGAAATGAATGCAACCAATTGTTTTGCTTTCTCAACTCAATTGATTTAGTTGTGCGGTTTACAGTGAAAGCAGTGCAGGTTAGGATCATAGAACAGGTAGCTGACCATTTTATAATGTTTATTTTTTAATGCAGGCAGTTCCATATGTATTTATTTTGCTATATAACAGATTCATTCATTCATTTATTTTTTTTTGCTGTTTGCCTGCAATGTCCTCAAAAAGCGGTACCCTCATGATGTTGAAACACAGTCTCCGGGCTCCGGCCCTCAACTTGAAGCAATTTTTCTATTTTGGCCTGCCGTGTATTTGAGTTTGACATCCTTGATGTGGAACATGGCTTTAACATCAAGCATCATTTAAGTAGTAAAAGTAATAGTAGTATTTAAGACTACTATCATGGGCCTATAGGGCAGTGGCGTTTCTAAGCAATTTGGAGCCCTAGGCAAGATTTTCCCGGGAGCCCCCCCTTACCAAATGGACCCTTAAGGGTCCATTTGGTAAGGGGGGGCTCCCGGGAAAATCTCCTGTAAAATGTCGCCGCCCCAAGGGATAAAATTATGAACTATTCTGAATCTAAATAACATATTACATGTGTTTTAAATGTTCAATTCTAGCTCTAGTTAATTCTAGACAAGTATACGTAAATTATCCATTTTAGGCTCCCTCCCACTGCCTAGCCTGCCTAATGGCAAAACGCCCCTGCTATAGGGGGAACAGTGTTGGTGATATCACTTAAACCCTATCAGAGATGCAGCTAATGTTGGCAGCGCATGGATAGATGGTGACCCTGGTTGACAGTGTTCAATAGCCAGCCATCAACCTATCATACAATATTTTACCACTTGGGATGACATAGTGCTCTTTCGAGATGCTTGCCTGCTCTAGAGCAAATTGCTTTGTCAACTGCACGCGCACACGCACACGCACACACACACACACACACACACACACACACACACACACACACACACACACACACACACACACACACACACACACACACACACACACACACACACACACACACACACACACACACACACACACACACATACCAGGCTCTTCACGGTGACAGGAGAGTTCTACCGCAGTGACAATTTATAGACTACCAGGTGCAGTAAAGAGATAATTATAATAAAAAACGAATTAACAAGGGCCACATCGCAGAATTTAAAAGCCTAAAAATAAACATTTGGGCTTGTGGTCGCGTGAATTCAATATCTCTGCTGCCCAGATACAAAAGCAGCTTGAGATTTATGGAACATTTGCTTTTTACACCATCCGGTTCACAGAATACATATGGTTCTATTCCATATGAAACAGATATATCCATCTATAATTAGTTGTGTCACTTATTACAAGGTGATTGATACTCTAATTATGTTGTCACTACAGAGACATGCAGGCAAGCGCAGTGGTTTTGTACACACATCATAATTCCACCAAATCAGAAAATGCATACCACATGCCGCGTGGTTAAAATTGCTTGAGTGAGTGCCACTCATGCATGTCAATTAAGTGCTTATTTCAGATAGAGTAGCATTACATACTAGTGGTTTTCATCTTGACTTAAGAAAGATTATAATATTAAAGAGATTCTAAAAGCAGGTTTTGAGTGTGCAGAACATGCACAGCATTTTCAAGAAAATTATATTTTTTGTACAAAGAAGTAGCCTTTTTACCAAAGAAATACATTGCAAAATTGTGGTATTATCAAAAAAAAACTATAGGCTATTCAGCCTGATCAGAAGCAGGGATCAAATATATATGCGTTCTTGGTAAAAATGAATGTATGTTCATGAAAACCGATTACCCTGTGATCCCTGTTATCTATACTCTTTCTAAAATCCACAAATCACAAAATGTTCCTTTAATTGGTAGACCTATTGTGAGTGGTATTGGGTCTCTTACAAATAATATTTCTACCTTTGTAGATCATCTACTAAAACCCTGGGTCATATCTCTTCATTCATATACCAGGGATTCAATTGATTTCATCAAATATATATGCACCTGTTAAAAATGATGACCGGAGAGGGGATATCAAAACAAACATGGGTCGATCGATCAATCAATCAATCAGGATAATTATAACAGTTTACTGTATATCAGGGGTTTTCAACAGGTGGTCCGGGGACCACCAGTGGTCCCTGAGAGGATTCCAGGTGGTCCCCAGGCAGCTAAATGGAAAGTTGGTTAACCAGATGTAACTCTTTGAGAGCGTAAACATGAAACCAAATGGACCCTTGCGGGTCCATTTGGTTTCATGTTTACACCCTCAAGAGTTAAAATGTTCATCGTCATTCATCCTATTCATGTAAATTACCCCAAGTCTACACAACTAGAGAATGTATAAGAATGATTTTTTATGTATATTTGACTGTTTTGCCTGGAATTGTGGACAAAAACAAAAGAAATCTTTAGTTTGGGGTCTGTGGGGCTAAAATGTCCTCAAATTGTGGTCCGTGGCTCAAATGCTGAATAAATGGTGGGCCCTGGGATGAAAAAGGTTCAAAACCCCTGGTTTATATCATAACAGTATCAAGACATGATTCAAGATATAACCCAGAATCTACCGAGTGAAAAGGAGCTTACATCTCCGTTCTGGTACAGTAACCTGACCAACAGCGTCAGCCACCCACTGATGCAGCAGCAAAGCCGCGGTGCCACCAGGGTCACAGACCACAACAATAGTTGTTCTCAATGTTTTGCAGGGTTGAGTTGCTTCAACTAAACACAGCTAGCTTTGGTTTCAGGCGTCCTCCAGATTAGTATTGATGAACCTACAGATGTAGAACACAGCGATTGTGCTGTGGGCCCAATTAGCATCCGACCATGGTCAAATCGTTTGATGTTTTGGTTCAACAGACGTTGCTAGTTTGGATACAAAATTGATAGAATGAGATGGAGTCTCAAAGTTTCATACTTTATGAGTATATAATTTTAATATGAATAGTATAGTTGGGCTCCTTTGGTGTTTGAAGACATAATTTTTCCCCCATAACAGGAATAAAGCAGCATGTAACCTAAGGGAAGAAACTGTCAGTGTGCAAATATTATATAAGTATTCCTGGCACATGGTACTGTATAAATAGATCCTACCAACAATCTAAAGATGTATCCACATAAAATGTAAAAATCCTGCAGTGTAAAGGGATTAGATGAAGGTATTATTAATGCTGTGAGGGGGCCTAGAAATGTAAAAATATCACAACATATAAAAAATACTGCATCAACTTTGTTTGAAAAAAAAAATGAAGCTAGTTAGAATGACCTGGACAGAAGTTGTTCCAGAGGGTTTATCTCAAGCAAACAATGTTTGGGGTGACGGTCGTTATTCCAGAGAGTTTATCTCAAGCAAACAGTGGTTGATGAAACAGCTGGAACTATATGGATCATCTTTTATAAATTGCATAGTAATGCCACTTTGGGTATAGAGGCACTGACCTCTGATCTGTTTCATCTAAGTCAGGGATGCCCAAAAGGTAGATGGTGATCTACCAGTAGATCACACAGACCATGCAGGTAGATCACATGACAGTTCCCCCAGCACTTGGACCCTTATAGATCTGTAACTCTTGAGAGTGTTAAAATGAAACCAAATGGACCTGTGGTTTCATTTTAACGCTCTCAAGAGTTAAATTATATTTAAACATCTGAATTACATCATTTTCAAGGGTCCAAATAATTAGAAAATGGAGAATAATTGTTATTTTGACCAAAGTTTTGCCAGCTCTCTTTCCCAATTGTGGACAAAAACCTGAAAGATTTTAGTTTTGGGTGCAAGAAACTAAACTCAAGATCACAAACAGTCAACTCAAACCTCAAATAGTTTTTCAAACATCAGTAATAGCATATACAGAAAAACCTTCCAATTCTCCCCCTCTATTTTTCATTAATCTAAAACATTTAACAGTAGCCTCAAACTTTCTAGGGGCCTTGAAATGGATTTTCAGTAATGGAACAATCACATTTTTGGATGTGTAGATCTTGTTGAGCCACTCATTTTGAAAGTAGCTCTCAAGTCAAAAAAGTGTGGGCACTCCTGATCTAAGTCTTGTACTCAGTGAATAGCTTTTGTTTTATCTGCTACAACTTCAACATTTTAACTTTCAGTATCTTGCTCATTAAATACCGGAATTGTTGACTGATAGGATCCATGTGGGATTAAGTGATATTTTACGCTAGCTCCACAATGGCAGGGCCTTGGGAGCTGTTATTTCTGCTCTTCTTCTCTTATTATCTTAAAAATTATGCAAATATCATAACAGCGGATGTTGATGTAGCTGTTATGATGACACTGCTATTGTTGGCATTCTAGTGGGGACTGGAAAAGACTGTGAGCATATGGTGCATGATTTCATCAGGAGGTAAGATTAGATAATCATTCAGAGGAGGAGCTTGAATGTCACTTTACTGTCACTCTTCAGATTTAGGCGTAACCTAAGTTTTCTGAAAAAGTTTTAATATACAGTATATATATCGACATCATAAAATAATAATGTTTGAATACTGTACATGCTGTACAGCAGTGTTTTTCAACCTTTTTCATACCAGGCCCCACCATTTATTCAGCATTTTAGCCACAGACCACCATTTGATGTTGAGTTTAATCTCTCGGACCCAAAAGTACGTTTTTGTCCACAATTTAGGAGAGCTAAACTGGCAACATGTTGGTCAAAATAACAATTCTTCTACATTTTCTAATCGTGTCAATTCTTGAAAATTAATCAGACGTTCAAATATAATTTAACTCTTGGCAGTGTAAAATGAAACCAAATGGACCCGTGAGGTGGTCCCCGGACCACCTGTTGAAAACCACTGCTGTACAGAATCCAAAAATGGATCCCCGCCCTGAAAGGGTTAATAATGTGTTTTCTGCCAACATTGATGTCATATGCACAAGGGAGTGATTCAAGGTTAGATTCTTTCCTCTCGTGTTTGTAAATAAATTATGTTTTTTTTATGTTTTTGGTGGCTGGATTTGGGAATCTTTAACAAAAAACAGCCTGTGAATTCAGGCCTGTCAAAGTTGCCAGTAATGTCAGTAGGGTGTGTATTACGGCTCGGTGCACATTTTCAGCAGGGAAGGCAAGCCTTCAGGAATGCACTCTGTATGCTGGACTGCCTTGACAATCCCATCCTCAAGGAGATTGAGCTATTGTTTGCATGTCACCTTCTGCAAGTTGCTACAGCAAGTTGCCAAAAATAAAATCCATGGTACAATAATGACATCTCTATCTCAGTAGAGCCTAGAGACTATTTACAGCATGATTCTTGATCTTGATCTCTTTTTTTTTTTGCAGCATATAGTATTTTTACCTTTATAATTAAGCCATATTTATACTTCAGTGTTGCATGGTGGAAAAATAGCCAATTTGGTTTTCATCCAATAAAAACGTGTGATTCTGGGCTTCTTATTGAAACAGTGCCTGCATATTACACTACTGTAACTCAGTTACAGTATGACGCAAAAAATAAGCAATCAACCAACAATCAGTCCCAACATCACAGCACAACACCATTATGTCTGCTGTAGAAAAAAATAAAACTTTATATTAAAAATGATTATTAGCGAATAACGAATAGTGAATTAATAGTCGAATAGTGGTTTGCTAGTCGAATAATCGAATAGTCGAATATTTAGTTAATGCCCTACTGTACTGTATATTACAATATCGACTATTGCAGATAGGGCCAGGCCTCCATTTTTAGGGCCGTTGAGAACTCCAAATGGGAGGACAAGGATATGACCGCCAGAATGTGTTGGGGAACATCTGCACAATATCTGTAGTCACAGTCCCAAGATCCTCAGGGAAACCACCATTAAACCTTAGTGTTTTGGTGTTTTATCTGTTGAAAAATAGCAGATCAACAAGCTCATGTCACGCCACCGAGTGGCGCGACATGAGCTTGTTGTTCTGCTATTTTGAAAAAGTGAAAATGTGCTGCAATCTCTGAATACAGTACATTATTTTGAAGCAAACATTTTTAACGCAAGTTTTGCTTCTGGGGGATCCCTAGAAAACATGTTTTCAGGTGGGGGGTCTGCAGCCAATGTGGACACTTCTGGGGTCCTTGGCATGAAACATGTTAAGCATCACTGACACAGGAACATGGATTTTTCAGAGAAACTAGAATCTGTCAGAATCTAGCATCAGAAACTAGTCACAAACTAGAATTTACTGTCAGAAAGTACAATCAGGTGTCAAATAGAATATATTCTTAGATTTGCACATCATTTTTCACAATTTTTCAAAAATAGCATAACAACAAGCTCATGTCGCGCCACTCGGTGGCGCGACATGAGCTTGTTGATCTGCTATTTTTCAACAGCTAAAACACCAAAACGCGTTCAGGACACAAAGGTTAAACACTGTGTATCATTATCTTGGAGCTGATGTACCAATTCATCATTCCCTCTCTGTCTTGTTTCAATCTCTCTCCTACCTTCTAATCTCCCCTCAGAGGGCTAGAAAGCTGGACTTGGCACAGATGCGCGGGCAAGATGGCTGTTTGTTTGCCATATAGCCTTTATCAGCAATCTGTTTCCCCCAGAAATAATAACGGTACACCACCACAGGACAACACTATAATTCATGTCACAAGGCTTGTGCAAAGAAATACCTCTTAAAATTGCAAATGCAAACGGGGGCGACAGATGGGCCAATCAAAGGTATACTGTGCATGAGGCCTATTGCTGGGTATGGACTTGCACTATAATTACTGCAAATGAAGGTCGCAATTAACTATGAAACCATGCGTTTTTGACACCTAACCCACTTTCCCTTTCCCCACCACCTAAACCACTTTCCTTTCCGCTCTCTCTCTGTCCGTCTCTCACCTCAGACACGCCCCAGGTCACCGTGACATCAGCCTGTCTTGAGTGTGTTGCCTTGATGATACGAATGATGATGTCTGTATTGTGTGAAGCTGTGGAATTGTCACGTGATTTTCACGTCCCCAAGACATTCCTTTCCATACCTGTCATATCCGACCTCATCAAACCCTGTACACCAGTGGTCCTTGAGAGGGTTCCAGGTGGTCCCGAGCTAAATGATGGAAAGTTGGTTAACCAGGTGTAACTCTTTGAGTGCGTAAAAATGAAACCAAATGGACCCGAAAGGGACCATTTGGTTTCATTTTTACAATCTACACAACTAGAGAATGTAGAAGATTAGTGGTCATTTTGATCTGCATGTTTGACTATTTTGTTTTCCAGCCTGGAATTGTGGACAAGAGCAAAATACATCTTTAGTTTTGCATCTGTGGGGCTAAAATGTCCTCACATGGTGGTTCGTGCCTCAAATTCTGAATAAAAAGGTTGAAAAGGTTTCATCCTGTGATGTACAAAACAAAATCATTCCAACATTCTGACATCCAGTTTGTACTCACCATCAGTACGTTTTTATGAGTCCGCAGGTTATCAATATGTGGAAGGAATGGAAACTGTCCTCTGGTAGTCTTTTAATGTGATTGACATGGTGTGATCTGAAGAAACAAGGATCGAAATTAAACCTCTTACAGTACCATTGGAACGCACATTGGCTCTTGTAGACAAATTTTCCTCACATAACTACATTTGTCAAGTTCAATCAAAGACGTTATCACTTACATTAGATCTCGTATGGATAGCAAATTCAATAAAACCTGCAGCAAAATGAATGAAGAGATTGAGCTACACCATATGGCTCTGCAAATAGCAAAGACAGACGATGTTGGTACAGCATATACTGAGCCAGTACTGTCCAAATGGTGTAAAATTCCATTTGAGTATTATCCAGCACAAAACAAGACTTTATCCGCACCAATGTACCAAAAATAATGAACTCCCACACATTGTCTTCAAATGCCAGAAAATGATTAATTGTAATGTTTAGGCCTAGTATTAGAATAGGGATGGGACAATTCACTTAACTCACGATACAATACACCATACAATACATGGACCCTAACGGGTCCATTTGGTTCCATTTGTACGCCCTCAGAAAAAAATGTCATACAAGAAAAATACACAAACACAACCTCCGTTTTAGGAAACATAGGAAACATATCTTGCCAACATCTCTAAGGTACATACAGTGAAATGAAAAATAAAAAGAAAGAAAGAAAAAAGGCCTTACATGAAAAATATACAAACACAACTTGATGATTTCATCAAGTTGTGTTTCACCATGTCAATGATTTTTTTTCAGACCTCCGTTTTAGGAAACATAGGAAACATATCTTGCCAACATCTCTAAATGTACAGGAAATGCCTCAGCCTGATGAGGTCAGTCTTTCTGACATGAACATAAATATCAAAAACATTGATTCTGAACCTGGCGATTCGATATTAATATCATGGCATTAAGAATTGCGATATATTGGCATATCAATTTTTTTGGCCAGGTAGAAAAGACCACGCACATCCAAAAAAAGACCCAATTTGGGTAGGGTGCTAGATTAAACAATGGAACATGACTATATGAAAGGCCTAAGGTCTGAGGAAGGGCTCCAGCCCGAAACGTCACCATACAGTAATACAGTTTCGGGCCGGAGCCCTTCCTCAGACCTAAGGTCTGAGGAAGGGCTCCGGCCCGAAACGTCACCATACAGTAATACAGTTTCGGGCCGGAGCCCTTCCTCAGACCTAAGGTCTGAGGAAGGGCTCCGGCCCGAAACGTCACCATACAGTAATACAGTTTCGGGCCGGAGCCCTTCCTCAGACCTAAGGTCTGAGGAAGGGCTCCGGCCCGAAACGTCACCATACAGTAATACAGTTTCGGGCCGGAGCCCTTCCTCAGACCTAAGGTCTGAGGAAGGGCTCCGGCCCGAAACGTCACCATACAGTAAAACAATATTCGGGAGCATCAAATGGTGTGCAGATTTTCTTTCTTTCATATCGATTTTTTTGCCCAGCCCTATTAGAACCACATCAGTCAATCAGTTGTGTGTTATTCCCATTGAACATACTGTATCTGTTAAAGGCTTTGCTATTAGTACTGTGTGCTTTGTGGGCAGGGGCGGATGTAACATTTCCCAATTGGGGGGGGCAGGAGAAAATGGTATGGCATACCATTTTCAGCTACAGGACTTTTATTAGGCAATTAAAGCTTCAATAATAACATCAGTAGTTGTTGAAGTTGCAACAGACACGCAGCATGCATAAAGCTAAAGGTCTGACTCAGAGAGTTTTCTGTTTTCAATGACGAAATGCTGTTGGTTTAGTGGTGACACAAGTTAGTCGCAGTAGTACTAGTGTTTCAAATCATTTTAAATTATAAGCACTTTAATTTAAAATATCTTGGTTTGTTTTGCATGCCATCATGTTTAGTGGGGCAGTCTGTGCATTTAGGGGGGCATCCCCCCCTTGCCCATGCCTAGATCCGCCCCTGCTCGTGGGGCCAGTGGGGGTCCTTGTCTGGTCTCCTGTCGCCTTTGTAGGCCTACGCGTATATAGGTAGCTGCTCCCTTATAATTAAAGTTTTTCTCACTGCATTTGAAGCCAGTGTGCAGCCTTTATCCTTTTCATGATGTTGGGCAGCTGCTGTACACTGACCCTCTCCCACGCACCGGGCGCCGTAGGTGTGCAAAAAACATTGCATTCTTACTGTAGATGTGACAAAACAAATCTCTTGACTGACTCACTAACAAAACCATTTTCTGTCCCATTAAAACATTTAGGCCTAACCTGAGTTTTCTGGAAAAACTTCAAATATTTATTTGGCTGAATAAAAAAAAATATATTTTTTGAATACTGTACATACTGTACAGCAGTGGTTTTCAACCTTCTTCATACCAGGCCCCACCGTTTATTTCGCATTTTAGCCACGGAGGACCACCTTTGATGTTGAGTTTAATCTCTCGGACCCAAAAGTATGTTTTTGTCCTCAATTTAGCAGAGATAAACTGGCAGCATGTTAGTCAAAAATATCAATTCTTCTACATTTTCTAAATGTGTAGATTCTGGAAAATGAAGTAATTCAGACGTTCAATATAATTTAACTCTTGAGAGCGTAAAATGAAACCAAATGGACCCATGAGGGTCCATTTGGTTTCATTTTAACGCTCTCAAGAGTTACAGACCTATAAGGGTTCTAAGGGTATTGGTTACCAACCGTCCATCATTTAGTTGGGGACCACCTGGAATCCTTTCAGAGACCACTGGTGGTCCCTGGACCACCTGTTGAAAACGCCTGCTGTAGGCCTGAAAGGGTTAACAGTGTAATTATCATTGCTAATTAAACGTGATGCTTGCTTTGCACCTTAGATACACTAACTGGGGGACGATGAGTCATCATTACACAAGGCAATTCCTTTAGATGTAACTGTAATACAATGACAATGAAAACTTATTACAGCGTTGCAAGAGCAATCCTGTTTTAGGTGGGAAGGTTAACGCAAGCAATATACAGTAGTTGTGATAGCATGAAATTAAACTTCTGTAATTTGAGAAAAACTCTGTCCTCGGTCTGAACAGCTGCATGGGGGAAATAAATGAGCAAATTCAACTTTCAGTTGAGTTAAATTGCTGAGCATTGCAAGTGAATGTTCTTCCATTCAGCAATATGACAGAACCAACCACATGAAAAGTGGAGATACCGGCAGCCTGGAATCAGTCACTACCATCGAATTCTCTGTACAAAGATAGAACAATGAATGCTTTATTCAACTAGCATGCTTGATTACCTCCTTCCACATTTTGTGCTGATGTTGAAAGATCCAGTGCTGTAATACTCATCAGTCTGGACTTCAGAAAGACAACATGGTTGGTAGTAATAGAACATTTGGTGAACAGAACACACTCCAAACTAATCAGACAATTAATGTAACTCTGTAGATCAGGGGTTTTTCAACCTTCAACCTTTTTGACACCAGGGAGCACCATTTATTCAGCATTTGAGCCACCAAGCACTATTTGATTCGATTTGATTTCACCCCCCAAGACTTAAAACTAAAGAATTCTTTTGGTTTTATCCACAATTCCAGGCTGGATTTTGCAAACAAAGCAGTGTAGACTTCTTAATTAAGTGGTGCTAATTCAGATGGTGAATATTTTAACTCTTGAGAGTGTAAAAATGAAACCAAATGGACCCATGCGGGTCCATTTGGTTTCATTTTTACACTCTCAAGAGTTACAGTACATCTGCTTACCCAATCTTCCATCATTTAGCCTGGGGACCACCTGGAACCATCTCAAGGACCACTGGTAGTGCAGCTGCAGTGACTAACCAATCGATCACTGACAACCTTGGCTGCGTGTCTTCCCCACACCTCTCCGTTTCCTGTCAACCTACTGTACTATACCTATATCAATAACGCAGAATAACAAAAAATAAACACCAGGATAAATTTGATGAACAATTTCTGTGATTATTATCATTACAACGGTGTGCGGGTTTCAGAGATGGTTGAAACCAAATTACACTGAGCAGGGTACAGTAGAAGGCAAGTAGGCCATATCTTTTGTAGACCTATGTGCGCACCTGCACCTGTATGTACATCACACTCTGTATTTGAGCATGCCCAAATAGTGTAGCATAGAGTGTAGCATATAATTTCCGGACTATAACCCGCACCTGAATATAAGCCGCACCGGCTAAATTTGTGGGAAAATACTGACTTTTCCTTGTATAAGTTGCACCTGACTATAAGCCGCATCTTCATGTTAGAGCACCGTTGGTGGCTGTTACCTGTAAAAGTCCATAGATTGGCCGTACCGCGCAAGGTCCAAAACATGTGAAAAAAGCGGCTTATAGTCCGGAAATTCCGGTATATAGAAAACAGCGTCTTAGTGGTAGTAAGGGCTCAGTGTGTTTGCAATTAGTATCCATCCACTGCATAATCCTCTCCTTTTCATTCAGCATTGGATGCCTTGGTTCTGTCAACACTACTCTATCACTGCTCAATGATCTCACAGTGGAAGCCTTGCCAACCCCTCAACATAGACAGAACAAAGCCTCTCTTCCTGCTCCTTTGATTTCCATCAACGGGAGTGATCCTGGACAGTCTCATGTCACATTCTCAACTCACACAATTTTTTTTCCTTGTTCAGACATTCTAAATGTGATGATTTGACAGGGACAGACAGGGACGGATGGAGCTAGCACCACTCAGAAATGCGATGATGGAATTACTTAAAGCAGAGGTATTCATCTTTTTTCATACCAGGGCCCACTATTCTTTCTGAATTTTAGCCACGGACAACCATTTGATGTTGAGTTCATTCTGTCTGACCCAAGAGTAAGGATTTTCAAGTTTTGGTCCACAATTTAGGGGAGATAACTGGCAAAAAGTTGGTCAAAATAATAATTCTTCTACATTTTCTAAATGTGTAGATCCTCGAAAATTAAGTAATTCATATGTTTAAATATACAGTACTTTAACTCTTACAGATCTGTAACTCAGGAGTTACAGATCTGTAAGGGTTCATTTGGTTATCAACAGTCCATCGTCCATCGTCCATGGGGACCACCTGGAATCCTCTCAGGGACCACTGGTGGTCCCCGGACCACTGGTTGAAAACCACTGACTTAAAGAGTTATCCAAACAAAATCATTGATTCGATCTTTGCATCATATTTGTGCCATTGCATGAATATAGTACTACATGAAGTGGTAATGTGTGTATAATTAGACTCAGCAGTATAGTTCCATCTCCCATTTATGTTCTTGTACTGTAGGTCATCAATACCTTGGCTTATGATTACGATGTCTCACTACATCTCCGAAAAACAGTAAACATGATTTCAAGGTCAGAATTGGTGACACAGCACTCAAGTTATCCTTGACAACAAGCTGACAAGTGAAAGCATGGCAACAAGGCTAATCAAAAAAGGAAAAACAAAACAAAACGGATTGGCCATCTGGAGTACAGGGAGTTTTCCCGGTGGCCTGCGCCACCTAGTGGCCTGGACAAGATCCAAAATGCACTAGTGGCACTTCCAAAATGCACTAGAATGCGCTAGATGCTCGCCTGGAACATACAGATCAAAATGACCATTAATCTTCTACATTCTCTAGTTGTGTAGACTAAGTTGGGCTAATTCACATGATGAATATTTTAACTCTTGAGGGTGTAAAAATGAAACCAATGGTTTCATTTTTACGCTCTCAAAGAGTTACATCTGGTTAACCAGCTGCAAAAATGTAAAGACGGTTAAGGCCTTATCTTGACATCAATCAAATCAAATTATAGCATAGGAGTCATAATCCACTCAGTGAGACACACGTTCCCAAACATGGATCATTTTATGTCAAAATACGTATAGCACAATGTACAGCATTAGTAACTGTTGAAAGTTACCTCCTTCAGAAGAGGAGCTCCTAAATTCAACACAATAATAAGCATTAACGTAGACAAACATTTTGATATAAATATACCCATATAATATGAGATTCAAATTTCCAAACATACCAATACCCTCAACATGCAACTGATTGAAATCTCGCAGTGAAAGAATGTACTCAAATGGTCATGGACACAGTCATTTTTTCATCATTCTTTTCTTTTTTTATCATTCTTCACAATTAAACTCATCCTTACAACATTGCTCAAATTATCCTTACAACATTGCCCATCCACACGCACGCACACGCACACACACGCATCCTTACAACATTGCCCATCCATGACACACATGCACACGCACGCACGCATACGCGCGCGCGCGCGCACACACACACACACACACACACACACACACACACACACACACACACACACACACACACACACACACACACACACACACACACACACACACACACACACACACACACACACACACACACACACACACACACACACACACACACGCACACACACACCATTATAACTCTGTCTTGGTGCTCTTATCGAGTCCTCCAGAACCTGTTCCTTTCAAGTCGTTCTTTAGCCATTTGTTAAAAACAGCTATAGGGTCAATATTCCAGTGTTTATGGAAGGAGATCGGCACCTGGTGAGCCAAGTAGTCTCTGGCATAATCATCTGGTCGTGCCTGGAATGTAAAAAAGCATGTTTTAATTGCAAAATTGGATTCACAAGGCAGGATGGCTACATAGACTCATGCATGTGGCACTCATGCAGGAATATCATCTCTTTTGCAATGTTTACACAAATTGGTCTAATTCAGCACTGCCAATTCAACTTCACAGGGCTGAAACAGATATATGCACACTGCAAAAACGGAAAATCTTATGTGTATCAGATCCACCATCTATTCCTACAAGATATAGGGCCTTGCTTTTGTACAGTTGAACTTGAATATCCTGATTTTTTCTAAGTGATAACATTTTTAAACCTTCTGGTATTGAGTCAAATTTTAGATAAAACAAGCAACTTTTGGCATATCGCCCATTTTTAAGCTGCACTACAAAAAACTAGGGGTGGGCAAAAAAAATCGATACGCCAATATATCGCAATTCCTAATGCCATGATATCAATATTGAATCGCCAGGTTCAACATTGATTTTTTTGATGATTATGTAGACCTATTTATTAATTTGTTCATGAATAAAGACTGCACTTTATGTTATTTATATTGTACTGTACTGTACTGTATTTTACTGTGTTTGTGTTGTGTTTGCTCATGATTTTTCTTTTAGGACCTTTTTTCTGAGAGCATAGAAATGAAACCAAATGGACCCGTCAGGGTCCATTTGGTTCCATTTGTACGCTCTCAGAAAAAATCTTGAAAATGGGTGGAATCCCTCTTGTTCTAGTATAATAAAAGCACAGTCATTTGTGGGGGAAAAATGTGATATATTGATATATCAAATCGAATCGCAGCATAACTAAGAATTGCAATATAAATCGATTAAGAACCCTAAATATCAATATTGTATCGTGAGGTAAGTGAATCGTCCCACCCCTACAGAAAACCCAACTCTAAAAAATAAGCAAATAAGCTAAACTTGTATTCATACATATTAGCTTATTTTGAGAGTTGGGTTTTTCGTAGCGCATGCCAGAGACGGACAGTGATGACAGAGAGTAGATTGGTGGACAGACAGATGGTCATAATAACCTGGTGAAAGAGAGGGCTGTGTGTGACGGGAAGTCCAAGGGCATTGAGGCACATCCCCAAGACCATGTCATCAGGAGCGTCGTCGCTGTAGCACTTACAGCCGCTGTTTAGTAGTCGCACCGCCGCCTCCCTGCTGAACACCATACTGAGAGAAGACAGGGACCCACATTAGACATTTAACCATTTCCGTACTGAACGCGTTATGGTGTTTTAGCCATTGAAAAATAGCAGATCTACAAGCTCATATCGCGCCACCGAGTGGCGCGATATCAGCTTGTAGCTCTGCTATTTTTGAAACATTGTGAAAATGTGCTGCAAATCTCGGAATACATTATTTTGGAAGCAAACATTTTTAACTCAAACTTTTGCATCTGGGGGATCCTTAGAACAACAGGGATGGGGGTCTGCAGCCAAATATGGATAGTTCTGGTGGTCCTTGGCTTGAGATATGTTAGCATCACTGACTAGAATCTGAATCTAGTGTCTAAAACTCGATTCTAGCATCAGAAACTACAACCCCAATTCCGTTGAAGTTGGGACGTTGTGAAAAATGTCAATAAAAACAGAATGCATTGATTTGCAAATCGTTTTCAACCTATATTCAGTTGAATACACCACAAAGACAATATATTTAATGTTCAAACTGATAAACTTCATTGTTTTTTGAAATTATACAATCTTTTGTAAATTGATCCCTGCAACACGTACCAAAAAAGTTGGGACGGGGCCAACAAAAGACTGGAAAGGTCATGAATGCACAAATAACGCCTGTTTGGAACATTCCACAGGTAAACAGGTTAATTTTAAACAGTTTAATATCATGATTGGGTATAACAGGACCATCCCAGTCGTTCACAATCAAAGATTGGGCAAGGTTCACCACTTTGTGAATAATTCTTTGAGAAAATCATCCAACGGTTTAAAAACAATGTTTCTCAACATTCAATTGCAAGGAATTTGGTGATTTCATCATCTACAGTCCATAATATAATCAAAACATTCAAAGAATCTGAAGAACTTGCTATACTAAAGCGACAAGGCCGAAAACCAACACAGAATACTTGTGACCTTTGATCCCTCAGGTGGCTCTGCATTAAAAACTGACATCATTGTGTAAAGGATATTACTGTGAGGACTCAGGAACACTCAGAAAACCATTGTCAGTTTACATAATTTGTCGCTACACCTGCGATTGCAAGTTAAAACTCTACCATCGAAAAGCAAAGCCATACGTCAGAAAGGTTGGTTTGATAAACAACCAGGAAAGACAACCAAAAATGCCTTCTCTGGGTCCACTATAATTAGAAATGTGGACTCATCAGACCACAGCACACTTTTCCACTTTGTGTCTAACCATTTCAAATGATATTGTACCCAGAGAAGGCATTTCTGGTTGTTTTTCTGGTTGTCTTTTCAACCAACCTTTCTGATGTATGGCTTTGCTTTGTATGGTAGAGTTTTAACTTGCAATCGCAGGTGTAGCGACAAATTATGTAAACTGACAATGGTTTTCTGAGTGTTCCTCAGTCCACACAGTAGTATCCTTTACACAATGATGTCAGTTTTTAATGCAGAGCCACCTGAGGGATCAAAGGTCACAAGTATTCGGTGTTGGTTTTCAGCCTTGTCGCTTTAGTATAGCAAGTTCTTCAGATTCTTTGAACGTTTTGATTATATTATGGACTGTAGATGATGAAATCACCTAATTCCTTGCAATTGAATGTTGACAAACATTGTTTTTAAACTGTTGGATGATTTTCTCACAGAATTGTTCACAAAATGGTGAACCTCGCCCCATCTTTGATTGTGAACCACTGGGATGGTCCTGTTATACCCAATCACGATATTAAACTGTTTAAAATTAACCTGTTTACGAGTGGAATGTTCCAAACAGGCGTTATTTGTGCATTCATGACCTTTCCCAGTCTTTTGTTGCCCCCGTCCCAACTTTTTTGGTACGTGTTGCAGGGATCAATTTACAAAAGATTGTATAATTTCAAAAAACAATAAAGTTTATCAGTTTGAACATTAAATATATTGTCTTTGTGGTGTATTCAACTGAATAAAGGTTGAAAACGATTTGCAAATCAATGCATTCTGTTTTTATTGACATTTTTCACAACGTCCCAACTTCAACGGAATTGGGGTTGTAGATTCTAGTGTCAAAAAGTAGATCCTAGCATCAGAAACTAGATTCTAGTGTCAAAAAGTAGATCAATCAGAAACTATAATTTAGTGTCAATAACTAGAATCTAGTGTCAGAAACTACTGTAGGATCTAGTGTCAAAAGCTAGAATGTTGCTGCAGCTATAATCTGGTGTAAGGAACTACTGTATAATTTGTAATTGTTTTGGTGTTTTAGCTATTGAAAAATAGCAAATCAGCAAATAGTTCTGCTATTTTTGAAAAATTGTGAAAATGTGCTGCAAATCTCTGAATACATTATTTTGGAAGCAAACATTTGTAACTCAAATTTTTGCTTCTGGGGGATCCCTAGAACAACAGAGTCAAAAAGTAGATCCTAGCATCAGAAACTATAATTTAGTGTCAATAACAACAATCTAGTGTCGGAAACTACTGTAGAATCTAGCGTCAAAAGCTAGAATGTTGCTGCAGCTATAATCTGGTGTAACAAACTACTGTATAATCTGGTGTCAGAAACTCGAATTGAGGGTCAGGACACAATGGTTTAAATTGACAGCAGATGAAAAGTCAGGTCAGGCAGGTCATTTAACTTCTCATTGTCATCGTGGGAGAAGGCTCTATAAGTGACCCCCAGAAACAACATGTTCTTAAATTCAGCTCTTTATATAAATATATATCCCATTTTTTCACCCAGTGCCAATTCCTAATGTGACCCTGGGCTCTACAGTACACACCCTCCGAGGCAGCGGACTTCTCATGCTTCCTTCAATGTATGAGGAGTCCAAGCTAAGCCAACCTTCTTTTCATCAGACAGGGGTTGGACGTAGCACATGGAAGGACCACGTTATTCCAACCAGTTCCAGTCCCCTCCATCAGGCTCCCCGGCTGGCCAGGGGGAGGCAGTTCAGAGCCCAGGATTACTGCATGTTTTTGTGTGAGGGTATCTAGTATCTACTAGAGTTCTCAACGGGCCTGAAAATTGAGGCCCGGCCCTAAGTGGGCCCTAACTGATCAGGCCCAAAGCCTGGCCCGGCCGAACCAATTAGCATCGTTTTTAGGCCCGACCCGGCCCTACAATGTCGGGTCGGGTCGGGCCTGGTCGGGTTTAGGTAGTATTGGAACACTCTACACAGAGTAAAAGTGAAAATGCCAATCTGCACCAGGTAAATACACAGACAGACAAAACAGAACTATTATTTTTTTATCATAATAAAATATCATTTTTATCATCATAATAAAATAATTCAATATATATTGCTTTTTTTTCATGGAAGCCCTAAGCCCGACCCGGCCCTACTGATCTGCATACATTTTAGGCCCGAGCCCGACCCTAAAATGTCGGGTCGGGTCGGGCCTGGTCGGGCAGAGTATGAGAACTCTAGTATCTACCCTAGCGTACATGGGGAGAACAGGCAAACTCCACACAGAAAGGTTCTTTCGCCAACCCTGCCTTGGGTATGGTCAGTCAGCACTGATAGCGTGGAAGAGGAGACACACCGCCAGCATGCACAGCAGCATCCCTAGAGGGAATCGAACCCAGGACCTACTATGTATGAGGTGACAGAACTAACCACTGTGTCACCATGCCCCTCTCATTTTATATATGAATTTGTTTTTGGGGGGATTCAATTTAGTGTCTGACTAAATTAATATAGTGACTGTCCGAATGAAACCAAGAACTAGATATGAGACACTGCAGTTTCCCAAAAACAGAGGGGGAATGGCTCTGCTAAACTTGAGGGAATATTTTAATGCAGCACAACTTACGCTGTAGGTCATTGACAGGCTGATGTGAGTCAGGCTACCTCACAAGGTAGAAAGGAATTGAATTGGAATTTGAAGGATTTCAGATACAACATCTACTGGCTGATAAAAACATGTTTAAGTAACTGGAGAAAGATCAAAGTCCAATCATTAAATATATAATTGAAATTTGGTATCATGCAATAATTAAAAAATACAAACTGGAAAAAGATATAAGATTACTTAGTTGGCCGGCTTATGATGCACATTTTAAACCAGGAATTATTGACCAGGGATTTAAACGATGGGCGACGTGGAAAGATATTACAGCAGTATGTGTAACGCCCGAGATTCAAACCCAAGTTTCCTGTGTGAAAGACCAACATCTTAACCACTAGACCAAGAGGACATCCCCTTGGTCCAGGGGCAGATACTAGACTTTGGAGGCCATCACGACAGAGGCTGTATAGCCACCTGCTACATATGTACAGTGGTAGAAAAAGGGTAGATGCAGAGTTTTAAAAATGTAAAGTTAAAACATGAACTAGACAAAAGTGATTTATTCTGATACTTGCAATTGAGGGACTATTTTGAGAAATAAATAAAAACTGACTGGAAGAGCAGGGTTGTTGAGATCATGGTTCAGGCTTATGAGGAAAAAAAAATATATAAAGTAATATCAGCCCTCTATCAAGGATTGATGGCAAGAAAAGATATTTTCTACATTATACATTAAGAATCAAATGGTAATCTGGATTTGGGATGCAGGTTACGGATGAAGACCGGTATAACATATACAAAAGGAAGATCTATATCCGATCAAAGTATTATTAACAGCCAGTAAAAAGACAATTACCAGACTATGGCTCAAGCCAGAACCTCCGGTTTGTGAACAATCGCTGTGCATTGTAGAAGAGATATTTGTAATGGAGAGAGAATGACTCACTTATTGAGACTGAAGGAAGATCTCTTTATTTGTGAATGGGAGAAATGGACGTATTGTAAAATAAAATAACACTATGAATGATGGACTGGATGGGTGACCTTGTGAAACACTACTGTTGAATCTGGATGCTGCACCTACTACATATACTGTATCTTTTTTATGTTTTATTTGTTGAATGCCTGCAAAAAATCAATAAAAAATAAGTTAAAAATATATACCGGTTTATATACTGTATATTGGTTGTCCAACTGTCCTGTCCTTTCCAACCATTCAAGGTCGCTTTAAACGTTCGTTCTCGCACGCTGCAAGGGCAGATATTATGTGGTAAACATTCACAACCTCTCGGTGGATTGCACAATGCAAGATCAGTGTATTGATCAAGGGCACATGGGACACATGGCCAGGAGGAGTAGGCAAGGATTGAACCAGGAACCTTCTGACTCACAGACAGTCTCTTTATTACTTCTAGTCCAGGTGAATCTTGTGACAACTACGCATTTTCATTTGAAATATATGTATAGGCTACATCTACATGAACAATTATGATTTTTTTTAAAATAATAATATTATTATTTAGTATTATTATTATTATCATTACCCCAAATATAGTAAATTGTGCACTCATTTCCAATACAGAGCAGAGGATGATTCCACAAGTGAAAACATTGTTTTAAAAAGTATATTCAATGATTTTACTAAATTCAAATACCACTTATCTTTTTTCTTTTGTTGTGATAATCCTCCCCACTATTATAGATGTGTGCTAACTGCTAATCATATAATTACTTCCTCTGATGCCCCCAGTGAACCAGAGGAGCTGAAACTAAACCCTAGTTTCAGTTTTGGGCTTTGGGAGGCAAAACCGTCATCCAATCAAGAAAGAGGGTGCCTTCTTCCAATCACTATCGAGCAGGCCGGGGCTTGGTACACATTCTGTTGTGTTGTTCTGATGTGCATATGGACTTATCCCTAGTGTCCCCAATAGTGTGGCACTTTTGGCACAAAGAGAACCACTGCATGTATTTTGCTGTAGATATTCTTCTATCTTATTAAAGAGTAGGTATCACGGATATTTCCTTTAAAAACTAATGACGCATATCTATCAATGACCCCCTAAAGATGTCCAGAAAAAAAGTCGTTTCAGAAAAAATACAATATATAGGCAGAGTTGAAGAAAGAAGTTGAGCGCCCCCCCCTGCTTCCCTGAAAAGGTTGCATTCGGGGAAAGAGCCGAACGCGCCTTCGGGTGACGTATACAGTGGTACGCTCGGCCAACGCTCAGCTTCCGGCTAAAGTTATCCACAGTAGCATAGCATAGCATAGTAGTAGGATAGCCTATCCAAATACAATACAATTAAATTATATTTGGCAGCGATCAGCTGCTTAGTTGTCATGATCTTCAAGATCACATGTGCGTTGGTGCATACGCACACACGCGTTGCGATCGAGGTGCGACAATAATACTTTTATAGAGACTAACTAATGTTCTTCTAGCTCCCACTCTCTGCTCCGTCCCTCCGCTCCGAAATGGGAGCTGCACTAGAGGAAGCACAGGGTAGTGTAGGACCGCAACCCTGCTTTCTGGTCTCAACTCTGGGTTGTCATGCTTTATTTATAGATTTGTCTTGTTTATAGATTTGTCCATGTTTCTAGAGATGAGCCTCGCACCGTCCCAAGTTGGATGTCTCTCCCTATCAGACCAGTTTTCCCCTCAAAGCGTTTCTTACTATAGAACAGGGGTTTTCAACAGGTGGTCCGGGGACCACCAGTGGTCCTTGAGAAGGTTCCAGGTGGTCCCCAGGCTCAATGATGGAAAGTTGGTTAACTAGATGTAACTCTTGAGAATGTAAAAATGAAACCAAATGGACCCTTGCGGGTCCATTTGGTTTCATTTTTACACTCTCGAGTTAAAAATATTCTTCTGAATTAGCAGCACTATATAATTAAGAAGTCTACACTGTTTTGTTTGCAAAATTCAGCCTGGAATTGTGAACGAAACCAAAAAATGTCATCAAATGGTGGTCCGTGGCTCAAATGCTGAATAAATGGTGGTCCCTGGTGTCAAAAAGGTTGAAAACCCCTGCTATAGAACTACCAATAACCAGAGTTGTAGTCTTGACTGTCTTGTCGACCCGCGGCCGTTTGTATGGCGAGGGGAAAAGCTGCTTGAAACGTGGAGTGGTTGGTGTCCCGTGTGCTTATGTGTATGACTACGCTTCCTTCCAGTAACAGTCACCCAGCCGCCGTCACGATCTGATTCGTGGGGACCCCGATCAGCCGCGGTCCGCGGCTGACGGTGGCGTCCCTGTGTCCGGGTGCGAGCGGTGGGCGAGCCAGCCAAACTAGCCGCACCACCGCTAGCACTTTTAACCAGAGCCTCCAGCTCGATCAGCCTCTCCGTTAGCACAGAGATCGCATTGCATTTGTTACACAGACCCATCGCCCTAAAAGCAGTGGGGTCGTAACTCTGCATGCGGCACTCCATGCACACGATAGGGCTAGAGCGAGAGGGGGGCTCGGGAGAGGATGCAGCCGCCGTCGCCATCACAGCCCGGTACTAGCAGTAGCAGTAGCCGCTAAGCCGGTGCCACTGCTAGGTGGCTAGGTTACTACATACATTAGAGTCTATGGGCTCGCGCAAGTACATGAACCACGTAACCAGACTATTTTCTGCCCCCTCAATATCGCAACTCTGTCTATTTCCCCCCATACCGACACCGAGTAAACTCAAAAGCCTGCCCGAGAGAGGTAATCTCTGCATGGGCAGGCTAGCGAGCGTGGCCCGCTGGAACCAGCTGGAGGTTGGATACCAGACTATTTTCTGCCCCCTCAATATCGCAACTCTGTCTATTTCCCCCCCATACCGACACCGAGTAAACTCAAAAGCCTGCCCGAGAGACGTAATCTCTGCATGGGCAGGCTAGCGAGCGTGGCCCGCTGGAACCAGCTGGAGGTTGGATACAGTGACTCAAGAAAGACACGCCCCCCAAGCCTGTGTAGAAATGCGAGGAGTGCACGGCCGTGTTTCCCAGTAGATAATGCAAAATCGGCTGGCGGATTATTTACAAAAATCTCGAGTGCATAGTATAGCGCTCCCTGGTCATGCTAACCAAAAAAGATTTTTATTTACTTCATTAACATGACGCTAAAATAATGGAATTCCGAGGAGTTTTTAACATGTGTTCCTATGGTTCCTAGAGGTGTGACGTCAGCGTGTTCTACTGGTGACGCGCTGTTTTGGCTCGGGCCTTTCCGAGCTGGTGGGAGGGGTTTTTCAGAAGAGTGTCCTCCGACCTGATACAGCATCAAAACGGCTTTATATAGCCATATGTTTGCATTTTCGAATGTTATCACAACTTTGTCATAGTTAAAATGAGAAAAAGTTGATATTAGCATGATACCCTGTCTTATTAAGTAAGTAGTGAAATGATAGCGGTCGATATGAGATGAAAGCGTGGTTTCAAGTCAATTTACACTGTGCGGTTTTGCACCCAGCAGAAAGTCAGTGCAGAGCATCTCTTAGGGAAGCGAGGTGCCGGTAATTGCAATAGGAGAGACGATCTTTGGGGCTGCCAGAAAATACTGTACATGTCACTCAAAATGAAAGTATAGGCTTTTTTTTCCACGAGAGAATGCTTCAATAATAATGGAAACCTGGACTGGAGTGGTGTAAAATGTCAAGAGTTATTGATGTTACTCTCAAAGGTATTCCAAAAAGAAAAGAAAAAAAAGATTCTGCAGCCTTACAGACACACATAAAAAGGAAAGAGACGTTCAGCAATAACTTCCTGTCTGGAAGCCTTGTCCTATATTGCTTTGACATTTACATTCTGACATTTACATTTAAATTACACCTTTCGCCAGCGCGTATCTTAATCTGGTACTGGGAGTGCCGATTATTAATTAACTTTTCCATCACGGGGCATTTGGTTTGCAAACAGAGAGTCCCTCTGCTGCCGCTTTCATTGAGATTTCCCCCCAGAGTGCGTGTGAGCCGTGCAACTCACCCTCCACCTCCAGTGATGTAGCTGTAGCCGCCCTGGCTCAGGGCCGGATTTAGCCAGCCCTACTAGGGTGGGCACGAAGAATGGCAGGGTGTATGGGCAACTCAAAAAAGTTTTTCATATGTAGCAGTGGTTTTCACTCTTTTTGACACCGGGGCCCACTATTTATTCGGCATTTGAGCCACGTACCACCATTTGAGGACATTTTAGCCCCACACAGACCCCAAAACTAAAGATCTCTTTTGATTTTGTCCACAATACCAGACTGGATTTGAGAAACAAAACAGTCAAACATACAGATCAAAATGAGCATTAATATCCCACATTCTCTAGTTGTGTAGACTTGGGGCTAATTCTGTTGATGAATATTTTAACTCTTGAGAGTGTAAAAATGAAACCAAATGGACCCGCAAGGGTCCATTTGGTTTCATTTTTACGCTCTCAAAGAGTTACATCTGGTTAACCAACTTTCCACAACTCTCTCAAGGGCCACTGGTGGTCCCCGGACCACTGATGAAAACCACTGATATTACCTCTCATTGGGTGGGCATACAGGATGCACATTTTGGGTGGGCCCTGCCCACCTTGGGCCCCCCTCTAGATCCGGCCCTGCCGTGGCTCAACCCGTAGCACAATGCAACTCACCCTCCGCCTCCAGTGATGTAGCTGTAGCCTCCCTGGCTCAACCCGTAGCCGTACTTCTCCCCTAGACACACAGGCTCTGAGGGTTCATAACAGCTTAGCAGGAGCCGTAGTCTGGGAAGGCTGCAAGGAGCACAGAACAAACTCATCATAAAGCCATCATTCAGGGATGCCTGTGCAGACACAGAGGCACAAATGGGGTATGTGCACGCGCCGCGAGCACGCATGCGCACACACACACACGCAGACGCACAATCCCTCTGACAGGATCGCAAATCCACTGTCACATAGAAAAGCAATCTGCTAGAGATAAATGTTAGATATGAGAAAACATCCGATAAATCTATATCACTGGGATTTCACAGATTTTACAGATTTTACGAGAATGGTGACATCTTGCCAAAATGAAACAAAATACTATTAGGGAAAATGAAGGCTTAAACTACAAAGGCCACAGTAAGCTGGTCATATTTTATAGCATTGTAAAGATACCTGATGAGTGTGTCATCGTCCACAATAAGCAGCCAGCTGGTCTTTGGGACTGCGTCCGTAACGTATCGCTTTAGGATGGCAAAGGTTTTCCCACAGTGTCCTGAAAAAAAGAGATATGATCGCACCCTTGTTGGAATGAAACAAATATTGACCAAATCAAGAATTTTATGAAGACAAATTATACTGCAAGCAAAATACTAGCCTTGCACAAAGTATTGATATCTGTAAAATTCTCAGGCAAACTCTTAATGCCGCTATCAATAAGTCAAATAACATGAAGACATTCCTAATGGCTCTGTCACGGTCCGTCTGTCCACAGACTGGTGTGTCCAGCATGGCCACTCCCACATTCATTTCCACCACACTCCAGTCCCACTTACACATCTGTCACCAATAGCCCACTTGTGAATGATTCTTATAACACTTAGCCTGGGCATTATGCGGCCCGGGGGCCAAATGCGGCCCTTTGGCTGACTCTGACCGGCCCGGGGACCACCAGTGGTCCTTGAGAGAGTTCCAGCTAAATATGGAAAGTTGGTTAACCAGATGTAACTCTTTGAGAGCGTATAAATGAAACCAAATGGACCCTTGCGGGTCCATTTGGTTTCATTTTTACACTCTCAAGAGTTAAAATATTCATCATCTGAATTAGCCCAAAGTCTACACATTCAATCAGAGAATGTAAGAGAATGGTCATTTTTGATATTCTGTTTTGTTTCCCAAATCCAGCCTGGAATTGTGTACAAAAACAAAAGAAATCTGGAAGAAAGTTTTGGGATCTGTGGGGCTAAAGTGTCATCAAATGATGGTCCGTGGCTCAAACACTGAATAAATAGTGGGTCCTTGTGTCAAAATGGTTGGTTTTACTCTTACTTGAAATTAAATGAATATTACGCAGACTTTAGTTCAACTTTTGCCCCTCAGTCTTGGCGCTCCACAATATTTTATGCATCTCATTTGGCCCCTTGGGAAAAATAATTGCCCACCCCTGCTATAACACTTAGCCTCGATCTCCAGGCTCTCATCCGCGCTGCGAGATGAGAGCCTGGAATCACGGTGCCCCAAAACGACTGAAAAAGTCGGGACTTCCGGTTAGTTAACTTCCGCCGGAAGTTCTCATTAGTCACGATGCGGTGCTCCCGAAAATGAATACCCCACGGAAACATTTTATTTCTCCCTTTGTGCTCGCAAAGCTGTTTTGTAAATGTTTAAAAGATTAAATCGTGTGCACTTGGCACACTTATACAATTGCTTTGTTCGTTGGAATATATTTTTTTTTTCTGAAAATAAGAGTGAACAAGTCAAGTCGCTAGTGAGGACTGAACAGGGTTGTTTCTCTGGGGACTGAAAATACAGTCACTTCCGCAACTAACATTCTCAGTGTCAAAAGCGCACCAGTTTCCCAGGGTGACAGTAGACTCCGTTCAAACAGCCGGTGTGGCCAACTTAGCGGATTTGTCGCTATTGTTACCGGCAGCTACTTCCCAGCTTTTAGTAGGGACAAATAGTGATTTTTCTCTTGATTTGGGGACAAATCATGTTGACTGATGCCAGAGATAAAACCCTATTCTTTCCCTCATCTTCAAAGACTGTTGCAATGGCCATTTAGAACACTGCAAACAGCCACAGTCAGTTTGTAGGTTTGTTGCCTTTTTGATTCATCACCTGTTCCTAACGTGTTATTATTCCTGGTATGACTCATTTTCCTGTTGCCTGATTCCTGTTATTTTCCTGATGGTTGATTCCTGCCTACAACCTACGTGTATCTCTGCATGAAATGCTTTGAACATGTACTCTTGTTTGTCGTGACTTTTTACTTGCGTTCAACTTGTTCTACATTTGCATCCACGACACGTTCAACAGAGAGGAGTCAACATCGGAACGAGTACAAGGCTAAAGAACTGAATGCAACTGCGCTGTCCGCATTTCTGTTTCGAAGCAGTTGAAATACGTTTTTTACTAATCAACATTTTTACATTTTAATCTTGCACTAAACCGAGTTTAATGAATCATGGACTTTGCAGATATATGAGCTGCTGTAATAGCTTCATTGGGAAAAATAAGGGAAGCTATTAGGGATTAATAGCAGATTGAAGTTCTTTCTTTTGTGTTGATTTGTTTTCATATAAACAAATTAATGAAAATCTAACTAAAGTAAATTCAAGACAATAGAAAAGTAAAGAGAAAAGATAAATCCTTGAAATTCATATCGTGGAGTATGACAGTACATTTCAAGCACAACTCATACTTGTACAAGAGACTGTGTTGTCAGATGGGATGGCTGGCTGCTGTATGACATCTTATTTATGCAGTCAGGGGAGAAAAACAGGTAAACAGGCGGAGAGAAGATGAATTGGAGACTAGATCGGATTTTTAAATGGATCCTCGTATGGGTCCTCTTGCTCATTTTGAACATGTAAGATAGTGTGTACACCAGGGCTGCCCACACTACACATCAAAAAGAAAGTTTGACATTGAAATAGTAGTGATGGTGTTACCTACTGTTGTAGTGTTTAAGAATAATGCACTTATACAGTAATGAAAAATGCAGGGGGAGAATTGGAAGGTTTTCTTGTATATGCTACTACTGACGTTTGAAAACAGTATTTGGGGTTTGGGTTGACAGTTTGTGATGTTGAATTTAGTCTCTTGCACCCAAAGCTAATAACTATCACTTTTGTGTCCACAATTGGGAAAGAGAACTGGCAAGACTTTGGTCAAAATAACAATTATTCTCCATTTTCTAATTCAGATGTTTAAGTAATTTAACTCTTGAGAGCGGTAAAATGAAACCAAATGGACCCGTAAGGGTCCATTTGGTTTCATTTTAACGCTCTCAAGAGTTACAGATCTATACACTTTAGGAGACCATCATGTGATCTACCTGCATGGCCTGTGTGATCTACTGGTAGATCACGATCTACCTTTTGGGCAGCCCTGCTGTACACTAACTGGCGAAGCCAAAAGGGGCCATCCTTGATATTGACACAAGTAAGCACATATAAAAGCAGTTGCTGAACTAAAAAAAATGAACAGTAAAAGGGAGAATAGTTTGCACACCATTTAATAGCTCCCAGGCAGTTCATTCAAGTGTTCAGGATGGCAACGTTTCGACCCCTTGTGGGTCTCCGTCAGCTCTGGTATAATATCATCCTGAAGACCATCCTTGATATGACATCTTGAAGAACTAATAAGCTACGTATTGTGTGGCATGCTGGGACCGGGAAGAGCAAAAGAACTATTAAAGAATGTGTGGCATGCTGGGGCAGACAGAACAAAATGTTCTGCCACCAGGCTGAAATGAACAGCAGCAGGGTGGAAACTCCTCAACAAGTACCAGGAACAGAGAGAGGTACGCATCAGAATCCAAATATCTAGACACCACTCAGCTAGGAGAGAAGACATGGAAATCCCTGGTGGCAACCATCACAAAGAATGCTGAGGCTTACTGTTTTATTTATAAGGCACCTCAAGGTGTTTTTCTCAGAATGTGAATACAAAATAAGTTAGGACACATTTAAATGCTGACGGGAATACAAAAAAAAAATAAACATACTTTTTAGACTTTAGAGGCACATCAGACTAGTTGTGTATAAATACGCTCATTTTGAATTGCAATTCTGTAGGTTTCTGGGGAATGATTATAGGATGGGATGAGTGAGACCAGCCAAAAAACAGATCTTTTATCTAAAGGTAATAGCTGAAAGCTTTTGGCTGGAGAAACCTTTGACTAAACAAGGCGGTCTTTAGGCCTTCTAACTACTAAAGTAAGGCAGAAAACTCGGGCTGTGCAATTCCCCTTCATGGGGGATTGCACAAATTAATCAATCATCAATTAATCAATTTATTTATTCATCTTCTTATATAAACAAATAGTTTTGAACAAATTCAAAATATTATACAGTCCTTTTTAAATACATTGGGCTCCATTTTCGTTACCATCTAAATCCCTTATCCTAAACCCCTTATCATTTTTTTTTTTTACTATTTTGAAAAACTTTTTGGAATAGTTCAATGTGCCAATCTGTTGACACATTGTGAGCTTGTAGACTGGCCATTTAAACTATTGTTTTTTTTTTATATATAGTTTAAAAAGGCAAAGAAGTTAAGGGATAAGGGATTTTGCGGTGACGAAAATGGAGCCCATTATCTATTTTCTCCAACAGACACATGCTGAAATACTTTCATTTTAGAGAATATATTAAAAGCCTTGATAAGAATGGCAGTAGGCCAGCATTAGGGGTGTAACGTTACATTTTAACAGCGTTCATGATACAATACTGTTGCGGAGAGCAGCGATGCGACGGCATGACGTCACCGAACCGAACCGGTCGCGGTACATTGACAATATTGGTTCATTATGGTGATATGATATGATGATTTGAAATTGTAACAAATTAGCAATTCAATTAAATATGTGCGAACATGTGGATAGAGCAGGTCTTTAAGGGAAAAATGCATTTTAATGGATATTAATAAGAACAGTGATCTAGCATATCAATGGACATCGTATTTGAACAACCAATGTGTTTTCCTTCTTAAAATTGCTAAATACTGGGGGAGAATGGGGGAACATTTTTATTATTTACACATCTCTAAGGTACTGTATTTAATGAGTAGTAGACGGGAACCCCTAGTGGTAGTTTTACCCTAGTTGACGGGAACCCCAATAGGGGTTCTGTACAGTATGTACAGTATCAAAAAATGTCAAAAATTGGATGGTGTTACACAATAATTTGAAGTTTTTCAACACACTTAGGTTAGTATTTCAAAGACATTTTTAGAATCGGGATAGTCTACAATAGTGTATTTAATGAGAAAATGTTGAAAATGGGTGGAATTAGCTCTTCACTAAGCCCCATCCCCAATCCAGCCTTGTCCAATAGGCACGTTGGAAGAGGAAAGCTTGACCAGGAAAGCTTGACCTGGATAGCAACAGTTGCTAAAGTATTTGCATTGCCATTGGACAGTGAGCAAACCCCACACCAAAGGGTGGGGCTTAGAGAAGAGCTCATTCCGCTTTAAAGGGGAACTCCGCCCATTTTCAACATTTTAATATGTCATTAATATACCTTAGAGATGTTGTGTGGACATGATAAAATAGTTCCCCCAATTCTGTATTTCCTAAAAATGGAGGTCTGAAAAAATCATTAACAAAAATACATCTGATGACATCATTAAGGTGTATTTCACCATGTTAATGATTTTTCTCTCAGACCCCTTTTTCCTGAGAGGGCACAAATGGAACACATTTGTATCCTCTCAGGAAATCTTTGAAAATGGGTGGAATTCCCCTTTAAATCGATATTTCGGTACAGCTACAATAACGTTCCATGATGCCTAGTCAGCTGTGTTCATACTGCACACTGTAATTTAACAGTACACCCACTGACAACGCTTTTCCACTTATTGCATCACCCTTTCCTACTTCTTCAAATTGTCTAGATTATTATAATTCTATGGGAGGTTTTGCTTATTCATTTCATTATCCCGTCTCACCACTAATCTTCTATCCATGCAATCATCATCCATCCAAGCCGCTGATATAATTATGGTGGTATTGTTAAATCTTGCTTATTAAATGTAATTATTTAAGGTAAGCGTCAGAGCCTTTGTCCTAGTCCTCCCACCCAACAGACAGATGCCGTGCAGTGTGTTGCTGTCTCACTCTACCTCAGATGGCTGACAGATCTCCTGAGAATTCTCCGAAAACTTTTCTAATGATATATCATCAATGGAAAAAGTTTTTGGAGAATTCTCTGGTTCCATATGAATTGTTCCAAAGTGCGTAGGTATGCTACCCTATCAACAAATCCATCCCCAGATTCCCCACGGGTGTGCTCTCATTCCAAACTTTCTCAAAAACGATTTCAAATACCCCCTAGGTGTTGCCATCTCTCACTTCTAGCGCACCACGTACGGAGAACTGATTGACGGGAACACAATTGAACAATTTACCCCTTTCTCTTGTGGGACGAATCGAAAACCATTTAATTAACATTGTAGTGAGCCTCCTTCTTTCTCCGTTCCCCTTTTCTGCCCAATTCATCTTCCAGTCACCTGACGCAGACATATTAACAAACAGGACAATGCGCAATAAACGGGACAATCTGATTTCAGCAGAGCTAAGAATGATAATTGAGAAAAGCCTCATGGTGCCCAATATCGGTATAAGTTACATATCGTATAAGTTACATATGATTATCGATTTTGGGTTCTTAATGGTTCCCTATTTTGGTTACAAAATGGCATGAAGTAACTTCGGAGGTCAAATGTTTATTTAACAAAAAAAAGCTCAATGTCAATTTAAGACATGTGCAATAATGTAACATCATCTCCTATATTCAACAGTTGGGCCAGTGGTGCTGGACAATATAGTGCACAGGTTGGTTCCCAACCTTTTAATATAAAGTACCACCCAGAGAAAATATCTGACATTCTAATTAGTAATGTTAAAATACAGGAGCATAGACCTGTGCCATTACATTAAGCTATTACTGTATATTAACCCAGGAGGAAAAATATTCTTACGTTCAACTGATAATAATTCTAATGTGATTCATGCATTTTGATTGACCATTATATGCCCAGAAGAGCCCTTAGGTCTGCAGGGTCTCTTAGACTGCAGCTTTTCAGGCAGTAGCGGCAAGACAAGCTTCGCGCCACGGGCATGCCATTTTCTCCTTCCTCCCTTCTTTTTATCTGCCTTGTTTTTGTATTGTATTGCATGGAGACATTCAACAACAACCAACATCAGTTGGTGTTGAAGTTGCAACAGACACGCAGCATGCATAAAGCTAAAGGTCTGACTCAGAGAGTTTTCTGTTTTCAATGATGAAATGCTGTTGGTTTAGTGGTGACACAGCTGTAGTTAGTGAGTAGCAGTAGTAGCGTTTCAAATCAATTTAAATATAGGCAGTTTCATTTGCATTCCATCGTGTTTGGTGGGGCAGACTGGGCCTTTAGGGGTGCATTGCCCCCCCCATGCCCATGCCTAGATCCGCCCCTGCAGGGAAATAGTGTTGTAGGATAGTTCTTACTACCAACTACTGACAATAACAGATAAAAGCATGTCTGAGCGCAGCACACACCCAGTCAAATGATTGACTGGGCAAATTAGCATATCACGACAGCAAGACCCTCATGATTCATGCTTGTATCTCTCAAATAAATTAGATGCTTCAAGTAAGTGACTAATGGAGTTTACACTTGTCACAGTGTTGTTCAGAGTCAAACGGCAATGCTTAATGGTTAGCAAACAGTAAATTCAATTTCTACAGTATTTTTGAGAGCATACACAGGTTGGATGAGAGGGCTGCAAAGACAATCATCATTTGTTTTATTCCCTACAATCGGGGGGAATTTAGCCCAGGTGGCTAGCGGCAGATGTAGTCCACCTAGAAATGGCCCAAATCCTCACACACGTGCTCATGCACACATGCAGCCTTCATGTCCATAGCTGTTCAAAATGCGACATTTGGGGCTTGATTAGACTTAGATAATGACAATGGTGATGGTCGGATCGCACGTGGCATCGATAACCAGCGACAATCCAGTGCAAAAATGAATAAAAATAAAATAAAAAAATAAGCAGCGTCGGTTGAGCCGGAAGTGATTGACAGCCAGCATTTAGGCTTTTGAATTCTGAAAATTGGTGAAGTTACAGCCATCATCTAATGTCTAATACTGCAGCCTTGGCCCATTAAAACGGGAAATGTTGTGTATATCAGACATTTTTCTCTTGGCATTAAAATTATATATTATAATAATGAATAGAGCTGGCAGAATCTACCCAATGAAGCTTAATTAGGCTGGCATTCAAGGGGTTAAGGATCCATGTAATAAGTGGAATAATCAACAGGGGAGATGGCCATTATTAAGGAAACAGGAATATGACTGCCATAGACTCTGGCGTTGAAGGGGATTATTTCTTATAATTACATGGCTTTAACGAATGCTCCAATCAGAAACCAGCGTTCTGCTCACGTGAGCGGTAACATATTACACTATAACTCACCGCTCCGCTCTATATCTGACGGCTGCATAATCAAGGCCCCCAAAGTGCAAACAGCTGTGTTCATAGCAATCCGCGGTGCGCTTCCGCATTTAGTTACAGCACGCCGTTAGCGGGTCCATTTGGTTAGCTACGTATTTGGTTGTATACATGGCGTTGCCATTCAGGTGATGGATATTATAACTCTCCATAGAGTTTTGTGTATATGTTGCGGGTCCATTTGGTTTCATGTTTATGCTCTCAAAGAGTTACATCTGGTTAACTAACTCTCCGTCATTTAGCCTGGGGACCACCTGGAACCCTCTCAAGGACCACTGGTTGAAAACCACTGACGTAAGCCATATAATAAGCGGGATAACACCCTTCAAACCGGTGATTTGTTTCCTAATAACTGATAAGGTCAGTTATTATTAGGCGTTATCCCTTACATAATGACCATCACATGATGGGGAGACAACAGTGACATCCATTACCTCTTTCTGTATTAGGTATTCCCAGGTCTATGGTTGGGATAGAAGAATCAGCATGGTCACTGTAGTACTCCAAGAACGTAGCATCTTTCTCCCAGGTCTGCTTCACCACTGGGACTGCAGCACAGCACAAAGGAAAGGAAAAACTTACCTTCACAACAGACAATTCAAGGATGTAAGTGCAAATTAGATACTTTATAACAGTGATTTTCAAACTTTTTCATACCAGGGCCCATTATTTATTCTGCATTTTAGCCACAGACCACCACATGATGCTGAGTTTAGTCTCTCGGACCCACAACTAAGGATTTCCAAGTTTGTGCCCACCATTTAGGAGAGATAAACTAACTGGCAAGATGTTGGTCAAAATGTCAATTTCTTCTACATTTTTTAATTGTGTAGATTCTTGACAATTAAGTAATTCAGATGTTTAAATATAATTTAACTCTTGAGAGCGTAAATTGTAACCAAATGGATGCGTAAGGGTCCACTTGGTTTCATTGAACGTTATCAAGAGTTACAGATCTATAACAAGGGTACATTTGGTTACCAACTGTCCATCATGTAGCTGGGGCCCCCCTAGAATCCTCTCAGGGACCCCTGGCGGTCCCGAGACCGTTGGTTGAAAAGCTCTGCTTTATAATAATCAGTGAGTACATACAGGATATTATTGCATAGATATTGGAATGCTTGACTACAGCTAATGCCACCCCAACTCGATTCTAGATTCAAGTCTCCATACCAGATAATCACTGCCATTAGTTATACTAAAAAAAAACAGCATTAAATTTGCATTCGGGTGATAATATTCACATTCCTCCGCGCCTGTGATATCTATCTCCTTTAGCAGGAATTGTATTACACAGAGATGCCAAATTAATTATAATTAATGGTAAATTTACATTTGTATCAAACTTATGTGCATACAAGGATGCTTTGATATTTGAAAATGAATGTTATTTTAATATCGCATTTAGTTGTCAGTGATCAGATTAACCCTTTTCTGTACTGTATCGCATTTTGGTGTTTTAAGCATTACTTAAAACAAGCATTACAATACTTTAGCTATTGATAAATATCAGATCTACAGGCTCACAGCGCGCCACCAAGTGGCACGCTATGAGCTTGTAGGTCTGATATTTTTTGAAAAATCGTGAAAATGCGGCGCAGATCTTTTAATCTATTATTTCAGAAGCAACCATTTTTAACTCAAATCTTTGCTTCTGGGGGAACCCTAGAATATGTTTTCAGGCAGGGATCCGCAGCCAAATATAGATAATTCTGGTGGTCCTTGGCATGAAATATGTTGAGCATCACTGACACAGGAACATAGTAATCGGAAACTGAAATCTAGCCTTCGAAACTAGAACAACAGGAACTAGAATATAGCAGTAGCACTGGAGAATAGAATCTAGTGCCAGAAAGAAGAATCTAGCGTCTGAAACTAGACGGTAGCGTAAGAAACTAGAATTTAGTGTCAGAAACTAGAATCTGGTCAGGACAAAATGGTTTAACAGGCAATCGTGTATGTGGTGACACTCATAAAGGATGCATTGGTAATGTATCAGTTACCAGTAACATAAACGAGGATAGGAATCTAAATGACAGACACCCTCATGCCTTCATACACGGGCGGATCTAGGCATGGGCATGGGGGGGCAATGCCCCCCTAAATACCCAGTCTGCCCTCCTAAACACGATGCGATGCAAAACAACCCAAGAAATTTCAAATTAAAGTGCTTATATTCAAAATGATTTGAAACACGACTACTGCTACTAACTAACTACAGCTGTGTCACCACTAAACCAACAGCATTTCATCATTGAAAACAGAAAACTCTCTGAGTCAGACCTTTATGCATGCAGCGTGTCTGTTGCAACTTCAACAACAACTGATGTTATTATTGATGCTTTACTTTTTACTAATAAAAGTCCTGTAACCGAAAATGGTATGGATGCGGCTTCATCGTCCGTGGCGCGAAGCGACACGGGCGATGAAGCCGCCCCCATACCATTTTCTCTTGCCCCTCCAACATGTTCTCTTGCCCCCCCAAATGGGACATGTTACATCCGCCCCTGACGGGTATCATGAGTTGTAGACCGGCCTGGCCGCAATCAATGTGTGGGCAGGGCCGGATCTACCGTAGGGGCACTTTGGACACGTGCCTAGGGGCCCTGGGCACCACCAGGGGGATTTTTTTTTAGCTCCACAGAAATGCCCCCCCCCACAAATCTGATCTGAATGAAATAACTCTAAATGGTATCTAAAGTTAAATAGGGTTCTATTGTTGGTGGGAATGCAGCTGAAGAATTGCAATCTTGCGTAAAAACAGCAACAACAGATTGACTGTCTTGACTTAGATAATGACAATGATGATGGTTTGATCGCACGTAGCGCCGATAACCAGCGACAATACAAAATGAGTACAAAAATGAATAAAAATAAAATAAAAAAATAAGCAGCGTCGGTTGAGCCGGAAGTGATTGACAGCCAGCATTTAGGCTTTTAAATTCTGAAAATTGGTGAAGTTACAGCCATCATCTAATGTCTAATACTGCAGCCTTGGCCCATTAAAACGGGAAATGTTGTGTATATCAGACATTTTTCTCTTGGCATTAAAATGATATATTATAATAATGAATAGAGCTGGCAGAATCTAGCCAATTAAGCTTAATTAGGCTGGCATTCAAGGGGTTAAGTATCCATGTAATAAGTGGAATAATCAACAGGGGGAGATGGCCATTATTAAGGAAACAGGGATATGACTGCCATAGACTCTGGCGTTGAAGGGGATTATTTCTTATTATTACATGGCTTTAACAAATACTCCAATCAGGAGTATTTGAGGTCAGGTGGAGAGGTGATTATGGTGGAATTAAAAAATATATATTTATTTACTTTATTTACTTCCTCCATGAATAGCCACGTGTGTCATGTGGCTCAGAAAAAAAAAGAAAAACGGTAAAAACAACGACACATACTGGCGGTTTTCTTTTTCTCCTTTCACCTATGTGCTTATTATGTAGGTCTAATAAAAATAATGTGTTTGTTACTGCCTGACGGTCGCTCAGGGCAGGCGTACTGTATGTGGTTGCGAATAGGCCAACATTATGGCATAAAACCACCCAAAAATGCCCCAAAACTGCCAAAACGTTGCCCCGGGCCCCTCAGAGGTGTTAAAGGTGGAATGAACGGGAAATGGCGGGTTTCTGATTATGGATGCGACCCAATTATCTGGCACAGAGGGTTTGAACCAATCAGAGCATGCATCCCTTTAGGTGATGGGAGAGAGAGACAACGCTGAGCTCTAGTCGCTCTGCTCTGCCACTGCTGCTGTTATGTGGTTTATTTCTACCATATATAATGATATATTCTAATGTTATGATTGAGTTTCAATCAACACATCCATCATACACCGTCTGAATGCCATAATGAGATTAAAAAACAGAGGATTTCTGACTGTAATCATGCCACTTGTGATTTAAAAAAAAAAAAATCAGGTCAGCATAATTTCTATTGGCTTTTACTGCTGTGGCCCTCATGATGTCATCACACAGCACGTTTTCATTTACACAGTAAGTAATTAAGAATTTTATGAGGTTTTGATGTAAAAACACACAAAAGCGAAAATGTTGTTCACATTTTTTGGCATGTGTTGTCGGATATGGCCATATAATGACCACAGACCTGGTCTAAAAACCTATTTTTCAATTCACTGGTCCTTTAATCTGGCCTTGTGTGTGGGCGCCACTAGCTTGGCTCTGAGCGCATGGGGATGCCGACTGGTTCTTCCACTTTTAGTGTACTGCAAAACGCCCACCCATCAAACGGGGCCAACGCTGGTCTGCAGGCTGGTGTTTTGCTGAGAAGAATTTTGTCAAATTGGAGAATAATTACCGTAATCATTTTTCTTTTCCTCTAAGCTAAAATTTCAAAAAAGAACCAATGAGTATCAATGAATACTACAGCAAATACTAGTAGTAACAGCAGTGGGTGGAAGCGTTATGCCTAAGCGTTATGTGAAGCACATATTTTCAGGCCTTTTCGTTATGAAAAACATGGCACGATGCAGCTGTAATGCTGTATTCACACCAGCAGTGTCAAGCGAGTTCACAAAATGCATTGAGATTTGAGAGTGTCCCAGGTTATGACTTATGAGTGACACACCTCGTAAATAAGCATCCTGCGCTCTACCCAGAGCTATGGAGGTCAAAGCCAGCAGATGTGTGTGGCCTGGACGGGCAGCTCACACTCTGGCAGCGTGTTCTTACATCATTTATTCATGCCAGGCCAGAAATAGGCCACGAAAAAGTTGCTCAATCTGGATTAATTTCAAAACTACAGCTGCGAGTTTAAATCAATATTTGCTTAATGTCTTTTCTCGCCTCCATTATTGTAATGCCTTCCTCTGGGGCCTGCCAAACAAATCAGCAGACAGACTTCAACTTTCTTCAAAATGCGGCTGCTTGGGTTTTTAACTAAAATTAAGACATTACTCCTGTTTTATCCCCACTACATTGCCTTCTATAACCAACCCCTTGGGTCCAACCATTGCTGGCCTGCTTTAAGTGCCGAAAAAAAATGTCTGGAAAGAAATACAGTGAGGCAGCTTTCTGTTTCTATGGGCCAACAGCCTGTAATACAATCCCATTTGAATTCACTGAATTTAATTAAAATATCAGTTCTTGTTGTGTTAACCATCCCTACAATAGTGTGTGCTGATGACCATACAAGTTCCTCCGAGGGATGTTTAATTAGGATTAATTGACGATCGATGAATCGATTGATAGGAATTAATCCTTAATTGTTAACAGTTAGCAATTAATCGGTGTGAATGTAATGCTGTCTGCACGTGTGACAGAGCGCACACACAATAATGTCATCGCCTGACTCTGTATCGTCAATACAGGTTAATATATATATTTGATTACGGAATAAAATCCTCCTTAAGGAATAAAAAACCCTGTTGTATTAGTTCTGTATATCAACTAAATGTAGATTTGTATACTAGACATTGGAGGAAATTAAGGTAGATTACAAAAACACTGCTTATCGACTAACCGATTAATCAATTGAAAGCCTTCCCAAAAACATATAGATTTTACCCTAATGAATTAATTGATAATTTACATCCCTAGTTCCTCCCGCTCTCCCCAGTTAACTCCTGGTGTAAAAAAACACAAACAACAAAAAAACGTTTTTGGCGGCCCAGCCTTCCCTTCATCCAATCAGAATAAAGAGGGACATGGGCCATGACCGTGTGGGGGCGGGCCTTGGTGACCGTGCTGTTGTGCCCTCTGTAGTGAGTGTTACCGGGGCTGACCAGAGGAGTTTCCAAATCGCCCAAATCACTGAATTCTTCTTTAAAGCTGAACTCAAGATTCTCCTCTTCACTCCGGCTTTTATTTGAGTTCTGACTGCTTTGTTGCAGTCAGAACTCAAATAAAACCAGTTATCTCCGTTCTGAATGCTTTGTTGTGTGCTACAGTCTGTCTTTCATCCGTCCATGTTTTTATGCTTTCATCTTGTAAGCTCTTTACCACTGTTTAATCTTTCTTACTGCTCTTCTGTGTTTTATTGCTCAACAAAAAATATAAACGCTCTTGTTTGTGCTCCCATTTTGCATGGGATGGACTTAAAGATCTAAAATTCATTCCAGATATAACCATTTCTCTGGAAAATTGTGGACAGTTTAAGGCACACCTGTGCACTAACCATGATGTCAGATCTGCATCTTGATGTGGCACACCTGTGAGGTGGGATGGATTATCTTAGCAAAGCAGAAGTGCTCAATATCACACATTTAGGCAGATTTGTGAACAATGTTTGAGGAAAAATGGTTATATTGTATATCTGGAATGAATTTTAGGTCTTTAAGTCAGGGGTTTTCAACAGGTGGTCCGGGGACCACCAGAGGTCCCTGAGAGGGTTCAAGTCTACACAACTAGAACATTAGTGGTCATTTTGGTCTGTGTGATTGCCTGTTTTGTTTTCCCAAATCCAGCCTGGAATTGTGGACAAAAGCAAAAGAAATCTTTAGTTTTGGGGTCTGTGGGGCTAAAATGTCCTCAAATGGTGGTCCGGGGCTCAAATACTGAATAAATGGTGGGCCCTGGTATCAAAAAAGTTGAAAACGCCTGCTTTAAGTCCATCACATGAAAAATGGAAGCAAAAACAAAAGTGTTGCGTTTATATTTTTGTTGAGTATATGTTATGCCCTGTGGAGCACTTTGAGATGCAATCATGTATGAAAGGTGCTATATAAATAAAGTTTATTATAATTGTCTAGAACTCACCTCTCTCACTGTGAAATTTCTTGCATGTTTTCACAGCCACAAAGATGTCTTCTTTGTTAACGGGGGTTCCCTTTCATGAGAAAGCAGAGGGGGGTTAAATTATAAGATGCTGTTGAAAACACAGGCTCCCTGCTGACGATGCTCTCAAGAAATGTCAGGCTATATGCAAAGCAAGAAACCTTTGCACTCTAAATACGCTGTGTACTCTAAAATTCTAAAAGCAATCATATAAGCCAGGGGTTTTAAACCTTTTTCATCCCAGGGCCCACCATTTATTTGCATTTCAGCCACGGACCACCAATTGAGGATATTTTTAGACCCAGAGACCCCAAAACTAAAGATTTCTTTTGCTTCTGTCCATGACCATTAATCGTGTCTAGTCTAGTTGTGTAGATTTGGACTATTTTGCATAATGGATATTTTAACTCTCGTTTTTACATTCTCAAGAGTTACTTCTGGTTAACCAACATAGCTGGGGACCACCTGGAACCCTCTCAAGGACCACTGGTGGTCCCCAGACCACCTGTTGAAAACCCCTGATATAAGCTACTGCAACATGTTGTGATTTTGTAGATACTTCCTACCTTTTGGGAAAAGTCACTTCCACGACAAGCTCAAAAATAGGAATAACATTGAAACAGGAGTAAACACATAGAGGGCTGTACTGTAGGTTTTAGACCTATGAACCAATCGTTCACTTTGCCCCGTATTCCTGAAAAATATTCTCAAATAGCCTACCATGATGTTGTGAATGCATTAATTGAGTTATTGTGCACAGCCAATTCTCACAACAAAACTGTGATTGTAATTTTCCTGTACAAAAAGAAA
This sequence comes from Benthosema pterotum, assembly GCA_039105355.1. Lineage (NCBI taxonomy): Eukaryota > Metazoa > Chordata > Actinopteri > Myctophiformes > Myctophidae > Benthosema > Benthosema pterotum. The sequence continues at coordinate 42,848,329 of CM076977.1, read as the reverse complement.
AAAGTCCACGCAAAGGGCAGACTTTTATTCTTTGGAAGCGTCTCTTGGTTTCCAACACCAACAACAAACTGGATGTGCGCAACTCGCAAAGCCACGGTTTTGATGTAATTTCCCTGTAATAACCAGCAGACGTGTTTGTGTCAGCTACTTTAAATAACTAGAGCTTGAAATGTAATTGTCAGAGTGTGCCTCTATTCACTGGGCACAAGGTAGAGCATGCCTCTATTCACTGTGGCTGATTCTAGTTTCTTGTTTCACTTCATACAAAGGGTACAATTTGGGTGGGCTAAGCAGTTGCAAGGTTAGGGCACAATAAGCATTGTGGTAGGTACCCACACACAGTGGAGGAAGGCTGCTGAGAGTTGTGGCACAGTGCTGGGCTGTAGAAGAGTCCTCTGGCTCAGTGCACAGTTCAGGGACTGCAGTAAGATGAGGTCCTTTCCCATTGTCCCATATATACAATGCCACCTGCGGGAAGGGAAATGGATGTTGCCATGATAACAAGTTCAGTTGGATGTGCATGTCTTTGCCATTGTAGTCTCGACACCTAATATGGTGGTCTAGGGCAGCGGTTTTCAACCTTTTTCATCCCAGGGCCCACTATTTATTCAGCATTTGAGCCACGGACCACCATTTGAGGACATTTTAGCCCCACAGACCCCCCCAAACTAAAGATTTCCTTTGCTTCTGTCCATGACCGTTAATCTTCTAGTTGTGTAGATTAGGACTGATTCACATGATGAATATTTTAACTCTTGAGAGTGAAAAAAATGAAACCAAATGGGTCCATTTGGTTCCATTTTTACTTTCTCAAGAGTTACATCTGGTTAAACAACTTAGCTGGGGACCATCTGGAACCCTCTCAAGGACCACTGATGGTCCCTGGACCACCTGTTGAAAACCTCTGGTCTAGGGGTTATTATTTCTGAGCAAAAAAGGGCAGGGATACAATCTTGTCAGTGCCAAATCAAAATACCAAAATTCTCAGTGGAAAGTAATAATAATAATAAATGAAAATAAATAAAATAATATGCCTTGAGAGCGTGAAATGATACCAAATGGACCCTCACAGGTTCATTTGGTATTGCACAGTCATTTTATCATTTTACGAGCTCAAGAGTTACAGATCTATAAGGGTCCATTTGGTTACCAACTGTCCATCATTTTGCTGGGGACCACCTGGAACCCTCTCAAGGACCACTGATGGCCGCTGGATGGGTCACTGGCTGAAAACCACTGCTATAGACAATTAAAACAAAAATAATCGGACGACGTGGCCGCCGTATGCATAAAGTCCCTAATATGTAGCGGGGGGAGAGACAAACACATGCAGTGCATGCTCTCTATGCGCACACACGTAAAATATGACAGTAATCGCCTTCCACTGGGAATCTAAAGCCTGTTGACTTCACGGAAAATCCCATGTTAGTTGTGTTCCCCTTTAAGAAATGAAAACGTATTACAATGTACGCTCGGCTGCAACACGACCATTGCGGGAAGTAATGAGATTTTACTTCAAGGTTGGATGAATATCATACTCTTGTTGATGAACGAATAAATTAGACTGCTGTTGGCATCGGTGTGATAAATGGGAAAATAGCTTGAGAAAATGATTGAAAGAGCCTGAAGCTTCATCAAGATGTTAAAATCAAGGCAGGGCCTGGGGGTAATTACAATCGCACGCACGCGCGCACGCACACACGCACACGCACACACACACACACACACACACACACACACACACACGTGTTATCTTACCTCATGTTTCAGGTCAATGGTAAAGTCAGATTTAAGTGGCTCATCACGCACTTTGTTTGCAAGCCTGAAATCACAAATCACTGATTACGATCAATTCCTGTTAAGTATATCTAAAGTAAACACTGAGCGTTAGAAGATGAACGAAACTAAACGCAACCCCCCCAAAAAATATGGAAATCATCAGAGAGATTCCTTAAATGTCTTTGCTGTGAATTCCTTGTTTGAAAAACTTTTTTGGAAACAGTTCTACAGTACTGGCCAATCTGCATTGGCATGTTGTGAGCTCTTAAGACTACTCATTTCAAAAATGTTTGTCTAAATAAAAAAAAATGTTAAAAGGATCCCTGACAAATATGCCTTAAAACACTATATTTGTCTTCTATAACTAAAGCATACAGATAAAAACACCTTCAATACTTTATTTCTTTCATAAATAGAGAATCTTTCACTCAATAGGAAGTGCTCCTGTCGCAGGATGATGATGTCACATGAGCATATGCATTCTGCATACTCCATAGAGCTAGATCCACACCGTCAGACAGTGCCTCCAGGCTTGAAGCAAGGCGGGCCCTGGTGGTCAAGTCTGGTACTGCATGCGGGTGGAATTCATGCACGACCGCCGGAGAGCACGCACGCTGGTTTGCTTTGTGCATGCGGACAGGGCAGTTTGTTTTTAAGTTGTTTTCTGAATAAACCAGCGGTCCTCACGTCATATACTACCTCTCAAAACATAACGGATGTATTATATGACAGATAATAAGCTCAATGCAAACCCACAAGCTTGTTTTTTTATGCTTTTTGATGTATTTTTCGCTTTGCTCGTTCTCGACGGCGCTCGTTCATGGTTCCCATAATCCCTTGCTTCGGGCGCGTTCATGGAGAAATACTTCCGCATTTGACCACCAAATTTTGGTGGTCAAATGCGGAAATAGGCGCACTTCCGGCGGTCTTCCGGGTGCTTCAAAGCGCCAATGAGCAACTTGCATTGAAATGAACGGCAAGGGGGCGGGGCTGTCGCTCCAGTCAGGTCTCTGTTATTTTATTACTCTATGGCTAGATCACACAAGGACATGTGACATCATCATCCTGCGCCAGGAGCAGTTCCTGTTGAGTGAAATATTGGTGTTTTTATTTGATTATTTTAGTTGTATGGGGAAAGTATATTTTAAGTATGTTTTAAGCGATGTTTGTTTGATGTTATTAGTCAGGGATCCTTTTAAGGGATGAGGGTTTTAGCGTGCTTTAGTGTGCAAACAAAAATGGAGCCCAGAATGTATGTACTCACCGTTGAACAAGGCGGATGCTTAAGGCCCAGCCAGCAGCAAAATCTGGGTATTTGAAGACAGAGGGATTCTCTGCAAAGGCATAGTGATGGATGATTGTTGATTCCTCATCATGGAGAGGCTTACCCAGAAACCATTCCTGATAAATGGAAACAGTGATATTATCAGTGCGATTTGTCTCTCTACATTATTTTGAAAATACGCATCAGCTAACTTACAATTGTAAAATGGTCAATATGGACCGCACTTTGGAAACCACGGTTAGTACCGTCTTGTAACTTGTGTGCTGGTCAGTTCTGCATCCAAAGCACCCATAAAAAGAAAGGAATACTAATTAGTTGCTAATTGGATCTATTTTTATTAAAAGTATCAAATTGGCTCAAAGTTTCAGAATCTCTTCTGACTTTGACAGCTCGTGCCAACTCACATATTTCTAAGTTAAATGTCATCTAATTTTTTATTTCATTATTACCATTTAACTATTAAGTTAAGTTTAGGTTTAAGTTCGAACCAAAGTAAAAGTGTGGGTGTCAACACACCCATGGAAAGGACAATATTTAGCAAACATTGCCTTTAGGAGCGATGCAAATGGTCAATATGGGCCGCACTTTGAGAACCACGGTCTTGCAACTTGTATGCTGCTGGTCAGTTCTGGATCCAAAGCATAAAAACAAAAGGAATAGAAATCTGCAGATAGAAAATTGGCCACTGAGTAAAACCTCAAAGTTGAAATCTGGAATATGCCATGTTTTTTTATTACCCTGAATGTGGAGTGCCTACAACCATGGTAGATACAGGGGCGGATCTAGGTATGGGCATGGGGGGCAATGCCCCCCTAAATGCCCAGTCTGCCCCCCCAAACACGATGGCATGCAAAACAACCCAAGATATTTCAAATTAAACTGCTTATATGTGTCAGGGTCTGATACTTTGTTCCTCATGTCTCCCAGGCCGTTTTCCTTTTAGAGCCATCTAAAGTATATATTTCTTTTTTTTGGCTAAAATCGTTTTTAGTAGTAAGATCAAAGTTCCTACTTTTTTAATATGATTAAAAAGGATTTTATCCAGAAAACGAAAAAAATACTTTAGATGGCTCTAAAAGGAAAACGGCCTGGGAGACATGAGGAACAAAGTTAAGTATCAGACCCTGCACATATTTAAAATGATATAAAACACTAGTACACTACTACTGCTACTACTGTAACTAACTACCATTGGCACCACTAAACCAGCAGCATTTCATCATTGAAAACAGAAAACTCTCTGAGTCAGACCTTTAGCTTTATGCATGCTGCGTGTCTGTTGCAACTTCAACAACAACTGATGTTATTATTGATGCTTTACTTGACTAATATAGTAAGTCCTGTAACAGAAAATGGTATGGGTGCGACTTCGATGAAGTCGTCCCTGTGCCATTTTCTCCTGCTCCCCCCCAATTGGGAAATGTTACATCCGCCCCTGGTTAGATACAATAGCTGTGATTATTATGCTGGATCTGACAAAAGCTTTATTATGAGCTGATGATCAAATGTGTCTGATTTGATTCAATTGGCACTTTATTCATACACTGTCAATCTGAATTGTACGCCAAAGGCTGATATCACAGAGAGACATTTCTCCCTGCACAGAATGGAGTTAACTGGAGTTGTGCAGGAAAACATGTTGTTCACTCAGTTCAGACAAAGCATCAGCAACTAATCACAGTGAACACAGTGATTTATTAACTAATTTGATACTGTACCGCTTATAAGGCTGATTACTTGCTAATTGGATCTATTTGATAATTAGAAGTATCAAATTGGCTCAAAGTTTCAGAATCTCTTCTGACTTTGATAGCTCGTGCCAACACACATATTTCTAAAGTAAATGTCATCTAATTATTACTTTCATTCTTACTATTTAACTATTAAGTTAAGTTTAGGTTTAAGTCTGAACCAAACGTTAAAGTAAAAGTGTGGGTGTCGACACACTCATGGAAAGGACGATATTTAGCAAAACATTGCCTTTTGGAGCGATGCAAATGCGTCAGTGGTTTTCAAACAGTGGTCCGGGGACCACCAGTGGTCCTTGAGAGGGTTCCAGGTGATCCCCAACTAGATGTTGGGCAGTTAGGTAACCAGATCTAACTCTTTGAGAGCGTAAACATGAAACCATTTGGTTTCCTGTTTACACTCTCAAGAGTTAAAATATTGATCATCTGAATTAACCTGAAGTCTACACAATTACAGAATGTAGATGAAGGGTCATTTTTTTCCTGGTATTGTGGACAAAAGCAAAAGAAATCTTTAGTTTTGGGGTACAGTATGTGAGGCTAAAGTGTTCCCAAATGGTGGTCCATGGCTCAAATGCTGAATAGGTGTGCATCCCAATAGTGGGCCGTGGCATCAAAACCGTTAAAAACCACTAAAATAACTACTGGACCACAAGGCTGGATTTAGCAAGCCTCATGAGGGTGGGCTGGATGAATGGCAGGAGGGGCGACTGTGGCATCATTATATTCCGTATACTGTACAGTATATACTGTATATATCTTGCAATTATGTTAATGTGCAGTAAATTCCAACTCTGAGAGTGTACAAAATGAACCACATGGACCCCAGTTACGATATGATCAACCAAACAGACCCTTGTGGGCCTATAAAGTTGTGTTTGATTCCAAGGTATCATTTAGCTGGGGATCCCCAGGAACTCCCTCAAGGCGTCTAGGGGGTCCCCGGACCACACTTTGGGACCCACCGTCATGAAGGAGGTCAGACGTGTCAAATATTGTCTGTACCTATCACTGAAGATGAACCAACACATGCCGCTGGTGGGAGAGAGATATAGTATGTTTTATTTTATTGTCTATGACATATAGTAATGTGAATAATGTTGATGCGCTTTTCTGCACATTTCAGGCTAAAGAGCCTAGTAGTGACACTGTGTGATGATTGAATAATCAGTGTATAGTTTCCTCAGAGCTTTCACTCCAAGTGAAACACAGACACAACTTGTGCGCTATGCGTTCATTGTTTGTAAATGCATTGTGAGCAGTGTCTTGGGTGTGTGATACAACCTCTGAGTGAGTCTAATGTGTGTAAGTCTAACGCCCCCTCAGTCAACAACTGTGCTTGGCGCCGGAGCACTCCAAGGAACCACACACACACACACACACACACACACACACACACACACACACACACACACACACACACACACACACACACACACACACACACACACACACACACACACACACACACACACACACACACACACACACACACACACACACACACAGTAACAGAGTATTATAACAGTTGATTTTTATTGTCCTCTTGGCGACGGTGACTTCCATTAATGTTGGATGAGTGCTGGATGAAACTCCGGGGGGGGGGCATGCTTGCTGAGAGCCCCTTGGAGTTCTGGTTTTGAAATTTTAGGAAGGGATTATTGGAATGATTTCCATGTCTGTGATGTTGATGATTTCCCCCAATTAACTGCATGGGCTGTCAAAGTCAAGAAGAGATTCTGAAACTTGGAGCCAATTTGATACTTCTAATGGGGCCAATTGCTTGCTGCTTCAGTTTGGAGAGAGAGAGAGAGAGAGAGACAAGGGCGGATCTAGGCATGGGTAGGGGGGGGGGCAATGCCCCCCTAAATGCCCAGCCTGCCCCACCAAACATGCAAAACAACCCAAGATATAAAGTGCTTATATTTAAAAATGGTTTGCAACACTACTACTGCTACTAACTAACTACAGCTGTGTCACCACTAAAACCAACAGCATTTCATCATTGAAAACAGAAAACTCTCTGAGTCCTGGTTCCATAGTGGGTCCATAGTGGCGCGCTATGAGCTTGTAGGTCTGCTATTTTTTTTTTAATTATGAAAATGTGGTACAAATCTTATAATATATATATTATTTCAGAATCGAACGATTTTAACTCAAATCTTTGCTTCTGGGGGATCCCTAGAACATTTTTTTTTTCCAGATCGGGGTCTGCTGCCAAATATAGATAATTCTGCTAGGTCCTTGGTATGAAATATGTTGAGCATCACTGACACAGGAACGTAGATTTTATTCTTTTTTTTTTTACAGGACTCTCTGAGCTTTATGCGTGCTGCGTGTCTGCTGCAACTTCAACAACAACTGATGTTACTATTTGTGCTTTACTTGACTAATAAAAGTCCTGTAACTGAAAATGGTTACAGGACCCCCACCACCACCCCCCAAAATTGGGAAATGCTACAGTACATCTGCCCCTGGAGAGAGACAGAGAGAGAGAGAGAGACAGACAGACAGACAGACAGACAGACACACAGACAGGTGGATAAGGCAGTGGAGAGCATACTCACTTTTCTCCGGTCAAACTTCGCGAGGACCTCAACCAGTTTGGACAACTTCACCTTGGTTTCCTCCTCCAGAAAAATGATCCAGGAGGAATTTTGCCCAAAGGATTTAGAAAAGCTGGGGTGGGGGTGGAGGGTGGGGGGGGCAAACAAAGGTAACAACAAACATCAATTACTCTCTAATATAAATAATAAAACATAAATGAACAAACAAAAGTCTTGTATTATTATATACATCCATGTCAATTTCACCTTCACATGAAAGGTTTACACACCATAAGGTAGTTGAGGTTACTTTTGGAAAGGCTGAAGTTGTGATGCGAGAGAGCGCAGTTTAGGTAGGTACTGTATGTGTAGGTGTAGCGCAGTACAGCGTGTAGGTGGTGTTTCTTTTCCTGGCTGTGCCTTAGGTTGGTTTCCACACTGTCAATTTGCCATCAGTTTCAGGAGCCTGACGCACTGACGCAGTGCCCTGTAAGACAGCCTCATCCTTCTCACACAGGCCTTGTCTGTGGACCCCCCTAGAGGTCTTGTGTAGATTAGCCTGGCCTAACCCGCAATGATTTTGGCCTTGGGGGGGCGGGGTGCCGTGGGATCCACACGGCAGATCGAGCTGATCTGATTTGATCTCACCAACGTGTCGTCATCCCCGGCCCCTCCCGCGCCCGTCCACTGCTGTTCTACGTCACATCATTTAGAGCCGCGCCCACCCCGGAAGGTTGACTCTCCCCTCAAAGCCACTTCGTGTAACGAGTTAGTCCAGGCTTTCCGTTTTCACGCAATGCAAACGAAAATGAAAGGCCTGGGTGTCGAGGCTATGTGTAGATAGACACCATACATCCAGAGCCCTTTTCTGAGTGTCTGTGTTACGGCCCTATACAGCCAGTAATAACAACACTGATTAAAGCTTTAGGCTTCAAGCGATAATTCCCAGGATGCTGCTCATTTGCTGTTCTTATCGATGAGGCACGTTGTCTGGAAGCAGACCGCCGCGATTGCATTGATAAGACGAAAATCTGGATATCCTCGAACAGTGTGGCCGGTTGGTTTTAAGCCCTGTGTCAGTGTGGCGACAATGCGACATGCTTGTGGTTATGTTTAGGATTAGTGTTAGACGAGGCCAGTATATCGACCAAAACCACTGCAATAAAGTTGCTGAATGTGCGTTAAAACGGACTGCATCGCAGCGTGCTTCCGGTGTAGCCAGGGGGCAGGGCTGAGAAGTCAGACGGCTGGCACTGGCAGCCAACATGCCTGGTGGAGAAACACGGCTAAATAAATCCATTAACATGGTGAAAATACGTCTTGATGTCATCATCATGTTTCACCATGTTAGTGGCTTTCTTCAGACCTCCATTTCTTGGGAACACAGAATCGGGGGACCTTTTTTTATCAAGTCCACACAACACCTTGAAGGTACATCAAAGACAGTAAAATATTGAAAATGGGTGGAGTTCCCCTTTAATGTGTGTTATCTGAGACAGGCAGAGTTTCTGGTGTGCGTTGACCTTGGAACATATTGACTCGTAAACATATTGACTCGTCTTTGTAACACATACACCTGCTATCAAAATATTAAAGGTAGGGGAAGTGATTTCACTTTTGTCAGATATCACCCAAAAAATATTTTTTTTCTGTTAAAATGCTCTATTATAAGGTGTGGAAACCACATATGGAGTTTCCCCCTCCCCCACGTTAGCAGAGGAGCTAATAAAAGTTCCCCAGGTCACCACAATTCTCTTCCAATCAGGAGAGAGCAGCAGGTTCACATAGTGTAGCTACTTTTGGGGGCCCTAGTGCACCAGGGTGGTACTACACCATGAATTTCAAATCACTTCCAATACCTTTAACTTCTTTAAGTTCCTAAGACCACTGGCATCGTGCACCAGTTCCTGCTGACCAGTTTGTCAGACTATATACTGTAGCTGCAGACAGACATGACTGAAAACATGATTGTTTGTTTTGTACTGGTAGATATATACTGATATAGAAGTGTCAAATATGAAAAAAAAAAAAAAAAAAAAAAACAATATGCAATGCAGTTCAAAGTGTGTTGCTATGTGTTCTACAGTCAACAATAAATAAATTATGCATTGTACAATAGTTCAAAGCCTATAGTATATCTATAGAGTCAGAGTGTGTGTGTTTTAACCCTCCAAGGCCCGGTCTTATTTCTACTTGGGGGAAAAAAAAAAAAATGTTTTCAACCTTACTACTAGGTTGTACTACCATGATCTATTAAAAAAGCAAGTTTTTTTTTCAATATTTTATTTATGCTAATTAATTAAATGAATAAATAATTATTATAAATTAAAAGAAAACTTTTTGGGGGATATCTTTTAATATAATGAATGTACATGTTCTGGACATTCTAATAATCACAAAAATATATTTATTGCAGTCATTTTACATACCTTTATTAGTGTTAAAGGCTAAAGGTCAAAGGTTAAAATTAAATCATCAAAAATTGCAGAAATCAATTGAAGAGGCTAATTGCAGCCTCTGTGGGGGGGGTATTGTTGTGCAAATATCATGACCAATTTCAATGAAATTCTAAACAATCAACCTCAAACATGATATGTATGTGGAAAAAAATAACAAAAAAAAAAAAAAAAAAAAAAACGATAGCATTTTTTAAATAATTAAAGGGTTAATGTTGCTTAAAAAAAAAAAAAAAAAAAAAAAAAAAAAAAGCAACACTGGGCCTTCTAGGGTTAACAACCTGTGTGGTGGAAAACACTTCCAGACAGCAGCTTTGGAATCAGATCAAAATCATTAATTGGATGTGGACGTGTTTATTTATAAGGCCTTGGCCCTATAATAATCAACATAATGTACAGGCGTGAACTATACTGGGTGACAAAGTGGGTCATGGTAACCAACAGGCACACTGTCTCAGCAGGACAGTCATGCATCATGGGGGAGACGGATTTACATTGTTAGTATAATGATCTATTCTGGGGATTACATCAGTGCGGATGCATCCCAGCAAGACGTACAGTGCATCCAGGCGATGCTTCTTCCCTCAGTTCCGCTGATTCTATTTATAGTGACTCAGGGGAACAGACTATACTATGTTACATCCAGGTATAGTAGTCTGGTGACCACCGGAGAGACGGGTGACAGGCGGAATGGAGACACTCAGGAGCAGTAATGGGTTGGCACCCCAACGCTGTGCCTCCCGTGAGGAGGATGCCCTAATACAACCCCTCTGTAAGGCCTATAGGAGGGCCATGATAATGGGCCATGTATGGAACTACTCCCGGTGGAGTCGTTTTGGGGCAACGGATGGTGTGGTCTTGGTTCTGCCCTAATAGATGCTCGAGAGACCCGAAACGTTGGGATACATCACCGAGGATACGTCCAGGGTGCAATGTTTGCTTTAGTTTTAATGTCAGTGACTTGATATTGGTCAAATGGGCTTTGTCCTTTGATGCTTCTAATCATGCTATATTGCTATATACAGTATGTAAAAAAGAATGAATAAGGCCATAGAAAGCATTCTCAGGTAAGGGCTTTCCAGACGGCAGCGATAAACGCCCGCATAAACGCGGCGATTCTCGATTCTCTCTGCAGTGCCAACATAAAGAAAATCGCCGGTCGATTAACGCCAGGCGTTTTAAAAAGCTCACTGGTTTGAGCTTTCAAAAACATTGCGCGCATGTGCACGTAACGAGCACGCGTACAACCCAAATCACTGGACGCCGCGCGATAAACGACCGGCGTTACACGTTGTCTTTATCTGAGCACAAAACGCCGGTCCCATTGAAAATGAATTAGAATGCACGATTTATTACTCGCCGACTGTAAGCCCCTATACAGGCATCAATCCAGAAGGAGCGAAATCAATTGGCGACTGCAGCATGCGTCGCAGCATACGTTGCAGAATATAGCGCCAATGGTTGCGGCTATTGGCATAATGGTCGCGACCATTAGCATAACGGTTACAGCCATTGGCATGTCAGGGGGAGGGGTTATGTTTAGATATAGGTTTTACTGAGGTTATGTTTAGGGTTAGGGGTTAGGATTAGTTCACAACAAATTCATAACGGTAATGGCCCTCCTCAGTATGCCACGGCCCCAAATTGATTTCACTCTCAATGGGTTAGAAATGCACCCCTTCATTGATAAAAGAAACTCCACGGCATACATTGTTGGCAAAGACTATCTGTGTGTGTTTCTGTTATTCTGTCCATGTTATGTTATGTAGTGAATCTGACTAATATGAACTCATTCACACCTCCCGGGTTTTGGAGCACTTACTAAGGCAGCAGAGGAAGAATACTCCAGTCTCCCTCATTATTTGACAGAGTGTGAAGAAGCAATACCAGAGGTGGATTCTGAAAGAGAGCAAGAGAAAAACATTCCAACATTCTTCTTCAGACTTCTGTAACCAGCTTTGACATTCTTCAGACCAATAATTAATCCAGCACACAGAAGTTAACAACTGGCAAAACGTACTGCATATCTTCATGACATTTCCCATTTCTTTTACACGGTGAAGAATGCAAAAAGGGAGTGCAGCATGCGTTTGTTTCCGATGTACAAGACTAATCTGACAGGTGTTAGTGCAACACATTACCCCAAACCATACCTGGGCATTATGCGGCCCGGGGGCCAAATGCGGCCCTTTGGCTGACTCTGACTGGCCCGTGAAAGGGTACTGTGGTTTTCAACCAGTGGTCCGGGGACCACCAGTGGTCTTTGAGAGAGTTTCAGTTAAATATGGAAAGTTGGTTAACCAGACGTAAAAATGAAACCAAATGGACCCTGGCGGGTCCATTTGGTTTCATTTTTACACTCTCAAGAGTTAAAATATTCATCATGTGAATTAGCCCAAGTCTACACAATGTGGACATTTGTATCTGTATGTTTGACTGTTTGGTTCCTGAAATCCAGCCTGGAATTGTGGACAAAAGGCAAAAGAAATCTTTAGTTTTGGGGTCTGTGGGGGCTAAAAATGTCACCAAATGGTGGTCTTCTGTGGCTCAAATTCTGAATAAATAGAGGGCCCTAGTGTGAAAATGGTTGGTCTTACACTTACTTTTATCTTGAAATTAAATTAATATTACGCAGACTTTAGTTCAGCCTTTAGTCCACAATATTTTATGCATTTTATGCATCTGCATTTGGCCCCTTGGGAAAAATAATTGCCCACCCCTGCCTAGGGTTGCCACATGTGTCTGACAAAAATCCTGGACATTTTGCCCATCCAATCGGCGGCCTATTATCGGCGGCGATTATCGGCCTTTTGGTCGGAATTAACGCACCTCTTTAAACATCTAACCCAGAAATATATCACACTTTTACACTGAAATATTACTGCTCTCATTATTGTATTACTCTTCTACATATCAGTTTAATAATTAGGCTACTTAACCATTAATTTCCAACTCTTTCGGCGGTAGGGGGGTCTGGAAAAGAGGTAAATATAGCGACATACTGATCTGAGACTGTGAGTGATGCAAGTCAGGTTAGTTGCGGTCTCTAGTTTTGACCATGTAAAAAAATTAAAAAATAAAAATACTTTTGACCATGTATAAAAATCCGGGACATTCAAGTGTCCAGGGTTTATTTTATTTTTTCCTGGACAGACCATGAAAATCCGGGACAAGCAGGAAAATCCGGGACGTGTGGCAACACTACCCCTGCCCCAAACGCTAACCTAACAGGAATGCCGCGAGTTTTTTGCATCCAGCAACACCTGCGATGGACTCAGCACTCGTGTTGGAGTCGGACCGCTGCGCGTCGGACCAACGTCCGTGCCCCTGCAGAAGGCATGTGAGGTGTTTCAGCGGAAAGCGGACGTTTCACACTGTGATGAAAACAAAGCAGTACAGAGTGCCAGACCGTGTGGTTCATTATTGCATGATTCACTCACCATGATGAAGCCAGGCCAGGGGGAACATTTTTCACTGAAAACAAGCCTAGTGCAATGCTGATTTAATCAATGGGCCTAAGCTTGCGTGCAATTTGAAAACACCATTAATCACCCGAGGTTTAGCCTAGCACTCATCTCAGATGAGCTTTATCTAAAAAAGCTAATGACACGCTGACACCTTGGATGTTTTTTTTCCTGCATTTGCATAAACTCTAGGTTACGCCTTCTCTAGAGAAAAGGTCAAGATGAGTACAAGTTATGTCTTTTACATAAAACAAAATTGCTTCAGAAATAGTACTTGCCTCAGAGACCTGTAATCAGCCCTGAGCATGAGAGAATAAAGACTGAATGAATTATTCTTTTGTTACCGTTTGTTACCTTCGGAAGCTGAACATAACAATTTAATTAAGGGGAGATGTAATTATGTCACGGCAAATTAGAAGTTTTACTTTTCAGAGGTTAGCTGGAGATCAGACAAGGTCACAAGAGCTCCCAGGGCCTGACTAACACCATGATTACTGGGACTAACTTCACACGCTTGCTTTATCACACAGCGCTTTCTAAGCACACAGTTCTCACTGAAAATGAACTGGAGGTGCGTTTTATAGCTTCCTGTGTGAAAATCCCCAAAGTGGCAGGACTACTTGGTCTCTGGTTTGCTCACTCTGCTCAGGCACAAGTAGGCCATGGCGTACTGTAGTGCAACACACAATTTGGCACTCTACTGAGGGCAGTGATAGGCGGCCAGCCGGTCGTTGGCTTTGTAGTGGATCACACAGGATCGTTTGAAACTTCTACCTAAACCATATAGCCAAGAAAACCCTGAATTATCCCCAAGGTTGAAGGCAGTCAGGGGCGGATCTAGGCATGGGCATGGGGAGGCAATGCCCCGCTAAATGCCCAGACTGCCCCACCAAACATGATGGCATGCAAAACAACCCACGATATTTCAAATTAAAGTGCTTATATTTAAAATGCTTTGAAACGCTACTACTGCTACTAACTAACTACAGCTGTGGCACCACTAAACCAACAGCATTTCATCATTGAAACCAGAAAACTCTCTGAGTCAGACCTGAAGTTGCTTGTTGCAACTTCAACAACAACTGATGTTATTATTGATGTTTTACTTGCCTAATAAAAGTCCTGTAACTGAAAATGGTATGGGTGCGGCTTCATACCATTTTCTCCTGCCCCCCCTAATTGGGAAATATTACATCCGCCCCTGAAGGCAGTAGTACATGAGCCACCCAAGAAAGATGGCGAACACCAGAGCTCCGGGTGTCAGCATAGACACCGATACGTTCCCTCGGTCCCTGCGCTCAATTCTGTAGCTCCGGGATGTAGTCACACACAAGGCACCGCCGAGCACGGTGGTTCAGAAAGGGTGCATTGTTTTCACCATAAACGTTTAACCTTTTTATGCACACTGAATCCACAAGATTTAAGGGTCCTAGGGACTGCGCAGGGAACGCTTTGGGGCTAGCGCCAGCCATGCTGCAGTATAAAGGAACGGGTAACTTCACCCCCTGTTTAACATTCTATACCTGCATCTGATGTGCCAACAATAGTGCAGTTAATGAGCTCTGGCCCTGTTTGCTGCCAAGCACAATATAGCCAAAACATAATATAAAACTGTACGGATTGTTCATACAAATAATGTCATCTATTCTGCACCGGGTTATAATTTACAATAGCCATGAGGTGAGCACGCGTCTAGTCCTGATCTAAAGAAAGTGGTGGATATACGGGTACAGTAGCAACAAATGGGACACTGATTGCACTCAATGACTCAACGGAACAGTGCGGTCACAGAGACTCTATTAAAATGGAAAGGCATAGCGTTTCATCATCAGAACTGCTACTGTAGATCCAACAACAAACTGTCAAAGCCACTCAAATAATGAGCCGGAGAGAAAAGAAAAGTCAATACAGGGCCAGGCCCAATTTATGCTTGCAGCAGTGTGTGTGTGTCTCTCTCTCCCCCCAATGAAACCTTTATTTACTCGCTCTTTTTAAGGGTTGTGCAATTTATACGGAAGCCAACCTGTCCTCAGAGACAGGTTCACTGGAGCTATGCATGCAGTTTTTGGCAGCCAATTTAGACTTTACTTCATAGTCTCTGGAATTACATTTCATCCCGTTTATAGCCATATTTTACTATCCCTGGAGTGTTTTAGTGTCTTTAGTCTATTTTCAGTTGACGAAATTGTCATAAGATGTTAGTTGACTAAATCTACAGTTGATTTAGTCGACTGAAATTATTATTCTGCTCGTAATGGCTGATTGTACACAACTACACATGTAGTTGAGTTTGCAGATCGGATATTTTCAGCATGCCATCACATGTAAAATGACTTCTAGTTCTTTAATTGTTGGCAAAAGTGCCAATATATTTAGGTTTTAGCCATCGTGGCTTAGTTCTCATTCAGTTTCATTGAGTGAAAAAAGGTAGTTTCTAAATCAACACGGTCTAACAGACATTTAGCATACATTAGCAGTTGTTTATAATCTCACTGATCTGCCACTCTAACTTCTCTTATGTGATTAGTGAAAGAACCCTTGAACCCAGATGTAATTCAAAGAGACAGTAAAGCACTCACTTCAAAATAATAATTAGTTATGTTTTTTTTTTTTTTACTTAAAGCTGCAGGAAATAACCTACTTGCTGTTTGAAATACTTTCCATTAATATGGTAATGGCAAAGGTATGAATTGGATTGTGGGACTTCCATGGTGGGAGTTTTCATTTGGTTTTGGTGAATAACTGAATATAGTAAGTAAGTAAAGTTTGGTATGGGGTCACTAGGGGTCTCAGAAAAATTACAGCGCTTTTACCAGCCTGCTGTTTTCAACTCGCTAGTTGGTGATGGCATTCAAGGAAAGGCCATGCAGTTAAAATGACCAGGATTGATTCATGCACCAGGGAGCATGAGAGTGCCGCCCGTTCGCGTCTGAGATATAAGTCGACATTTTGGTCTAAATATGGCACTTGAGGAAAGGCCATATACCATACCTGGCCATTATGCAGCCCAGGGGCCAAATGCGGCCCTTTGCTTTGGCTGACTCTGACCGGCCCGGGGAAGGGTTTTAAACCAGTGGTCCGGGGACCACCAGTGGTCCTTGAGAGAGTTCCAGTTAAATATGGAACGTTGGTTGAGAGCGTAAAAATGAAACCAAATGTATCCGGAACGGTCCATATGGTTTCATTTTTTTGCTCTCAAGAGCAATATATTCATAACAAGAATAAGAATAAATATTCATCATGTGAATTAGTCTACACATCTAGAGAATGTAGAAGATTAATAATCATTTTGATATGTATGTTTGACTGTTTTGTTTTCCAAATCCCAAAATTAACTGAACATTATGCAGACTTTAGTTCATCCTACTCTACTACTATTCCTACTACTATACTATCCTACTATTTTATGCATCTCATTTGGCCCTTGGGAAAAATAATTGCCCACCCCTGCCATACACTGTACTGTAGGGAAAATTTTGTGCTGTGTTACTGAAATCCTCTCCAAAGAGCACCTGTTAGTAGTCTTCTACTACTCACATAAGGAACCCATGAAGCGCATCTTTTTTTTTTTTTTTTCTGGCTAGCCTGAGCTAACCTGACAGCATTTTGGCCTAGAGAGGCGGAGAATGATCTCACCCATATCAGTCAGTCAAACCTCTCCTTTCCCCTCCTGTCAGTGCTCTGCCGTACGCCACATCATCTGCAGTGTTGTTTTTGTCGACTAAGACTAGACTAACAAAAAAAAGAATTTCAGAAGACTAAATGGACCTAAAAGAGTGCAGAGTTTTCAGCCATTTTCATACCAGGGCCCACTATTTATTCAGCACTTGAGCCACGGACCACACCTTGAGGACAGCAGCTCCACACACCCTAAAACTAAACATTTCTTTTGCTTTTTCTAATGGCCATTAATCTTCTACATCCTCTAGTTGTGTAGACTTGACCTAATTCGGATTCAATGTTAGAGCCGTGAGAGTGTAAAACAAAACCAAATTGACCCGCAAGTCTTTTTTCAAAAGACAAAGCCCAAGACATAAATCATAACCTAAGACTAACAACATTGTATCTTTTTTAAGCGTTTTAATTACATGAACACAAGCACATGAGTATATTGTACAGTAGAAGTCCATGACGTGGTCACTTTCACTTTTTTTGCGCAGCATGGCCGAAAATGAAAGCCTGCTTATAGGGGCGATAACTCACAATGCTAATATGTTGGCTTTTGTTTTAACCTGCCAGGTAGAGTATAAAAGTAATAACACAAATGCTAATCTGTCGGCTTTTGTTGTAATGTGGCTGGTAGGTAGGTTACAACAAAAGCCCCCCCCCCTCGCAATTATCTCTGTGGCAATAAAGGAAAATTGGTAATCCAGCCAGGAGCTATTCATAAACACTAGTGTGTCCGTTGATCCCACCCACCATCCCCCCTGCTTGATTTGCACAGCGCTCGCTCCATGCTCCAACGTGAGCAAACAACTGCTCACATTGGTCTTGAGAGCTAGTGGTTCTCTGGCTATACCCCCCCCACCCCCCCCCCCCCCCCCAAGCTCAATGTCAACCTCCCCCCTCTTGTTTTAACAAACACACTCCTCAACACGTGTGATGATTAACACTGAATTATTTATTTAGCATATTCAGATGCCTTGTTATTCCATGCAGTAAGGTTGTTTATATTCATGCATATGTAGCGTATGCATATAAACAATGCTGGGCTGTGCTGCATTAATCAATAGCCCAGGATCAGCTTATACAATGAAAAACTATGTGCTGTATTTATGTGAAGGCGGTTCGGTTCATCTCCTACCATTCCTTACTTACTTCCTGCTGTTGGACTTGGTATTCTGATATCATTGGAACTGTTAACAACAGCTTAGCCTTACATCACCTTACATGCCACTGTTCATGCAGGATAATTCCATTCATACAGCGTCTAGTCTAGTATACCCTTGACTGTTACCTTGAATTATCCCTGCGGACCATGCTGTTTGCTTACGCTTAGGCACTGACTATTTATTTATATAGCCTATGTGTTTTTTTGCTGGGGAATCTCAAAACAATTTGAGTCAGACAGAGAGAGAAGTTTTTGTAAAACTTCCATCGTTTCTTGTTTTTTTTTTTCAGACTAGAACACAGGGGCGGACATTTCCCAATTGGGGGGGGCAGGGCAAAATGGTATGGGGACGGCTTCATCGCCGCAGCCGCACCCATACCATTTAAGTTACAGGACTTTTATTAGGCAATTAAGCATCAATAATACCATCAGTTGTTGCTGAAGTTGCAACAGACACGCAGCATGCATAAAGCTAAAGGTCTGACTCAGAGAGTTTTCTGTTTTCAATGATGAAATGCTGTTGGTTTAGTGGTGACACAGCTGTAGTTAGTTAGTAGCAGTAGTAGTGGTTCAAATCATTTTCAATATAAGCACTTTAATTTTAAATATCTTTGGGTTGTTTTGCATGCCATCATGTTTGGTGGGGCAGACTGGCCATTTAGGGAGGCATTGCCCCCCTAAATGGTCATGCCTAGATCCGCCCCTGCTAGAAAAGGGGTGGATGGTAGAGGAGGAGGAGAGCAAGGAGAAAAACAGAATATAAAATAGAAATGAAAGACCTTCTACAGTACATACACAGCATGAAAAAGATATGAGGTTATACATGAGATGCAAAAGTGGCTAGACCATCGGCAGGTGCATGTAGGGAGGTAGCATAAGACAAAACTACAAACAGTAAAAGATTTGCTCTGCTCCTTGTTAATAGTACTAGGAATAAGTAAATAGTAAAACAAAGCAAACAAAAAAAAACAGGTAGCTTGAAATGGATTTGATTTGAGATCAGATGCCATACTAATTATTTGGTCTTTCAAGAAAAAAAACACTATCCTGTAGCTGCTTACACATTATGAAGTCAATGTCCTGATCACTAAAAACGGCTGGACAACGCTCCACGCGCCCCAAGCTCTTCTCCCTCCTGGCTCCAAAGCTATGGAATGCACTTCCCACTGCAATCAGAACCACAGACTCACTCCCTATCTAAACTATGGAATGAACTTCCCACTGCAATCAGAACCACAGACTCACTCCCTATCTAAACTATGGAATGAACTTCCCACTGCAATCAGAACCACAGACTCACTACCTATCTAAACTATGGAATGAACTTCCCACTGCAGTCAGAACCACAGACTCACTCCCTATCTAAACTATGGAATGAACTTCCCACTGAAATCAGAACCACAGACTCACTACCTATCTAAACTATGGAATGCACTTCCCACCACAATCAGAACAACAGACTCACTACCTATCTTCCGCCGCAGTCTGAAAACAAACCTCTTCAGACTCCATCTCAACCCTAAACCCTTAGCACTTGTATTACATACCAACCCATAGTACTTACTGAAATGACTTACTGTATATAGGTTGCCTAATGTATTACAATGTTTTTAGCGCGTCATTGTATATTGTAAAATGTATTGTAAATCCTGATTTAATTGTAAACTTTTCACCATTGTAAGTTGCTCTGGATCAAGAGCGTCTGCTAAATGCCTAAATTGTAAATTGTACATTCTATAGTTCAGCTATAATTCAGATGATGAATATTTTAACTCTTAAGAGTGTAAAATAAGGACCACCTGTAAGTCTCTCAAGGACCACTGGTAGAAAACTCCTGATCGAAAGAAACCCCGGCATGCCTGTGCACGCACGTGCACACACGCACTCACGCACACACACGCACGCCTGTGGTGCCTTCATTGAACATTCCTCAACATCTCCCCCAGTAGTCAGAACAGGTTGTTTATCATTACAGCTGGAAGAGGCTCAGAACATGCAAAGCAAGAAACTCAGACAGAATGATCAATAGTGATTTCTGGAGCTAAAAAATGTTAATGTGTGGATTCCAACTGAATTCCCACTGGGCACAACACACGCTTGGATCCGCCGAAAAGTTTGAAGACAGTGGTGTTTTGGTAGTCACTGCTCTTCTCTTTCTGACTACTTCCTCAACTACTGGTTGACAACAAGTACTACTGCTGACAGTATGTAATGCAGGGGTGTTCAACAGGTGGTCCGGGCACCACCAGTGGTCCCTGAGAGGATTCCCCAGGCTAAATGATGGAAAGTTGGTTAACCAGATGTAACTCTTTGAGGGCGTAAAAATGAAACCAAATGGACGCTTGCGGGTCCATTTGGTTTCATGTTTACACCCTCAAGAGTTAAAATATCATCTGAATTAGCCCAGGCCATCTGAATTAGCCTAGTCTACACAAGTCTACACAAATGTAGAAAATTAATGGTCATTGTAGGTTTTTGCTTTTGTCCACAATCCAGCCTGGAATTGTGGACAAAAGCAAAAGAGATCTTTAGTCTTGGGGGTCTGTTGGGGCTAAAATGTCATCAAATGGAGGTCTGTGACTAAAATTCTCAATGCATCATGGGCCCTGGTATGAAGAAGGTTGAAAACCACTGATGCAATGTACAGTACTATTAGCTCAGTGGTAAAAATGGCATTTGCAAGGGCTAAGAAATCGCGCGCGCGCACGCACACGCACACGCACACACACACGCACACACGCACACACGCACACACGCACACGCACACACACACACACACACACACACTCACCGTTCTCCGCTACTCACAAAGCCCTCAGAGGAGTGACACTCTCGACTCTATGAGAGAATTTTACTAAATCATCTATCACAAAGGACATTATTTTGTTAAAATCTAAGGAAAAGCCTTGGGGCCTCTAACAGGTACTGGCCTACTTGGAATGATGCAAGTTGGAAATGCATGCCAAATATGGAGTGTTGTGAGGTCAGAACAGGACAGCTACATACAGTATATGGACCCTGGGCAGGGGCTGACCGGCCAATGGGTTCAGCACTCACGTGTGTGTCGAATGAACTCAGTGGGGCAAACGGTTCTGGAGTTACGTGCATTACACACACACACACACACACACACACACACACACACACACACACACACACACACACACACATCCTTGTTTTTGGTATAAAGTGAGGTCCTCCCAAAATCCATATAAACTGAGGACCACCACTTCTGATTGATTTACGAAAATACCAAGGGTCATTCTGGACACTTGGGGGTACCCTTATCCCAAATACTCACTTAGATTAGCTGAAAACCTCTTTTTTAAAAAATATTTTTAACAGGAAAGTGAGGACACACACACACACACACACACACACACTCCTGTTTGTTTTTGGGGCATAGTGAGGACCGGCCACAACCTGTAGATTCTTAACAGTTATGTTGGTGTGTTGCTTATCTGAACTAGCGTTAATAATGAAAATATTTAGATAAAATGTAATTATGTAACAAATTACTGCATCTATAGACCTGTAAGCCATGTCTTTTGTTCAACATGAATAAAAACATTTAATTTGAACTTGCGCTGCCTGCTTTCCCCCCTCTTGTGTAGATACACTGTATAAGCAGATTCAACCTACCATAAAGTACCTTTGGGATGGAGCCATCTGTGGGTTTAGTGTGTAAGCCAGTTATTTGTATAAGGGCCCTATGCTCAGCAGTGGGACAAATTGAATATAACAATTATAATACAAGAGAAGTTGGAGCACTTTTTACTTGCGTCTTCAGAGCCAAATGTTGAATTTACTACAAGTCACTATACCCTCACATGTCCTTCCAGAATCAGCATCTATTGTGATGGAGCCAGATAAATGTAAACACTAATATACATGCACGTTCCAGAGGTGGAAAGACACAGATGTAGAGAATCTAGAGATGGTTTCATTTCCTTTTATTGCGTACAACAACAACTTGTTAGGCCTCTTCCTCGTTCCCCCAGGGAGCTCCCAGGGATGATCCAAGCCAAGTGTTGCCAACTGCCGAAATCCAAATGCACTAGAGTAGTGGGTTTCAACCATTTTCATATCAGGACCCATTATTTATTCCTCATTTTAGCCAAGGACCACCATTTGATGTTGATTTTAGTCCCTCAGACTAATTTAGGTGAAATAAGTGGTAAAATGTTTGTCAGAATAGCATTTCTTCTACATCTTCTAAATGTGTCGATTCTTGAAAATTAGGTAATTCAGATATAATATAATTTAACTCTTGAGAGCGTAAAATGAAACCAAATGGACCGTAAGGGTCCATTTGGTAGGGTCCATTTGGTTTCATTTTACGCTCTCAAGAGTTACAGGTCTATAAGGGGTCCATTTGGTTACCAATGGTCCTTTCTAGGAAGGAAGGAGGACTCATCATCATAGAAGTAAAAATGGTGAAAAACAAGGGTTTTGTCTCTGGTGACTGTCAACCAATTTCGCTCCAACTCAAAAGCACCAGATTTTCCACCAGAAGATTTTCACTAATTTTGGCGCTTGGTCTGAAAAAAAGCTAAATATAGTGACAAATGTGCCTAGTATTATGTATATTATCCATGTCTTCATCCTAGCACTAGTCTTTGTAGGAGTCAGTACCATGTCACTACTTGTTACAGGATACATGTATGTGCCATCTCACATCTTGATCAATCTCCTCATATTTATAGGAGGAGACCTGTTTGATGTTACGGTCATGGATATTAATTACAATCTGACCTCGGATCGACAATGATCTCCTCAGTTTTATCAGTGTTAATCATCACATAGTTTTCATATGTATTTTCAGTATGTGTAGGATTGGATGATCAGGGTGTTTTTTTGTGGCCTTTAAATGGCTAAACAAGGAGCACATGCAAGTAAGAAGGGTGTACAGACCGACACTATGGGAGCATTGCATCGGACTAGACTAACAATTCTGATGCCCTCTAAACTAAGGGCCTGAGTAGATTGTCCTTTGAGTTGGCTGTGGTCCGTCAGTGTATGTAACAATGTGATGCTGATGTTCTATCAGTGTGTAATGGCTAGCTCTCTCTTCTTTGCAAATGCACCGGGAGTTACATACATACAGTACATACATACATACATACAAATGTCCTCTCTTTGTCGGTTAAAAACCCACGCCGGTCCTCACTATGCCCCAAAAACAAACACACACATACATTGCCCAAGACATAATCAACAATAACAGGTTGGTCAGGAAAGCAAGTTCTGTCATGAAGGTGCAGCCAAATGCTATATATAGAGCTATCTATTATCTATGTATTATGTATATTATCCATGTCTTCATCCTAGCACTAGTCTTTGTAGGAGTCTGTACCATGTCACTACTAATGACACCAATTACTTTGCAAGCAAGATATCATCAGATAACATAATAGATGTATATATATGTATGTATGTAACCCCCTGTGCATTTGCAAAGAACAGCGAGCTAGCCATTACAGACTGATAGAACATCAACATCACATTGTTACATGCACTGAAGGACCACAGCCAACCCATATACGTTTCAACCCTGTGGTATGCAGATATTTGAGATCTAATCTGTCTTTGTCACATTTATGCCAATATATGGAGATCTCGGTATTGTTATTCCTCCTTATATGCTGCCCAAAGCACTGTTGTTAACAGACAAACTGAGCTTGTTCCCAGCTACAAGTACCTTGGCACAATCATCAATGAGAAATTGTAATTTGACCTCAACACTGGCATGTTGTACAAAAAAGGTTGACAGCACCTACATTGTTTGAGGAAACTGGCTAAGTTCAATGTGGATAAAACTATCATGAAACTGCTCTATGGTGCTTATGTTGAGTCTATTATTACTTTCTTGATTATCTGCTGGTTTGGTAATCTTAGCGTCAAGGATAAGAACTCCCTTGTGAGTTTGGCACCCAAATGAACAGTCTAGACCACATCTATAATAAGCAGGTGTTCCTAAAGTTAAGTCCATTCAAGCTGATAGAGCTCACCCTCTATATGTACATAGTACATACTGTTACCGTCTGGGCGCCTGCAAGCCCCCCTCATTCATAAGAATTGCTTTATGTTCCTTTGTCCCTAACTCCATCGGCTGCTGAATGCTGCTGAGGGAAGGTTGGGGAGGTAGTTTTGCACTTCAGTACTTGGTGACCGTTTCAGCTCTGTTCTATCGCTGAGGACCTGTCTGTCAATGCATGTGTAGCCCCAAACGAAATAACCAGCATGCAACAGCCCAGCTAATCGGGCACTGCCCTATACTTGCGTAATACTACATTCGGCTAACAAGATTTTGGAAGCAGGAGTGGGTGATGGCCGGGCATTGACCAGGCCCACAAAAATAGGGTATGCCATCACAATTGAAGGCAGGGAACCCTCTTGAAAAACCCAGTGAGTTAACCTTGGCAAACCACACAGAATACCAGTATGGTGAAGATAAGCAGACTGCTAAAGATTTATTCACCACCTGTTTCCTATAGCCTACCGGACCACCCATAAGACTGCTTCTTTGACATAGGACCAGAGATGAATGCATGGTTACGTGATTTTTTTTTTTTTTTTTTACTTTGCCCACAAGCACTGTACTGCATCCAACAGTTCCTGGTTAATTGTTGACAGTGAAACACTGGGTCAATTATGACTTAACAACCCCACTATCACATATAGGAGTGAGAGATCCTATAAATACATTAACCATAGCATGAACCATATACTGTTACTGTAGGTACGGGCTCCGTATGAATAGAACCAGCGGCTGATGTATCAAAAGTGTAAAGTTTATTCACAATTAGAAAGACTACTTTAAAATACAGAAGGGAAGCGGGGGTTATATTAAGTCATATCAATATATATCATGATGCTCTAGGGCGGATGTATAGGCAAACAATAGTAATAGATTTACTGAGTCCTCAAAACTAAACAAACACTGCAAATCAACCACTCCAAATCAAAGGAAGTAACTTACGTAAATAAAGCAAAATAAAGTAATCATGGCAAACAAAACTCAAATCATGCAAATAATTAAATAATTAAATAATAATTAAAGGCCCAGTATAGGCCTAATACGTTCTATTATTGCACACAGCCCGACTCATAATCATTGCAACACTCAAACTTTCAAATCCACAATAAATATATGTATGTATATGGCACGTGGGAAAAACTGTGATTTAATGAGCAGATTGGTCCTCCAAGTCAGTATATTTTCAGCAGCCCACTGTATGTAGTGGATTTGTGAATAGCTCGTCTAAAGGACCTGGACGCACTGAAGGCTTGGTTGTTGCTTTCAGCCACTTTATAATTCAGTATTATCGATGTCACCTTTGTAGGACTGAGCACCACCTGCTTCCAGGTCACAAACACTCTGGCACAGGCTCTGGCCAAAACAGTAGGCCTTGAGCCTTAACTGCCCTTGCATTAAATACCATACAACTCTATTTTGTATGGATTTATATATATATATATATATATATATATATATATATATATATATATATATATATATATATATATATATATATATATATATATATATATATATATATATATATATATATGACATTAAGGGGTTAATAATTAAAAATGCCCGAGGCATAATCAGTGGGCACCCTCTTGAATTCTTAAGAGGTGACTCCAAGCTACAAGAATCACTACTATATCACATCCAAAACATTTTCTATCAATATTTATTTTAGCCAGTTTAAATACACTTATATTATGTGATTAGAATAGATGTTTGTGTGAGGCAAAAATCAGTATGATGCAATAATAGGATACTCAGATTTTTTTCTTTCACCTGTCAGAACAATTCACTGCTGTAGTTTCTGTAAGCTCAGTTCAACTGCTGCCCTTCCCCCATACTGCCACGGTTGGGTCGTTAATGTAGCAACACAGCCTAATTAACGACCCTGCACTCTACTCTATGAAGGGCAGAGCAGAACAGTTTGGAATTTGGAACAGTATCTCACACCTTGGACCTTGGTAAACCTGTGGAACTTTCTTTTTGTATTCTTATGAAGAAACCATGATGTACATTTTTACAACGATCATATGTGCATTATTATATATTAGTGCATATTGAAAAGTATGCCTTTCTGGAAAGCAGCAACCCTTGCTTTCCTGGTGCTTCCTGGCTGGTGCTCTCTCCTGCAGCAACTAGTCCACTCTATTCACTGAACGGATCAAATTGGAACTACTTGACTTATGTTAAATGAGTTTGAGACCCCTGTCCTACTGCGTGTTCCATGCTGAAAATAGAGCAGCTCTGCAAGCTCACAGCACATTGTGTCTGCGTCGCGCTGTGAGCTTTTAGATCAGCTATTTTCAGCTTGTGGTGATGTGAGAGCTGAACTGAAAGCCTTCACAAACAAAAGAAAATAACTGGTCTTGGCGCCGTTCTGGGCTCTGTTAAAGAAGTGTTTCACCCCAGACTGTTTATAAGTTATAAGAGACTGAGTAGACCATAAGATGACCAAAAGTTTTTTTTTTTTTTTGTTTGATTGTTTTTTTTGTACTTGGTACACTGCCAAATCAGTTGATTTACAGTTAAGTAGCCAGTGTGGCCGAAATGCACAGGATCGAAGTGGTTAATGCTTAAGTCATATCTCCAAAGTAAACCATTAAGGATTTAAAGGTATAGTAAGTGGTCCAAAACATTTTCTGTTAAAATGCTCCATTATAAGGTGTGCACTGTTGCACTTCATTCACTGTAAAGTATGAGCATGTGCACATACCAGGAGGACTGAAGGATTTCCCAAATCACACAAATCACTAACTATACCTTTTATATAACTGTAGTGGGAAATGAGCCTAATACAATGTTTGGCTCTGAGATAGTGCAGTAGAATTGCCTGTAATCAATGCACCTGCGCAGCCCCCCCCCATCCCCCACTCCACTCTACTGTAGCATTTTGTAAAGCTGCTACAGAATGCTACAGTAGAGTGGAGTGGGGGATGGGTGCAGTCTAGCTGACAGTTCAACTCGGAGCATAAATGAAACAAGCTATTGAAGAGGTCAGACCAACTTTACACACAGCTCCAGTGTATACTGTACCCCAAGGTGGGCACTGTTGCACTTCACCCCACTGTAGAGTATGTGCATGTGCACATCTTGTAACCAGGAGGACTGGAGGGTTTCCCAAATCACACAAATCACTTACTATACCATATACAGTATATAATTGTAGTGGGTAAATGGGGCTATGTTTGGCTATGAGATGTAGTGGAGTAGAATTGCCTCTAATCACTGCACCTGTGCAGCCCCCCCACCACTTCAGTCCAGAAAGCTGCTACATCCAGTAGGATTTTCCAAATCGCCCAAATGACTTATGGTACCTTTTAGGAATCAAAGGTTCCTATTTTGGATAAACTTTATGAGCTTGCTGCTTTTTGCTGCAAGCTGGATGGAGCCCGCACACCAGATAAGGTACAAAAAGACTTTCTTTATTTGGACGATCCAAATAAAGAAAGTCTTTTTGTACCTTATCTGGTGTGCGGGCTCCATCCATTTTAATAGTATTCTTTTAACCCAGCACCCATCAGTCGATGTGCGTTGCCTATTGTCTTCTTCATGGTTCTATAAAAGGAACAGATTGTAATATTCTCTTAAAGTAGAAGATAAATATGGCATTTAAATACTTGCATATAGTCTAATATATTACCTAATAGAGCATTCAAATAATAAATAGCAAGCCAAGTAAAAGTAATTTCATAATATAATATACCAAATCACATCTCAATCAAATGCATCCATCCATAAACATCAGAGTCAGGGCATTTGGACTTACATAGATCAATGTTCAAAGACGCATGGCATCATCATCAGTTTGTAGGAAACACAGCAGGCTCTGCTGGCTGTGAATTGTTTGTAGACAATAGAATACTGGGCCTGGGGATCCAGGCCTGTATGTAGACTGTGACAAGAAGTGAGGTGGTTGTAGGTTCCATGCAAAGGGGGTTCTACTGAACTTGTGTCTCCTTGTGGAGCGGAGGGGAAATTGTGAAGGAACCTTGTAGTTTGTGACAGGATGGGCAGCTATATAGCCAACATAGGCTAAGTGTTTATATTTATAGTCAGATGAAGGAATAAATAAATTATCATTACAATATATCATTAGAATAAATAATGACAAATAAACAAGTATCCCGATGATAGTATAATGTGTGCTGTGATGGTAATAATGTGCTTGATGTAATGGATACCAATACTAGTAGGCCTAGGTGTCCAAATTACAACTAATATCTGTAAGCTGGGGACTCAGCTGTCAGGGGGACCTTTGCGACTACATGTAGGCAGTTATGAATTTGTTGTACTTCTTCATCAGAATCTGGTTCACACATGTTAGTTAGTTAGTTTATTTATTGTCCACAAGTGGAAATTTGTCTTTAGTCTCATGTACAAAAAACATTAAAAACGACAACAAGATCAACAACAAGCAACAAACATTTACACACAAAACATCTTAACAGGCAGAGAAGAGCACAACAAGGCATAATACTGCACCAAGCCTTTGGAATAAAATATTTTTTAAAAATATTACGGCTACGGTTAAACTTTGGTGTTCTATAACGTCTACCTGAGGGGAGTAATTCGAACTCCCTGTGGAGTGGATGAGAGGTGTCATTGCTGAGGTTACCATACCACATAGCTATGTTAAAGGTCATGATTCCCTCTATGAGGTTCTTGTAAACAGTCTCCATAATGTATTTGCTCACTCTGAAGGAGTTGAGCCTGTGCAACAAGTGGAGACGTTGGTTACAGGATTTAAAAATATTATCTGTGTTATCATTGAAGTCAAGGTTGCTGTCAACAATAGATCCTAAGTATTTTGTTAACTATCTCTACATTTTGTCCCTTCATCTTAAAGGGCTGCACAGGGTCCTTTTGATAAATAACCAGTTCCTTTGTTTTTGTTATATTAATATCTAAGGAGCTTACGTCGCACCAGTTTTGGAGAGAAGACACGTGTCCTCTGAATGCTTCTTCCCGCACTATTTCTCCCTTTTTTTAGCATGGCAACCAAAGCCATATCATCAGCATACTTAAAGAGACTAAACTTCTGATCTAATTTGAATTCATTAGTGTACAGGGAGAAAAGTAAAGGTGATAGTATTGTCCCCTGCGGAGCACCTGTGTTAAGCACAGTGATGTCAGAGCGGGTGTCATTGACACGGACCTGTTGAGGACGGTTAGAGAGGAAGTCTCTGACTAGGTGGATGATACCACCATTAACCCCTATATCAATGAGTCTCTGCAGGAGAGTGTGTATCTGCATGCTATTAAAAGCAGAAGTAAAATCAATAAACAGGACCCTGGCTGACAGTTGCATCATCAGTTCCCCTCTGACTTTTATAAGCAAATTGTAGATGATCAAAACAATTAGAAACAGACTCTGTTATTAGTCAAGCTATATACTCTCTCAAAACATTTCCCCAGAATAAAGGTAATGGGCAAGTCTTTCAGTCTTTCAGTTCAGTGGCTAGGCTTTGAAGAGGTACAATGCAAGACATTTTCCATCCGTTGGGCATAGTTAAAGAATCAAGCAGGTACTGAAAAAGCTCCAAAAGAATACCTTTAAGTACATAAATGTTTTTTTTTTTAAGAACTCTGCCTCTCAGGCCATCAGGCCCAGGAGCAGAGTTGGGCTTGATACAGGACAGGCTAGTTACAATCTCATGTTCATTAAGTGTAATAGGGACATATTCAGGAATGGACCTACACACATTATCACGCTCTGTACTGAAGTCGTTATTATCAAAGCGACTAAAAAAGATGTTTAAGTCATTAGCAAAGGATGGAGAGGGGTGTGACAGGGGGGTGCGCTTTTGCTTAGAGTCCCTGGCCATCATCACCTTTAAACCTTCCCATGCTTTCTTGGCATTTCCTGAAAAGTAGTGATGCTGCACTTTATCCTTGTATTCTATCTGTCTCCAGCTCGCATCGCATTTCCTCCTTACAGTCCTCTGTCCAAGTCACAATCTCCTTTTTTACTGTCTTTTCCCGTTTCAGCCGAGCCCTGTAACGTGGAAGAAGATGTACGACCTTGTGGTCTGACTTCCCCAGGGCAGGCTTGCAGGTGGCTTTATAGGCATCGGGTATGTTGCCGTAGCACTTATCCAAAGTGCGTGCCAAGCACGTCGGACAGTCTACATACTGATGTAGGTTGGGGAGGTGATCGGACAAGTCACAAGAGTTAAAGTCCCCAATAAGCAGCACGGGTTGATTCGCTGCACGGAAAGTGGACGCATAGCGCGTATTTCTTCTTTCTTGTTGGTCAACGAGCAAACATTGGAAAGAGTTATTACCGGCAAGGGGGGTCTGCTGCCTCGTCTCCTTAGCCGTTCTCTCACTCCGCCTCTCGATCCTCTTTTCTTGAATTTAGTCCATTTTCGTGTTCCGGTATTTTTAAATTCTGGATACTTATCCAGCAAGTCGAAGTCAGAGTCTCCTGGTCTGGCTGGTTGCCTGAGTGACAGGAGCTGGTCCTGGCTGTAGGTGAGGACCTTGCAGTTAAGCTCCATACTTCAGCGATTAAACAGCTGACAAGGCACATAACCAGCCACAGTATCATACCGATCTTGAACTTGAAGCTCCCCCGGAATTCCCATAGACTGCCATTATAAAAATCGACCCGGAAGAAAGGACTACTGAAAATCGCTTGCAACTGGTACATGGGGTGACAGTTCATCAGACTTGGGGTCCGTTACTTTCCTTGCATTACTTTAGAAAAGGTAGTGACTCAATATGATGTTATTATAAGAACTCAAAAGGTATATTAATGACATAGTACAATGTTGAATGAAAAATTGTGCTCTTATATACCTGCATGTGAGAAGTAACAAAGAAGAAACCTTTAACCTTATAACTTAATCTGTAATTATTATTGGAAGTTATATTCAAGCATGTTCAAGGCCATGAAGAATTGTGAATGTCAAGTACAAACCATTTATTCCATTTTTGGTTATGCATCCTGGCACAACATAGCTCCATTATGCTTAGCAATAAGCATAAAGGAAAGTGAGGACCGGTCGACCGACCGACCACAGCGCTGTAGGGGGGCGCTGTGGAGCCCGGTCCTCACTTTCCAAAGGTCCTCACTCTGTGGGTTAAATATGAAGTCAGTCCTCACTATCCCCCAAAAAAGTGAGGACCAGCAAAATGTCCTCACTTCCCAAACGGTCCTCACTCTGCAGGTGGAAAGCACGTGTGTGTCCTCACTTTATACCAAAAACAAACACACACACACACACACACACACACACACACACACACACACACACACACACACACACACACACACACACACACACACACACACACACACACACACACAGTTGGATAGAAGTTTGAAAAAAAAAAAAGTATATGAACTCATAAATTATTTGACAACCACCAGTGTTTGTACAGACAACAAAAGATTTGAGGATTTGTGACAAGGTCGGAATGTCTGAACCATGGAAATCTTGCAAAGTCTCTCAGACTGAGGCCATGAATAGCAAACTAGTATCTACTGTACAGCACTGATGCAGTCAAATAATATTTGAAATATCTAATACTGTGTACGTACAGTATGTAACTACCGGTACACTGCAACTGGACCACATCATCTGATCAACAAATTCATTTCAATTTTCATCACAGAACAAAATTGATCCTTCACAGATAATGTGCTACGAGTGTTTTAAATAATTCCAGCTCCACTTTTTACACATCAAATTGTGTTGTATTATCTTCCATGTGGGCCGATTATTACCATTATGTTTCCACATTTTTAGTATGATTGCTGCTAATCTTTCACTACTGCCATGGTTTAACAATCATTAAAATTTCTCCATCTGTATTCAATTTAAATTATGTATAAACTACAGCTAGAGTTAGCCTACAACTACAGTTTAATGGCATTCATGTCTTCTTTGTACCTTTATTAGTGGCAAAGAAGATGGTTGGCACTTGGTACAGATGGAAGACATCAACATTCCACCAATAGGCTCTAATCTTTTCAGATATCGTCTGTCTAGAGCTGTCAACGGCAAGGTAACTTGGAGCAAAGTCAGGAAAATGTTAATATTCGGTCTAACATTGCAAATAAAATTAAGGAACTATGTTTTAATCTTTTTTTCCCTTCTAATACAGTGGTAAGATATTTGAAATTACTGTAGGTATGCTTTTTGTGACATCGTTGGTTGTGGGAGGTAGGGGCGGCTCACTTAGGTCGTGTATTTCTGTTTCTTTTACTCTATACAGAAGTGGTTTTCAATCAATGGTCCGGGGACCACCAGCGGTCCTTGAAATGGTTTCAGGTGGTCCCCAGCTAAAAAAAATGGAAAGTTCAACTGAATTAGCTCAAGTCTACACAATTTCATTTGTTCATCAACTGAATTAGCTCAAGTCAACTAAAGAATGTAGATGAATGGTCATTTTGATCTGCATGGCTACCTTTATTTATTTCCGAAATTCAGCCAGGTATTACAACAAAAACAAAATAAATCTTTAGTTTTGGGGTCTGTTGGGCTACAATGTCCTTAAATGGTGGTCCGTGGCTCAAATGCTGAATAAATAGCGCACCCTGGTATCAAAAAGGTTGAAAAACACTGATATACAGTATATGTTATTCAGAACATGCTTGCCTTTGACCACCAGTACCAAATGTAAATAGTACATTTGGCACTGCACAGCCTGTCAGTAGTCTACTCACCACCATCATTTCAAATGCGTCGCCTTGTATTGTAAGTCACACAAAAGCCAGTACAGTAGTTCTGTACAGTATGTGCTCCATATGTAGTGCTACCGTATGTCCAACTCCCACACAGTCATTTGATCAGTGTTGCCAAACTGTCACAATCCAAAATGCACTAGTGACACTTC
This sequence comes from Benthosema pterotum, assembly GCA_039105355.1. NCBI lineage: Eukaryota > Metazoa > Chordata > Actinopteri > Myctophiformes > Myctophidae > Benthosema > Benthosema pterotum. The sequence continues at coordinate 42,815,339 of CM076977.1, read as the reverse complement.
CAAAATGCACTAGAATGCGTTAGAACGTGGTTTTCAACCATTTTCATACCAGGCCAGGGTCCACTATTTATTCTGCATTTTAGCCACCGCCATTTGATCAGACAGATTCTTGAAAATTTGGTAAAGTTAAAATTTGGTAACCAAATGGACCCATAAGGATCCATTTGGTTTCATTTTACGATCTCAAGAGCCACAGATCTATAAGGGTCCATTTGGTTACCAATGGTCCTTTCTAGGAAGGAAGGAGGACTCTATCATAGGAGGAAAAACGGTGAAAAACGAGGGTTTTATCTCTGGCGCCTGTCAACCAATTTCGCCCAAACTCACCAGCAAAAAAGCACTAGATTTTCCGCCAAAATGTAGTGACAAAAGCACCAAGTTGGCAACACTGCATTTGATACCGTGAGTCAATCCTCCCGTCTACTCTGTCCTCTTATGTGCTCCTCAGATAGTTTCTAATTCCTTATCATTTTGATAAACGCGTGCTAGGGCATGCGACGGTGACTCAGAAACAGCAATTAAAAGGGTATATCCTTGAAAAACAAAGAAAGGTCAGGCGCGCTGTCAAACGCCTGCCAGAAATGTTGCTATTTATTCGATGTTTCGTCGCTTCGACCTTCATCGGGACACACAGTGTCTCATGACTCAGAAATAACTGAAGAACTAAATGCATGTCTGACCTTGGCGCTGCAGATGAAGCTACACTGGTGTGTTTATATCCATTAATGCTCACTGAAGTTCACTCATTTAGGTACTTAACAGCACTCCTGACAAGTGATTGATGATGACAGTGGAGCTGCCTATGGGTCATTCTGACAGTTTGACAATGCGCAGGGTAATAATAATGATTCTAAAATGTCTCGTAGTCCCATTCCTTGATTCTGATTCGTTGGCATCCGTTGAGTAGATGTGAACTGCCTAATCTACTCGTAAGATTAGCTTATATCAATCATGTGATATTTCTCTACTTATATTGATAGCAAATTACTTGCAATGGGCTTTGTCATTTTCAGAATTTCCCCTCGCCCAGTTTCCCCAAATGACCCCGACAGCACTCAGAGCAGAGAGGAGACTATTTGTTGTGGTCAAAAGTGTTTTTAATCTGTTATTAGTTGTCTTCACATATACCATATGTCTAGGTTGTCCAAAATGATCAAACTACCCCAGAGTAGTGTTTTGTATGAGATATTTTGGACAAATTCTGTAGGAGTAGAACAAAATGCAAAAATGGACAAATCTCTAGTCTGGCACAGATGGCTGGATGTGTAGCCTAATGAGTGGTATGATTAAATTATGCCATGCTATTGTGAAATCTACAGTATATACGCAATATTACATTACCCACAGTTGCTCCATTTTGGCATACTATAGCTAGCTACATAGCAGAAATTCAAATTAAAACATTTACACATCAACAGAAATGATGTACAGATGACAGCCTGAGATTTCTGTGTAGTTCTAGACTCTATACATCAGTGGTTTTCAACCTTTTTGATACCAGGGCTCACTATTCATTCAGCATTTGGTGGGGGCTTTTATACCACTTAAATTGGCATAAAAGGTTTGTTTAGCCAGATCAGGTAAATTGCAGATCACCAGAGCACCGTCTTGTTAGGTATATAGGAATAAATAACTGTCTTCAAAAGCATTTCAAGGAGAGCAATTAAGCAGAGATACCCAATTAGCCAGAGATGTCAGGAAGTGCCAAAAGCTGGAGACGGTAACATCCTGCAATGAGTCTCTGTTGTTCAACAACACCATTGTTTGTGAACTATGGCATAATAATGGAAGGAAACTATTAAAGACTGTCATCAGGGCTACTTGGCAAGTTCGTGCAAATCAGTCCCATGCCATCAAAAAGGGAGAAATACATTAAATCAAATAACAATTTGGCAATTCTACACTGCATCCGAGCCAGGGCACGAGTTCGCACTCTGGCAATAACAACAAAAGTCAGTTCTTCCAAACTTTCAAAGCCGCCTTCATTTGGCAGGCATGATGCCATCATCAATGCTAAGAGGGCTTGCAGGGCTGCCCACACTTTTTTGCTTTCAAAAAGACCGGCTCAACAAGATCTACACATCAAAAAGGGGGTTGTTCCATCACTGAAAATCCATTTCAAGGCCCCTAGAAAGTTTGAGCTTTGAAATAGTTGGTGATGGTGTTACTTACTGTTATAGTGTTTAAGAATAATCCACTTATAATAAAAAAGTAGAGGGGAAGAATTGGAAGGTTTTCCTGTATATGCTATTACTGATGTTTGAAAACAGTATTTGAGGTTTCAATTGACAGTTCGTGAACTAAGAACTTTCACATTTTTGTCCACAATTGGGAAAGAGAACTGGCAAAATGTTGGTCAAACTAACAATTATTCTCCATTTTCTAATTGTGTGGACTCTTGAGAATTACGTAATTCAGATGTGTAAAAATAATGTAATGGGTCCATTTGGTTTCATTTTAAGGCTCTCAAGAGTTACAGATCTATAATGGTCCAAGTGCTGGGGGGACTGTCATGTGATCTACCTGCACAGCCTGTGTGATCTACTGGTAGATCACCATCTACCTTTTGGGCACCCCTGGCTTAGAATCTCTGCACATGACTACATTATACAGAATAGAGTGCATTTCTTATGATATGCAAACGATAGCCATATCCTTTGTTTTTTTAGGAGTGAGTCTTTGCATCGTGCTGCCACGCCAACACCCACACACAATCACAATCATGTCACAGAGAACTGCCAAGACTAAAGACTGCAAAATACACACCAATTTACAGCATACTGGATGACATACCAGCAGACTGCTACACACTGGCACTTCATCACTTAGAGCAGTGGTTTTCAACATTTTTGATACCAGCGCTGACTATTTATTCAGCATTTGAGCAAAACTAAAGAGTGCGTGTGTGAGAGAGAGAGGGACAGAGAGAGAGACAGAGAGCATTTGGGAAACAAAACAGGCAAACATACAGATCAAAACAACCATTAATATTCTATATAATATATAATATTCTATATAATATTCTAGTTGCTAATTCAGATTCACATTTTAACTTTTGAGAGCGTAAACATCAAGCCAAATGGACCCGCTAGGGTCTCAAGAGTTACATCTGGTTAACCAACTTCTCATCAGGTTAATCAACTTAGCTGAGGACCACCTGGAACCCTCTCAAGTTGAAAACCCCCGTCTTAGAGCAGAGGAACTGAGAGGTGTATGCGTTCCTATTGACAAGAACATTGTTGATGACAGGAGTAAGCCTAATGATTTGTTTCACTGCATGGGACTTTATACAAGAGTTTATAAAAGGCTGTGATTTGACTACCAATGATGTTTTTCAGTAAACTAAAAATGGAAGAGCAAAAAAAAAAAGAAAAAAAAAAAAAAGAATATTGACTATGTTGTGGCTTTTGAGTACATTTAGAATCAGCATGCCAATTTAGATAAAGAAATTCACAGTGCCGTCGGCTATCGGTTACGTCACACACACTGCCCACCAGGGTACAATTTTGTTTTCTGCTCATAACTTTTGATTCCATATTTGAGGTTGTGCAGAAATGAAGGCTTTGGCATGATTGATTACCTCTGCCAAACAACTGAAAAAGAAAAAAGAAAACCTGGGTATTAGCATTAACTAGCTTTAACTATTGAAAAATAGCAGATCTACAAGCTCATATCGCGCCACCGAGTGGCGCGATATGAGCTTGTAGGTCTGCTATTTTTGGAAAATCCTGAAAACGTGGTGCAAATCTTTCAATATTATTTTCTGTTATACCCAACGTTATTAACAGGGGTGCACATAACTGTTTTGGTCCAGTACTCAGAGGATCACCTGGGGATGTTACTTGCTGCTCCCAAAATGCGGCGACCATCGCCGGGCCCTGGGACCCCCTTTTTTACACTCTGTACAGCCCTATCAATGTACAGTATTACAGTACAGGGCGAAGGTTTGGGCGTTGCAATAGTGGCTAGCCTAGTAGTAGTACTACTACCTGCATTCTACATCCATTAAAATACTAGTAGTATTTTAGACTTTAGTTAGAATTATTTCATTTTCAAGGCTTTTTTTTTACTTTCATTATGAGCCCCAGCTGTGCGGTGCTCAAAGGAGCTTTCCACCCCTGGATTGTCAGCTCATTGTAGGCAGCCTGCCAAACACAGACAATTCTAGGGGTCCTTGAAATGAAATATTTTTCAGAAAAAAACTAGAATCTAGAAAAAAAAAAAAAACTAGAATCATGTAAACATGGAGCCATGTTTACATGGGCAGACTGGACTGGGCCTGGGCTTCCAAGTTAGGAAGAGAAATATGTGCAAAAATATGTTCCAACTACCCCAACCTCGAAAATAGTCTGCTATGTCTGGATGACAACTCGATTGTACCATTGATCTGAAGTGTGGCTCAGCCCTTAAATCAGGAACTATAATAGGCTATATCTCTGGGTTGTGTTGGCTGGGTGGGGATGCCTTTTACTTTTGAAGACGTTTCATACCACCGAGGTCAAACCTCCATATACTACAGCTGCTACTTGCTACCCCCCCTGTTATATAACTCATTATTTATATTATATACAGTACGCAGCTCATTATATAAAAGTAATTGCTAAATGGCGTTTTCCATATTAATTCTGGTCAAAGTAATTATAATGATTGACATTTCTAATTGGCTAACACCAAAGGAGACTCAGACCTTCACAGCATTAGTTGACATGGAGACAAGACGCCAGTTTGTCAAGGTGGAGAAGACCAATGTTTTTTTGTAGAATGTGTCTAGTATAATGTGAGGGGGCTGAATTCCAGGCCAGCCAGAATCCTAACCCCTAATTGTTCCCTGACACTGTGGAATCCAAGAGGCTGCTCACTGCGCCTGCAAAGTAGTTATTATAGGATGGCTAAATGCAGCGGGCGACAAAAAACACCCCAAGGAGCGGGGACCATTCTATTTCATTCTCCTCAATTCAATTCTTCATCACAGGGCAAAACATTAGGATAGAAAAAGATGGTGGTAACAAATTCACGCCACCAAAATGAGACAAGAGCCCCACTTCTGGTCCGCAAGGATAGCTTATTGCAGCTGTCGTTGCAATCCCTTTGCAATGAGAGCTATCAAACTGCTGTCATTTTACTGGTTGATTTGTAGCTGTAGCGATTTTTTGTGTTTTAATAAAGTGTCTGATATGTATGATACGTCATTGTTAATATCACACACCTGCCACCTCAATATACAACCCACAATGTACTATAATGTACTTCAGTGTGTCAAAAGTTCAAGCATCGTAATTCTCCAAGTTAAAGTGGTTGCATCCCCAGAGGTTTTCAATACTACTAATGCGATACTTTTGTTTAAAGGTAGGGTAAGTGATTTGAAATTCATGGTGTAGTACCAGCCTGGTGCACTAGGGGCCCCCAAGAGTAGCTACACTATGTGAACCTGCTGCTCGATCCTGATTGGAGGAGAATTCACCCTCCACCTGGGGAACTTTTATTAGCTCCTCTGCTAACGTGGGGGAGGGGGAAACTCCATATATGGTCTGCACACCTTATAATAGAGCATTTTAACAGAAAAATTCTGATGCTACATTACGGTGGAGACAACAATAAAACAGACATCAACGTGAGTGTCTGTCAGGTGCGAGATGTATTATTCAGAATTCCGCTCTTCAAAGTCGCCACTCATGAAGACAGTGATGCCATTAACAGTGACAGGTTCTCTGTCTGTCAGCTCACCTTTGCTCTGTCTCAACATTATGGGTAACTCATTCAAAATTAAAGGTGACGAACGGGAGGTGCACAGACACATCCACAAACCTCAAGCACCTGAGGAGGGAGAGAAGAGATCCGCACGCCATTTTAAAAGCTCCCAAAAAATATAACAGAGCAGTAAGGGGAATAAAATGCTGTATTCCACATAACCAATCAATAAGCAATCAATATTTCAGGTAGCTTTCGAAAAACAGTTTGCAGATCTCTTCTCTTCCTTCTAAATGAAAATGTGAAACACATGCCCTGTTGAGAAAACAACAAGATATGCTGGAAATTGTTGATGCAGTATAAACATTCAGAAACATCCCTATAGGCTTTTGCAATCTCTGCTGTCCATCTGCCCTCATTCCTGTGGTGTGGGTGGCTGTTATAGTTGGTTGACCTATGCCTTGGGGCTAAAAAGAGGTTGACTGTAGGGCTGGGTGCAATAACTGCAATATCGCCATAACACTGATATGTAATGCATACTGTGGTACGGAGTACATTACCACAGTAAAAATATATATTATATATATAACATATTTATATATATATATATATATATATATATAGCGACCTCTTCCTGGGGGATCTCGAGACGATCCAAGGTCCAAGGCCTGTAATCCCTTCATGGTCCTTGGTATGCCCTCCCAGTGGGACGTGCCTCGAGGACCTCCCTAGGGAGATGCTTGAGAGTCATTCTAACCAGATGCCCAAACCACCTAAGCTGGTCGCAACCTTTTCGGTCATGACTCACACTTCATGACCATAGGTGAGGGGTGGAGAGAGCTTTGCCTTCTGGCTCAACTCTCTTTTCGTCACAACAGTGCGGCTGATCTCCTTCTCCATCACGTTTTATATAGAAATGGAATAGTGACATTGGTGTTACATTATGACAGACTCTGGCTTATTAGTCAGGTTATTATAATGTAACACCCATAGGCGCTGTTTGTCGCTGACAGGCCTTTTTGTGTCAATCAATCAAGTTACCTTATTTCAAGTGTGATATATTTAAGGGCATGTCATGTGATCTACATGCAGTCTTGGTAATCTATTGGTAGATCACGATCTACCTTTTGGGCCTGCTGCCTCTTTCACATTCAGTAGATCCTGTGAACTTCCGTGGCCAGTAATAATTTTTTGGGGTTTATTAGGACTTGTATTGAAATTAATGGCTAGGGGGCGGGGCTATCATTCCATTTGAGCCTCTGCATTTTATTACTCTATGAATTAAACATATTTGCGCAACTGGGATTTCTCGGGACTTTTAGTATGTTGTTCTGGAGACCTCAAAGAAATGATCTGTGAAAAAAAAATCCCATGTTACAATTAATTCCAATTTTAGGTCCAAAATGAGCTAAAATTACTGGCTTATAAACACGACAATGGGAAATAGATGCTTAAGTTGTTTTGAATGAAATTATGTCAAATCCGCTCTTTTTCCTTCCTTGGAGATGTCTGATATTTGATTGACACCCAAACAGTAACAAGTTCCACAATAAATCTGTAGTCTAGTTGTGTATCTGTTTTAGAGCTGCAACTGCAACTGATTATTTTCATAAGCAATTCATCGGGCGACTATTTAAATGATTAAATGGATTATGACAGTTAGCTATGACCTTAAAAATTATACAAGACATGTTGTAACTGACAAAAAAGGTACTTCATTCAAAAATACATTTGATTGACTGCTGGTTAGACCCCTGTTTTAAATAAATATTTAAAACATATTTGATATTTAAAAATAAATATCAAATATTACCAGTAAAATTAATAAAGCGACATATGGTATCTTTAGGCTCATTCTGAGTGCAGTTTACAGCAGGGGTTATCCACCTTACCAGGGACCACCATTTATTCAGAATTTGAGCCACGGACCACCAATGATGACATTTTAGCTCCACAGACCCCAAAACTAAAGATTACTTTTGTTTTTGTCCACAATTCCACTAGGCTGGATTCGGGAAACAAAACAGTCAAACATACAGATCAAAATGACCATTAATCTTCTACATTCTCTAGTTGTGTAGACTTGGGATAATTCACATGATGAATATTATAACTCTTGAGAGTGTGAAAATGAAACCAAATGGACCCGCAAGGGTCCATTTGGTTTCATTTTACACTCTCAAGAGTTACATCTTGTTAGCAACTTAGCTGGGGACCACCTGGAACCCTCTCAGGGACCGAACCGCCTGTTGAAAACTTGATGTAAGTGATGGCTCTGCTTGAGTACAAAACAATGCTAAATTTTAATCTGAATTCTGGTTCTTTGTTCGTTTGTGTACGTTTGTTTTTTCGTTTGCTGAGCACACAACAGGTCCGCAGAGTGCACCGACATGCTGACAAAGACATTCCTTTACATTTCAAAACATTTTTTTGTTCAAATCAATATAAAAGGCCTCTATGGCTGGCATGCAGCGTGGTGTGTGTGTGGGGGTGTGTGTGTGTGTGTGTGTGTGTGTGTGGGGGGGGGGCGCTGCCCGTCTCTAAACTAAACATACAGTATTGTAGTAGACTACATGGAGAGTAAAAGATTGGAAAAGGAGGTGTGGGGTTTTTTTTTCCAAGCATTCTCTTGAATAACAAGTCAATCTACGCCTGACAAAAGGTAGGTGTGTGCGTGCGTGCGTGCGTGCGTGCGTGCGTGCGTGTGTGTGTCTGTCTGCGTGCGTGTGTGTGTGTGTCTGTGTGTCTGTGTACGTGTGATGTTTGTGTGTGTGCGTGTGCGCGCGTGTGCGTGCGCGTGCGTGTTTGTGTCTGTGCGTTTGTGCGTGTGTCTGTGTGTGTGTGTGTGTGTGTTGTGTGTGTCTGTGTGTGTGTGTGTGTGTGTGTGTGTGTGTGTGTCTGTGTGTGTGGGGGTGTGTGTGTGTGTGTGTGTGCGTGTGTGCGTGTGTGTGTGTGTGTATCTACGTACCTTTGTGAGACCCTCTGCCTGCTTGAGCAGCTCTGCTCTCCTCCTCTCTGCCTGCGTGTGTGAAAGGAGTTGCTTTGGCTCTGGATGACAAACACTATCTCCCGCAGGTCTGACAGAACACAAAGGACACAGATCACAGGCCATACTCTAACACAGTGGTTTTCAACCTTTTTGACTCCAGGGACCACCATTTATTCAGCAGATTTGAGCCACAGACCACCATTTGATTACATTTTCACACCAGAGACCTAAAATTAAAGAATTCTTTTGGTTTTGTCCACCATTCCAGGCTTGATTTTGCCAACAAAACAGCGTAAACATCTCAATTAAGTGGTGCTAATTCAGATGATGAATATTTCAACTCTTGAGAGTTCTCAAGAGTTGAAATATTCTCAAGAGTTACATCTGGTTAACCAACTTTCCATCTTTTAGCCTGGGGACCACCTGAAACTTCTCAGGGACCACTGGTGGTCCCCGGACCACCTGTTGAAAACCCCTGCTCTAACACGCACACACACACATGCACGGTAGCGTGATGAGGGATCGTGGCAATCGATGAAAGGTGCGGATCTAGGCATAGGCATGGGGGGGCAATGCCCCGCCTAAATGCCCGGTCTGCCCCACCAAACACAATGGCATGCAAAACAACCCAAGATATTTCAATTTAATGTGCTTCCATTTAAAATGATTTGAAACACTACTACTGCTACTAACTATCTACAGCTGTGGCACCACTAAACCAACAGCATTTCATCATTGAAAACAGAAAACTCTCTGAGTCAGACCTTTAGCTTTATGCATGCTGCGTGTCTGTTGCAACTTCAACAACAACTGATGTTATTATTGATGCTTTACTTGCTTAATAAAAGTCCTGTAACTGAAAATGGTATGGGTGCGGAAAGCGACACAGGCGATGAAGCTGCACCCATACCATTTTCTCCTGCCCCCCAATTGGGAAATGATATATCCGCCCCTGATCGATGACCACTTCTCTGAACAAGAGTAGATAAGAGGGACGAGTCTGTAAGAATGAAGTCACATCTTGTCCAGATTCTCCTCATGGTCTCAAAGCCACTGGTTAGGTGATAATTGCTAGCACAAGGGAGAGAGCTTAATTGGGTGTATGTAAACGTTGCAGGCCCAGATTGTGTTACTTAATTAAATGATTATAGCCGGGTACAGTGGCAATCGAACACGCTCGAAATGCTTAGGTTAGCAGATAGCCCAGCTGTCCACTTTTGGCTGGGAAACAGCAGTGCACTGTAAATAATAGCAAGTATACCCTTACTTTACTTTACTACATATTGAGACCAAGGTCAACAACAGGATGCCACTTGCTGGCGTGGTGAGGTACAGTAGTTCAACACGGTCATAGAATGTTTTTTAAATCATCAGTTTAAGTATGCCTGGTTTGCCTAGTGAGTGGGGATGGGTGCAGATCCACCTGAACGGATTACAAAATATACTATAATATATAATTATATATATATATTTATATATATATATATATATATATTTATATATATTATATATATATATATTATATATATATATATATTATATATATATATATATGTATATGTAATGTGTGTGTGGTGTGTGTGTGGTGTGTGTGTGGTGTGTGTGTGTGTGTGTGTGTGTGTGTGTGTGTGTGTGTGTGTGTGTGTGCGTGCGTGTGTGTTGTCCCCGTGTTCCTAGGGTAGATACCCTCACATGATGTTCTCCCCGTGTTCCCTAGGGTAGATACCCTCACATGTTCTCCCCGTGTTCCCTAGGGTAGATACCCTCACATGTTCTCCCCGTGTTCCCTAGGGTAGATACCCTCACATGTTCTCCCGTGTTCCCTAGGGTAGATACCCTCACATGTTCTCCCCGTGTTCCCTAGGGTAGATACCCTCACAAAAACATGCTGTAATCCAAACTGCCTCCAAACTGCCTCCCCCTGGCCAGCCGGGGCGCCTAATGGAGGGGACAGGAACTGGTTGGAATAACGTGTTCCTTCCAGGCTTCCACACGCTACGTCCAACCAGGGAAACTCCCGCCTGTCAGGTGAAAAGAAGGCAGCTTGGACCCCTCATGCATTGAAGGAAGCATGAGGCAAGTCCGCTGCCTCCCCAGGTTGGCGGAGGGTGTGTAGAGCCCAGGAACACATTGAGAATTGGCACTGGCGGCGAAAAATGGGTTACAGAATCCCATAAAAAATAATAAAAAAAGAAAATGAATTGTATCTCACATCTTCCACACACACACACACGCACACACACAAAAAAAACAAAGTCTACTGTAGCTGCGATGATTGTTACGTCAAATTATCTTTTTTGGGCAAGACTTTAAAGCAGGAAGGTGGCAGGTCGTGTTTGAAGTTTTAAGCTGAGGATTGAGTGGAGTGAAGCCAAAGTTTCCCTGCCACGATAAGTGACTAAAACACTCCCTCTAATGAGTAGTGCAAGCCTCCTTCGTCTTGTATATATTCCTCCATTAATCTGGGCTCAAACAAACACCAGGGCCCGCTGCCAGGCCATTCTCACATTCTCACCAGCTGCAGACATTTTAATTAGCCTGCTTAAGTATTTGCACACAATGTCGCCATAAAGAATATAATTCTCATCATAAATTATGATGACCAAAATACATTTGATTTTTATTATGTTTTTGTTTTTCCTTTATCATTTCTTTTTGTTGTGAGTTTTAAAAATCTGCTGACTAAGATGTTTTTTCCCCTCCAGTATTTCAAAGAATAAATAAATCAGGGGCAGATGTAACATTTGCCAATTGGGGGAGCAGGAGAAAATGGCATAGGGGCGGCTTCATCGCCCGTGTTGCTTCATGCCGCGGGCGATGAAGCCGCCCCCACACCATACCAGACTTTTATTAGTCAAGTAAAGCATCAATAATAACATCAGTTGTTGTTGAAGTTGCAACAGACACGCAGCATGCATAAAGCTAAAGGTCTGACTCAGAGAGTTTTCTGTTTTCAATGATGAAATGCTGTTGGTTTAGTGGTGACACAGCTGTAGTTAGTTAGTAGCAGTAGTAGGGTTTCAAATCATTTTAAATAGAAGCACTTTAATTTGAAATATCTTGGATTGTTTTGCATGACATCATGTTTGGTGGGGCAGACCCCCCCCCCCCCCCCCCCCCCCCCCCCCCCCCCCCCCCCCCCCCCCCCCCCCCCCCCCATGACTATGCCTACAGTAGATCCGCCCCTGAAATAAATGTGAACCGTCTCCTGCTGACAGGTCTATAATGTTCCCTTTGGGATAGTTGCGTAAAACCAATACTGTACAAGGAGACGAAAAGGGGACTGCTGACAATGGCGCGAATGGCGAGATGCATCACCCGCCTCTTCCATTACACCACTTGAACTCCTCTCTCCCTTCTCCCACATCCCTGCTTGAATTATTAGCGCTGAGGTCCGGGGTAAACACTGTATCAGTGTCATATCCAGGGGCGGATCTAGGCATGGACATGGACAAAATGCCCATCTGCCCCCCCAAACACGATGCCATGCAAAACAACCCAAGATATTTCAAATTAAAGTGCTTATATTTAAAAGGATTTGAAACACTACTACTACTGCTACTAACTAACTACACCTGTGTCACCACTAAACCAACAGCATTTCATCATTGAAAACAGAAAACTCTCTGAGTCAGACCTTTAGCTTCATGCATGCTGCGTGTCTGTTGCAACTTCAACAACAACTGATGTTATTATTGATGCTTTACTTGCCTAATAAAAGTTCTGTAACCGAAAATGGTATGGGTACGGCTTCATCGCCGCCCCCATACCATTATCTCCCCCCCCCCAAAAGGGGACATGTTACATCCGCCCTTGGTCATATCATTTTAATTTAGTGTTGGTACGTTTCTTCCTCGCCTCACTGTACCCCACATTACAAAAATCTCCCGCTGAATCCCGACGCTCTTGGCGAAAAAGGGGATTTACTCGCTAAAACCCCAGACATACCCTGTCTTCTCGCTTCAGATTAACCATCAAATGAAGCTTTGAGAAGAACCAGAAGGTATACGTCTCCCCTAATATCACCTCTAAACGTCCTGAGCTGCTGAATCTGCTGAGTGTGTTTGGTGAGCCGACGGCGTTACGTGAGCGTGCATTTCGCCCCGACATAAAGCGCTGTGTTTTTCGAGTCCCAGGTGAGGAGGAGGATCAAGCCTCCTGATCCTGCAAAGTGCAGCAATAATAATAACAAGCTGCTCAGTGACCACAGCGGCCCTGAAGAATCAGATAAGCGGTTTGCCAATCCCTCATTGTGCAGATAATGCATACCCTCTGTCTGTCAAAGCAAAGGAGAAGCGAGACGCGGTAAAAAAAGAAACTAATTAAGACTGAATTCGCCGGGCCCTCGGATCCCATTAATGGGTTTCGATTAATCATCATGACGATGGGAAAAAAGAGAGGAAACGGAGGAATCCTGTTACAGTCTCGTCTTCGCTCATCTCTCCATCATCCCTGCACTTTTATGTCCTTTCCGGTCACGATCGCTTCTCGCTTTCTTCCGTGCGTTGCATCGCCACTCAGTGCTGCCGGGTGCTGCCTAGCAGCTCCCCATTGAAAGAATGAAATCAATACATCTATTGAATTATAGAGCAAAGAATTGAAACAGCACCTCTGGTGCCAAAAAATGCCGCAAAGCAACCTTTCAATGACAAATGGAGATTAGCCGCCGTGCCGTGACGTCTCTTGGCTCTGGGACGGCCCTATAAGCGGAGTGAAAGAAATGAAAGGTGGCATCGAGAGAGAGAGATAATAGAACAGATTTAATGGGCCTTTGGGAAGAGAGATTATTGCTGCCTGCCGGATCAACTCTCACGCAAGGAGAACCCAGAGGTTTATCTCCTCTCTCGCACATTTAATATTCAACCCAGAGACGCTCCATAAGATAAAAAAAAGACTGCATCAGCCTTGAAATATATTGGATAAAACGAGACACTGGAGGATTTTTTTGTGTGTGTGTCTCTCCTCTTTGTTCTGGTGGTTTTTCTCTGTGCATTCAAGTCATTTAAGCCAGGCGGGAGATGTTTGTGCTCGTGTATGTGGATACACGTATCCAGAGAACCAATATGAATGGTTAGAGGAACGTGCTTGTGGTTAGAAAGGTTCCATTCACCAGACCAGCAGAATAAATCTAGGTGAGTGAGTGGGTGGGTTTAGCTATTGAAAAATAGCAGATCTACAAGCTCATATCGCGCCACCGAGTGGCGCGATATGAGCTTGTAGTTCTGCTATTTTTTGAATAAAGGGGCTTACAGACGGCGAGGAATAAATCGCCCACTCTAATTCATTCTCAATGGGGCCGGCGTTTTTTTAGCACAAAAGTTCAAAAATCGACCCGCGTTCAAGAGAGCGTTTATCGCCGGTCGTTTTCCGCCTGGCGTCACTGATTTTTGCCGCGCGCGTGCACAAAACGAGCACGCGCGCGCGAGTTCAATTCATGTTCAATTCCAGTGAACTTTTTGTAAAACGCTTGGCGATTTATAGCAAACAAACAACATAATGAGGAGTGAGGAGTGGACCCACTACCAGTAGACCTGCACAGTGCCGTTTCTGTTCTAGGAAAAAACTCGCCCGGCGATAACGCCGGCGTTTATCGTTGCCGTCTGGAAGCCCCTTAATTGTGAAAATGTGGTGCAAATCTTTCAATACATTATTTCAGAAGAAAACATTTTTAACTCACATTGTTCCCGGGGATCCCTAGGACAACATGTTTTCAGATGGGGCTTCACAGCCAAATATAGGTAATTCTGGGGGTCCTTGGCATGAAATATGTTGAGCAACACTGACACAGAAACAGATTTTTCAGAAAATCCAGCGTCAGAAATTAGAATCTAGTGTTAGAAACTAGAATCTAGCGTCAAAAAACTATATTCTCGCGTCAAAAGCCCGATTCTTGTGTGGAAAAACTAGATTCTAGCATCGGAACCTAGAATCTAGTGGTGGAAACTAGAATCTAGTGTCAAATCTATAGATTCTAGGTCAGAAACTAGAATCTAGTGTGAAAAGGTAGAGTCTTGCAGCAAAAACTACAAACTACAAATATGGCTTAAGCTAGGCGGGAGATGTTTGGGCCTGTCTCTGACTCCAGAGACGAGGGAGAATCAATATGAATGGTTAGAGGAACGTGCTTGTGGTTAGAAAGGTTCCATTCACCGGACCAGCAGAATAAATCTAGGTGGGTATAAGGCAGTGACAACCCCAACCCCCCTTAACAAAAGTACATGCCCTTGAGCAATTGGCAGTGATTTCAGCGAACCCCCAAACGCTCCAGTAGAGCTGCTCATGGCCCATGCAGCACGGGTGCATGTAGAGTAGACTGATCTGTGATCAGTTCCCATGTGACTGTGAAACAGGAGGGCGTTGCTGGAATTTAAGAAAGGAGCATGATTCGTGCTCAGCAAACCTACCCTCGATAAATACGATTTTACACGCAAGCAATACATTTTTGTGTTCAGTAGGGCTGCAGCTAATGATTATTTTCATAATCGATTTAAACAATTCATCTTTTAGTTAATTTTAGACATGTTCTAACTAACAAAAAATATAATTATGATTAACCAATAGCTACACATGTGCCCTTCTAAAAGAAACAGTACTCTTCATTTAAAAATAAATATCCAAGCCATATTTTTTTGCTTTGCAGCTACTGTACATTAGAGCACTTTATTACATGGCTTGAATGAATGCTCCAGCATGCCGTTAGCGGGTCCATTTGTTAGCTATGCTCGTTGTGTGGTGTTCTGTTATCCTTACATAAAATGGAGAGTACAGCGACACTCGTGTTGACTCCCAATGCTACTGCTGAACAGTGACGCCTATTGGCTGAAAAGCATCACGTGACCGCCTAGTGTGGAGGGATTCTAGTGAGGGGAATCTGGTTCCAAACAAACCACTCTGGCCGTCCAGCTCCATTGACAGCAGATTGCATGTTTGCAGTTACAGTAAATTGGCGAAATTATGGTATTTTAGGACATTTTAACACATTAATACACCTCTCATCACTCAATTGAACAATGATTTGTTGTATAACGCACTTTAGTGAATGTATATTGTCAGAAAATAGGCTGTGCTGTCATGCAGTGCAGGTTAATTGTGTAGGACTATGGTTGGAACCAGCAGAGCTCCAGTGCAGGGTACGAAGTGACACAGTACTCTCAATCAAAGGTGTCAGTACTCTCCCTTATAGAACTCTACCTGTACAGGGAACTATCCTCATATTATAAAGGCTAATAAAAAAAAAAAGGAGATGGATCACTCTTGTGGTATTTTAGTTACACTTAACAATGGACAAAACTGTGGTGTATCATAAGTGGGTAAACACACATGATATATAACTCCAGTGTTTTTTTTTTTGTTTTTTTTTGTCTTTTTTCCTGATGCGATGATTAACCCCACACATGGAATAGATATTCACACGGATGTGGTAACACTCTTCTTGTGAGTGAATGATGTGGCCGGAGCCATGGCACTGCTGTCACTAATTGGACCAAATCAATGATGACAGTTCCTTAATCCATTTTGTTACTAATGGATCGTCTAGTTTACTGACATGAGATTCTAATTTCTGACACTACATTCTAGTGTTTTACATGAGGATTCTAGAACATACTTTGATTTCTGAGAATAGTTTACAAACAAGATTCTAGTTCTGACAGTAGATGCTAGATTCTGACACTAGATTCTAGTTTTTGACAGTAGTGTCCTACATTCTTACACTAGATTTTAGTTTTTAATGAGACTAATTCTGTTTTTGTATGCTACATGGCTGTATTCAGTGAGATTATATTATGTTTTAAAATAGTTAATAGTGCTCAGTGATGTGTCAGTGATGCTCATCATTTTCATACCAAGGACCAGTAGAATTTCTGTGTTTGGCTGCAGACCCCCCCATATAAAAAAAATGTTCCAGGGATCCCCAGACGCAAAAAGATTTGAGTTAAAAATGTTTACAATTCAGAAATAACATTTTAAAAGATTTGCACCACATTTTCACAATTTTTCAAAAAATAGCAGAACTACAAGCTCATATCGCGCCACTCGGGTGGCGCGATATGCAGCTTGTACATCATGTATTTTTCAACAGCTAAAACACCGAAAACGCGTACAGATACAGTAGGGATAAAGCAGGGTTTGTGGACGGCGGTGCCGTGCGGCGGCAGCGCGCGGACAGAAAGGCCCGGCAGTGACCCGCGGGGCACACCTGCAGCTCCGTCATCTCCATTAGTGTCGCCAGAGCAGGTGTTGTGTGCAGTCTACTCGCTATAACGGTCACAGCATTTTTCATTTCAGCCTGGGGAATTCGTGTCCCACCACTATTTAGATGGAACGGACGTATATAGTAACACAACTGGGGTGAAAATAATTGAAATAAAAGAAGGAAAAAAAAAGGTTCCAGCGAGCGTCCCTGGGCGAGACTCAGGGGGAGGTTGAGTCGGGTGGAGAATTCCAGAGGCACGCACATCATCGCACAGGCAACAACATCTGCAGCCGTAGCTGGAATACCTGAGTGTGTTAGATGCTAGATGATAGGCGTCCATAAAAAATTGCCATGTATGGATTTTCTGTAACTCTTCTTTTTCATTTGCACTTCTTATTTAATCTTACCAATCGATACAGCAGCATGAGCAACATTCTTGCTTTGTTCAAAACATTTTATTTCCTCCTCAGAATGTACGTTTATATCTTTGTTTTTGCCATTTACTATATCATTTCTTGCATCATTTATACAGTAATTTCTACTTTATCAGAGCTGAGAGAGAGGCAGAAATTTAACGTTTGTGAGATTGTATGCATTTTTTCACGGCGTCACGTTTGTGCCAACTAATGCTGCTTTCAATGCTTTCAATTTCGTGTTCAATGGAAGCCAGCGACATGAATATACACGTACAGCGTTTGTAGGAGCAGCTGCAAAAGCTACAAAATAATGCAAAGCAACAAATTTGCTGTGTGTCTAGTGTGTATGGCAGTGCGAATGCAGCATTAGGCCTACGCCAGTAAAAGCCCCTGAGCGGCTAACACCAAAGCTTAGCTGATTGGACGAGCTTTGCATAACATTTGCCACATTGCATTGTTCCCGATACGTTGGATTTCTCGTTTTGTCTCCCAGTAACGTTTGAGGGGCTAACACCTCAAATGTCCAGCTTTGTGTGCAGATTTCAAGTACATGCAGTAGAGCAGTGGTTTTCAACCAGTCTTCCAGGGACCACCAGCGGTCCTTGAGAGGGTTCCAGGTAGTCCCCAGGCTAAATGATGAAACATTGGTTAACCAGGCATCACTCTTTGAGAGCATAAAAATGAAACCAAATGGACCCGCAATTTTACACTCTCTAGAGTTAAAATATTTATCATCTTAATTAGCACAAGTCTACACAAGTCTATACAATTAGAGAATGTAGAAGACTAATGATCATTTTGATTGTATGTTTGACTGTTTTGTTTCCGAAATCCAGCCTGGAATTTTGGACAAAGGCTAAATAAATATTTAGTTTAGTGGGGTATGTTCGGGTAAAATGTCCTCAATTGGAGGTCCTTGGCTCAAATGCCGACTAAATAGTGGGCCCTGGTATCAAAAAGGTTGAAAACCAGGGACATAGAGGATAAACAGTGTATGATGCAGGTAGGGGTATAAGAGTGCCCCTCAATGTACGCATTATTTTGTGCCTTTTCTCCCACAACAAACACACTAAAACATTTGATAAGAATGTTAATAATGTGCAGGGTGAGAAAAGGAAGGGACCAAGAGGCGGGGGGGCGCAATGAAACTCAAACGGTCGTGACAGAGCGGAGTTTTTAATCAGGAAGAGAGTCGGCAGCATGTACAGCAAATGGAACATTTCCTTTGGCAACGGACCGGCATCCTCGTCTCGCAGCCGATTGCGTTGGTGTAAAACCTGTGCCGCTTCAGTGACTCAATTTCAACTGGCTCCTGCAGACAAGCTGGCCTACCATCATCCCTTTCCATAAAAATCCACTCCATCTCTCTCTCCCGCTCGCGTCCAAACCGTGTATCCTCCGAGAGAGGTGGAGAGAATTGGGATGCAGTGCTCTGGAAACAAACAAAAAAAAACCCTAACCGTGACCGTCACACACACACACAACACACACACACACACACACACACACACACACACACACACACACACACACAACACACACCACACACACACACACACACACACACACACACACACACACAACACACACACACACACACACACACACACACACACAAGACACCGCCAGAATTCAATAACCGAATGTGCAGAAATGAAGATGATATTCCATCTGGACAATTGTGTGAATGTAACCCAACTTTTTTCAGGCTGCAAAGACTTTTATGATAGTGAAATGGAAATATCGTCTGAAGGCAATCGCCTGCGGTGGTGACAGCAAAAGTGGAAATATTTCCTAAATCGGCTTCCTTTTTTCAGAAGAACACACTCCATAAAATCCTCTGTGCTATAATGAGTCAGACCTTTAAGGGGTCCAGGCGACACTCCAGGATTTTACAGTGTACATCGCTTTTAATTACCCTCATGAGGATCAATCGAAAGCACGGGTTTATGTTTAACTTGCAGCTCAGTGCTGGAAAGGTCAGCATCATAAATGCAACTCGATAATATGACAAAAAGGAACCAGCAGAGGAACAGAGCAGATAGGGAGCACGGCCAGGATTTAAATCAAGAAGAGAGAGGTAGAGAGAGAAAGAGAGAAAGAGAGAGAGAGAGAGAGATGTACTCAGAATGGAGAAGGAGAACGCCAGAAACAGAGACTATGGGGCGAGGGGCACAGGAGAGCCAAGAGAAGACAGAGAGAATGGAGGGGGGACTGGGGGAGGTAGAGAAGGCCATCAGAGAGATGGCTAGGGCTCTCTCTTGTAAGAATTACCTCATCACAATTCTATCCAAGTAAGCCCTCCCCTACACACACACACAGACACACACACGCGCATGTGTGTGTGCACGCTGCACTATCACACACTATAGATCCAACACCTGACGCTCAGAAAAGAAAGGTCTGCGATAGTTTAATGACACTCATTATAGAGGCTGGAGTTCGCGACTCCGTGGACAACTCCGGTTAAGACTAATGAGAGTTGAAGGCAGGCCTTAAACCCCCTGCTTTGCATCAATAATTCAGGGCCCAGAGGTAATCAAGTTTTAACAGATTCCAAATGCTGGCTTCCCCATTGCTTTGACTACAAATGCAGCCAGGCCACTGCAAAGCATGTGGACTCATTAGCATGATCCTTAGCGCTCTGCGCTGGATACCAGCAGCCAAAACAATGCTTTACTGTCTTCTTGCAACGTTTACAACTTGACAAATCTGCAGTGACCAGTTAATGGAACTATATCAGTGGTTTTCAACCTTTTTGATACCAGGGCATACAAGAATTTGATCCACGGACCACCATTTGATGACATTTTAGCCCCACAGACCCCAAAACTAAAGATTTCTACAAATCTTCTACATTCTCTAGTTGTGTAGACTTGGGCTAATGCACATGTTGAATACTTTAACCATTGAGAGTGTAAAAATGAAACCAAATGGACCCGCAAGGGTCCATTTGGTTTCATTTTTACATTCTCATGAGTTACATCTGGTTAACCAACTTAGCTGGGCACCACCTGGAACCCTCTCAAGGACCACTGTTGGTCCCCCGGACCACTGGTTGAAAACCCCTGAACTATATCATAATATGCTGTGCTAAGAATATTTTTGAACGGTGTTGGTGATTCATTACTTTAATTAACAAAGATATTTATAAAGTGTTGTTGTTTTTTTGTTCAGTTTTCTTAAATCAAATTAGGAAACTGGACGGTTTATTGATCTGTTTTGAATTTGATTCTCTCTAGCTCAATGGGGTATGCTTTGATGTGCTGCCAGTTGCCACAAATGTGTCAGGGACAGCACTAAAGTGGTCCCCCTCCTAGTTAAAGGGGCAGGCATACCAGGTACTAGGGCAGGGGAGCCCAACCAGTAGATCGGGATCTACCGGTAGATCTCGGCCTGATCATGAGTAGATCTCGGGAGATGTGGGCGGAAAGAAAAAAAATGGGGTGGAAAAGAAAAAAAAAAGATTTTTGTGTGTGTGTCTGTCTGTATGTCTACGAAGCGGCTCATTTGGAGGATTGTTGTCTGCTGTCTGTGAATTATGCCGACAGAATTGTTCTGCAACGTGTAATGGACTATTCTGGACTGTTCTTATTATGATTGCATTTGCAATTGCAGTGTTTGTCCAAGTTGTACTTATGTTGTACTGTTGTAGGCCTATTTATGAATAGGCTGTTGTACTTTATGCTTATATGGACATAAAGTAAAGTGGTAAAACAAAGTGTGTTGTGTTGTTGTGAAGTTACTGCAGGCTGGCAACGATGCGTGTGGTTTGAAATGTTGATATTGGACTGGTAGATCCCGAAGGGGTTGGCTGCTGAAAAGTAGATCTTGGGTCAAAAAAGGTTGGGCACCCCTGTACTAGGGCATTAACAAAATATTCGACTAGTCGATTATTCGACTAGCAAAACACTATTCGACTATTAATTCACTATTCGTTATTCGGTAATAATCATTTTTTATATATATTTTTCTATTTTCTGCAGCAGGCATTGTGGATGTGTGCTGTGGTGTTGGTAGTAATTGTAGGTTGATTGCTCATTTTTCATGTCATAATGTAACTGAGTTACAGTAGTGTAATAGGCATGTATTTTTTCAATGGAAAGTCCAGAATCACACATTTTATTGGCCAAAAATGTAAGTATATGTATCACTATAGACTAGTCGACAATTATTCGACTACCAAAGTATTCGATTCCACAAGCAAAAAAGTGTTTGGTTAATGGGGCTCCTCACAGGTCGGTGCTTGGTCCCCGCCTTTTCTCAGTGTATACTAAATATCTTGGTAATGTCATCTCTGCTCACAATCTTAATACTGCTACAGTATATACCAATTACACTCAACTGTTTCCATACTTCCCTCACCTCTGCTACTCAAATGGACGAGCGCATCATTGCATGCCTGGCTGACATCTCACAGTGGATGTCTTCTAACCACCTCAAGCTGAAACCCAGACAAGACTGAGCCCTCCGTTTCCCCTGTCCAGGTCAAGCTAAGTTCTGCCCCATGCGAGAGCTAACTAGTTCCATAGACAACCTCTGTCGCAACAGCCAGGAACCTTGGTGTTGTCCTGGACAGGCAGCTCTCGTTGAAAGCCCACATTACAGCCGTCACTTGATTCTGTGTGTTTGCATCTTGACGATCTTGGCACTTCCTCACCCAGGAGTCAGGCCAACTCCTTATCTAGACATCAGTCATGTCAAAACATGTACAGTAACTCCCTCCTTACTGGCCTACTGGCATGCACACTTAAGCCTCTCCATAGTCCAATTAATCCAAAATACTGCAGCCCGCTTGGCCTTCAACCAGCCAAGATTTTCACATGCATCCCCCTTCTCCTCTCCCTACATTGGCTCCCAGTCGCTGCTGGCACAGAGTAACAAAGTGGCATTCAACGAAACCTTCAAATCGATGTGGTTGGTTCAAAATTAATAATGAAAAAATAGCATATTGTTAACATCCATTTCACAATGAAACTGCTCTCAAACTCCCTCTTTCACTGACTAATTCATGTCACCATGTCAAGGTAACTACACAAGTCACATCTCTATCAAAGTGTTCTTGTTGAAGATAGTTGTGCAAAAAAGAAAAGAGTGTTAACAGCACTTAAGGAGGGGGTGCCGTGATTTTTGTATTTTTTCCAATTTTGTACATGTTTAAGAGGTGACAGTATGTAAATAGACCCCTTGGTGCGTTTTTATGTGCAATGTTTCCATTCAAACGTGCCAATGAAAAAAACTTCAATATAGTGACATCATGTGCTCAGCCCCTCCCCTAACTCCTCCCCCTTTATCATGCAACTAAAGCTATGGGTGTGGCTTTAGTTAAGGTGGATCTCCATCCATCACCACCCACCAGGCAAACCAGGCATACTTAATGAACTGGTAGGGTGGAATCATAAAAAAGACAGTTTAACAAACACTGTACACTTTTTTGGGGAAAAAAATCTTACTTTTCATATAACATTAATACCTGATGATCATGTTTTAGGGTAGAAAAAATTCATGGCACTCCATCTTTAAAGATATCCCTACCTATACTTAATTAATTAAGCAGACAGTTGTTTGATGATACCGTAACTTGATAACAACCAATTACTCTTTTTTTCCATATTTTCATTATTGTTGAAACATTTCAGAAATTAAATGATTTTAAGTGCAAGGCACGGACTTGTCCGCGTCTGGTGATATTCGCATTGCGACAGTTCTATTGATTTAATGACGGTAATAAAGCCAGTGTACTTTAAAGCCTTTCATTTTGGTAGAGCAGGTGACGATATCTCTTTTCATAATCATGCTCTTCAGTGGCAATTTACATTACAGATTTTGTCGCCTGGGTGAATAGCCAGCTTGATCCTAATCAAGGCGTCCTCATCTAAATGCTTATCTTCGAGAAGGAGGGACTGGCAGGCAGCCCAGCTTGCTAAGATTTGGGGGTTCTTCCCACATAATTACTTTTCAATACATAACTAAGATGATCATCTAAAAAGCTAACTGCGGTAGTGTTCTTTTTATATTACAAGATTTTAGTATTAATCTCACTTCCCTGAACGATTAAAGGGGAATTCCACCAATTTTCAACATTTTTTTCTGAGAGTGTACAAATGCAACCAAATGAACCCGTTAGGGTTCATTTGTGAAAATGTGATTCAAATCTTTGATTATATTCTTTCGGAAGAAAATATTTTTGAACTAAGACCGTTGCTTCTGGGGGATCCCTACAACAACATGTTTTCAGATGGGAGGTCCGCAGCCAAATATAGATAATTCTGGTGGTCCATGGCACCAAAACACGTTCACTACACAAAGGGTTTAAGTGTAATTCCTGTTAAGAGAACCGGACATGATCAGATCTGATGCAGCTCAGTAAAAAGTATCTAGCTCCAACAAAGGCAATTATCGTGAAAAAAAAAAAAAACACACACACTAATTCATTTCCTGGGAAATTATTACTTAAACTAAGCACATATTGTGTAATATGCTTTGCAGAGCCCTTGGGAGGGGTTTATACCAATTATTGGAGGCAGGGGCCTGGGGGGGATTTCTTTCAAAGCTTATTTAGTTTTTTGATCTCATTTTAAAAATGTCTGATATCATCACTATATCTAATTGGTGGGTGTTAAGCTTTATTTTAATTCAAAATAACTTCTGCCAGAGGTCGACATACTGTATGTACAATACACCACAGGGGTTGACACTAACACTTGCCCGCTTGCCCGGGCCAAGTAAAAAAAAATGGTGGGGCAAGTGAAGACTGCTACCTGGTTGCCCGATCGGGCAAGTGTGCAACATAGTGCACTACAACACAACACAAGATAAATTTGTCTTGAAGGTGGTCATTGCACTCTGCCTCTGTGTCTTTCCCTGCTTTCTAGCTATCTCTACCTATCTCTCTCCCAGGTCCATTTGGTTCCAAACTATCATTTTGCTGGGGCCAGGGACCACTGGGTCTGTGACCACTATGAGCTAATTAAGATGATGAATTTTAACTCTTGAGAGTGTAAAAATGAAACCAAATGGACCCGCAAGGGTCCATTTGGTTTCATTTTTACGTTCTCAAGAATTACATCTGGTTAACCAACTTAACTGGGGACCACCTGGAACCCTCTCAGGGACCACTGGTGGTCCCCGGACCACCTGTTGAAAACCCCTGGTTTAAAGCACCCAAGTGGGAAGTAAACTTAAATGCAAAATTTACAATATATTTTTTGGGGGGGCAAGTGGCCATGACCTGAGGGCAAGTAGAACCTGATTTGGAGACCTCAGTGTCAACCCCTGCACCAATAAACTGATCCATCTTAAAGAGGGGGTGCCGTGATTTTTGTATTTTTTCCAATTTTGTACATGTTTAAGAGGTGACAGTATGTAAATAGAGCCCTTGGTGTGTTTTTTATGTGGAATGATGCCTTCCCTTTCTATTTAGGGTTTCTTCCTGGGGGCTGAACCTTTCCAGTCAAACGTGCCAATGAAAAAAACTTCAATATAGTGACATCATGTGCTCAGCCCCTCCCCTAACTCCTCCTGGCTTCAGTTCAGCTGGATCTCCACCCATCACCACCCACCAGGCAAACCAGGCATACTTAATGAACTGGGTAGGGTGGAATCATAAAATTGACAGTTTAACAAACACTGTACACTTTTGGGGAGAAAATCTTACTTTTCATATAACATTAATACCTGATGATCATATTTTAGGGTAGAAAAATTTACGGCACTCCATCTTTAATCCACGTTTTATCCTCCAAGGGATCAGCAATTGATCGGAAAGTTGTACATGACATTTTGTACTTCCAAGCTTGTTTATTAGCGCTTTTATATCCAATTTATTTATTTATTTAGGATAGCATTATTCTTTAGCATTTACAATGCTATAGGCTCTTCTGTGGTATTCCTCCGTGCAACGCTAATAATAATCCTCTGAAGAAAAACACTCTCAGTGAGCTTAAAAATATTTAAATACTTAATAAAATACTATAATGACGCTTGATGAGTCAACATGCTGGTAGGCATTTTATTTCTATTTTAGTTCTTTCCGCAAGCATACTCATTTGCTCTTGTGCATGTGAATTAAAGAGTAATGAGATGATGCAAAAATGACACCCACATAAAATTCATGTTTACTGTATATCTAAGGGCTGAGTTTGATCGTAAGCAATGTGTTTATGTCAAACCTTATGAACAAATTAACAACTTACCCAGTTGACCGTCATAGATGGCGTGCATATCGTCATGATTCTGAAAAACAAAAAAAAAAACAGGCAGAATCCTTTTGTAATTTTGTGCAACAAACAAAAAGTGCCAGACATGTTCACAGAATGGAATATAATACGCTACATCCACCTTCTTGTTATGAAAAGCTGCCGTGCAAATGGATTTCCAATGAGATATTATAAAATAGGAAACGTAGGTCCCTTTTGTCCCTCATTTTTAGTCTTTTGTGGAGGAAAAAAAAACACTAGGTTGCTGGAATGATTAATACTCCATTTCATTAGCCGATCCTAATTGTGTGGGTTTTTGTGCCTGCAGCATGGAAGCTCCCAGCACTCGGCTCAATTAAGGCATTGAGCGCCGTTCTACCTCCCCAGCTGTCACTGTCAGCGCAGGCAGCCGACCAGAGAGGGATGAGTGAATCAATCACAACCCAAAGCAACTTTTGAAGCATTGTCTTTTCACCTCCGTCTTACAGAGGAAGAAGTCTCTGAGTCTTTGGAAAGAGAGAAGGAAGGCAAACGCAAAGCATGCCAGGTTGCTGCAGTTTCCACAACTCTCCACGGCAGGAGCCACAGAGTATTAATAGATAATGACAAACTGAAAGATGTTTTGATTTATGACTTTCTCTAGAGTGTAGAGTAGACTGACAAACACTCTGCACCGATGCTTCGGAGAGCTTAGAGAGAAGTTAACCAAGCCATGAATTCAAACTACGTTGAAGTCAGGTGTGAGACGCACCAGTATTTCCAGGAGTGGTTACAGCATCATAGTAAGTTGGTGGTGGTCATCATCAAATTCAGTGGTTTTCAACCTTTTTCATACCAGTATGCCCACTATTTATTCTGCATTTTAGTGGACCAGGTTTTGGTCCACAATTTAGGAGATAACTGGCAAATGTTGGTCAAAATAACAATTCTTCTACATTTTCAAAATGTGCACATTCTTGAAAATTAAGTAATACAGATGTTTAAATATAATTTAAATCTTGAGAGCATAAAATGATACCAAATTTGGTATCATTTTACGCTTTCAAGAGTCCGGGGACCACTGATGGTCCCCGGACCACTGGTTGAAAACCACTGATCTAATTCATCAATCTACAGTATCTAAGTAGAAGGTCATTAGGAAAAAAATGACACATCAATTCTGTCAATAACTTTATAGTACTCTGAACACATAGTATATTTTATATATTGTGTGAATATACTGTATAATAATAATAATTTGTTTAAAAATGTACTGTGTTAAAATTTACTCTAATAGACCATGAATCAACTAATATCAATGGAAATGTGTTTGTGTAATTTTCAAAGCTGAGTGCCCACTGCCTTAAACAGAGGAACTGCACAGGCTTTTTCTTTCTTTATAATTTGCGATAAAGTAAACACCTAGCCTGGCTCCTGAATCAGCACCTTAAAAAATACTAGCTTATTTGTTCCCTGTGATTCAAGGACTGGCTTCCCTGCCTTTGGGGCCGTTTGTGTGGATTGGAAATCCAATCCCAGCACCTGATTGGCCAACAGCCCTGTCACTCACTTCGTTCACAACGTCGTCTGCTTTCCCAATATTCTTAGGGGTTCATATGAACCAATCACCGTTAATACTGCTGCTTTGATAACGCCCATCCCAGAAACTGCTGTAGTAGAGAGGGACTTCAGTCTGAATAATGAAGTGGAACGAAATGACAATTCAGACTGAGGTCAGGCTAATAAACACCCACATTTGGTACATCCCATCTCTGTAGTCACATATTGTATATTGTTTGTTTGTTTATAAATACAGAATACAAACAATTTACAGCTGAGACAGCTGAAAACAATCAATAGAAAGCAGTTTGTACAACTCTGTCTCTTCCTTCATTACCTAAACAAAGTCTTCTGTCTTTTTTCCCAAGCTCCCACCACAAAATTTGCTAAGGCGAAAATACCTTTCCGAAAACAAAGTTTTTCATATAGTCATCCAACCAGAAAAAGCTACCACAGATTTCCGTCTGTATGAATGCAATGTCCAATTGGTACACCATGAATGTTTTCAAATTGGCCCAATGGTAATAGTGCTATGACAGGTTGAAACACAGCCCTGGGCAGGCAACACGGCCTGGCAGGGATATGTGCTCTGAGGAGCACGCTTCTAGATAATCACTAAGATGCTCCAAAAGGCTTTTATGTATTGACAGGCAGACATATTACTACATTTTGACCCACTATGGGGTCTTCTTCCAAGGGCTGGGAAATGTCCATGGATCGACCCATGAGACACAGACCGATTAGAAACATTTTTGTGCCATTTTACTCATGAGCACTATAGTGAGGACCAATTATAGAAAGGTCGGTTGGAAAGTGGCTGAGAGGTGGTCCGTTAAAAGGCTGGAGCTCATATTGCGATGTACTGTAAAGCAGGGGTTTTCAACAGTGGTTGAAAATGAAACTAAATGGACCCTTGCGGGTCATGTTTACACTGAAGAGTTAAAATCTTCATCATGTGAATGAGCCCAAGTCTACACAACTAGAGAATGTAGAAGATTAATAGTGATTTTGATCTGTATGTTTCACTGTTTTGTTTCCCAAATCCAGCTTGGAATTGTGGACAAAAGCAAGCAAAAGAAATCTTTAGTTTTGGGGTCTAAAATGTCCTCAAATGGTGCAGGTCCGTGGCTCAAATGCTGAATAAACAGTGGGCCCTGGTATCAAAAAGGTTGAAAACCACTGCTATAAAGCAACGTGTTCTTCATTTAACAGAATATTTAGTGACGACAGAATGCCTTTAATTTACTACAAAACTACAGTGTAACGAGGTGATGGGTAGAGATACCACGTTTAGCCAATTATCTCCAGATAACGACAGCCAAGTATGACAGGGAGAGAGGCGGGAACAGGACCCAGACTAGCAGACTTCTGACGAGATCAGAGCACTCCTTCACACTGTCAGGATTTGCTGTCAAAAGGAATGAAATCAAAGGTGTCTGGCTATAGTACTGTGATGTGATGTATTGAATGGGGTTTGAAGTCGTAGCCAATGAGACAGATTTTCAGGTCTTTAATACACACTCACTTTGGGCCATCTGTAGCGCTAGCATAGAATTCACACGTATGTGTGCAGTCTTGCTTTCAGGCACGCATGCACACACCCACACACACACACACACAACACACACATGCATTCCTTACAAATCATAAAAATCCCCACGGCGTCTTGACAAGGCGTTAGGTCTATAAATCTCTCCTCTGAAAAATGATTTTATGGTCAGTGGCAGACAGTGCTCAGAACAAGTTGGGCATCATTTTCACCATTAGTGAGAGATGAATTGTTCCTGTCTCCTTTTTGCCCTACATACACCTCTGTGCCCAACGCACTGCTCCTTCCATGCAGGGCTCTGCCTAATCCCATTTGACAGCAAGCTGTCAGCCATTTGCAGCGAGGTCTAGTACAAGCCTGCTGGTGTTAAAAAATAAATTACACCGAGTGCGAGCCTCTATTCTGTCCATATTGAGCTTAGGTCTCACTCTCCTCATTGAATGATTCAGATCCAAGTAGTTAAAGGGATACTGCGCTAATGATATACACAGACGGAGAGACAGACGGTACATCTTTGACAGCTCTCTGGTGGAACATCACAACAGGGTCTGTGCCATCATGGCTGAGCTATTTGAACGTGTGTACTCATCAGTAACAACAACGCCGAGTCCAATATAACGATCGCTATGCAAGCGAGGACCCCTGTGGAGGTGACATTTAGACCCCTTGCCTTTGACTTGTAAGTTATAGACCCGCGCAGTGACGTCACCGCCCCGGTTCCAGTAGTGTTTTCCACCATTCATTTTCCTCATAGACTTTTCGAAAATAATTTATATAAAGACGATTACAACGCGGACAAAGCCAACTTGGGTCGTGACAAATCATGACTGCACACACAATATCATCATGCAATATCTAATTAGCAAGAAGTAGAAAACGGCAGGACAACAACACTTTTTGTTTCACTTTTCATCTTAGAAATTATTTGATTGTCCAAAAAGATTGTAGGTGTCATCATGATTCGTCACGAGCCGAGATGGTTTTGTCCGCGGCGTAGTCGTCTTTATATAAATTATTTTCGAAAAGACTATGAGAAAAATGAATGGGGAAAACACTTCTGGCACCGGGGCGGTGAGGTCACTGCGCAGGTCTATAAAGATGGCTCTGCTGCCACGGTCTGCTGCTGCTGTACATCTTACACTCCATGAAGCTCTAGTATTGATATCGGTGACCAGCACACATCATCATGCCACGGTAGGCTACCTTTACTTCCAGTAAAGGGCATGCATTATTATTAGCCTGGGTTCCTTCCCCGCTTCACTGCGTTCCGATAACCGTTTTGTCACTGCGCTACTCGGTCTGGCTAGCAGGCAACAGACTCCTGTTGCATACCTGCGTGAAGTCTTTTAGTGCTGGGCGGGGTGGAATTTGTGCCACTGAATCACTGAAATCAGCATTTGTGCTGCAAGGTGGTCCAAAACGGACTAAAATGGGCTCATCTTTTACTGCTCGGTGTGCTAGAATTTTTGTGCCACTGAAATCGGCATTTGTGCTGTTTTTATTGATTTTATATGATTTTATATGAATATTTATATTTTATACACGTCCCCTGGCGGTCATGGTGGTCATAACAGCTCATTGCATATAAATATTCATATAAAACAGTGCAAATGCCGATTTCAGCAGCACAAATTCTAGCACATCGAGCACTAAAAGATGAGCCCATTTTAGTCCGTTTTGGACTGGTAGTGCGGGGTGCAGATTGGTAAAGATCAGGACCTATAACTTCAATTATCTCCAGAATGGTAGCAGCACAAATTCTGAAATTTACGGCACAATTCAGCACAAATAGAGCACTAAAGAATGGCACAATCTTTAAAAAAAAAAAAATTCAAAATTTGAAAAATCATGAGGTGCCAACTTCACGCAGGTCTGTTGCATGCATCATCAGCCAGCAGCACTCTGTAAATACCTATTGTCCCGAATATAAGACGACTCGGTTATAAGACGACCCCCATTTTTCAAGACTCATTTTTTAGGGTTACCATTGGGGAAAAAAACATGGTCTTATATTCAGGCCAATAGGGTACTAGTTTGATTCATTGAGAGCTGAGCAGTCCCGCCCCTTTCATGACGTCGCCCGCGTTCCAGAAATGGCATCCTCATTCGTTTTCCTTGTAGACTTTTTTCGAAAATGGTTAATGTAAACACGATTACGCCGCAGACAAAGCCAACTCCGGTCGTGACAAATCATGACACAACCAACACAATAGTATCAGGCAATGTCTAATTAGCAAGAAGTAAAAAAAAAGGCAAGGATACAACTCTTTTTGTTTCGTTTTTCATCTTAGTAATGATTGTGCGTGTCGTCATGATTTGTCACGACCCGAGTTGGCTTTGCCCACGGCGTAAACGTCTTTATATGAATCGTTTTTGAAAAGTCTATGAGAAAAATTAATGGGGAATCTACTTCTGGAACAGCTTAGCTCTATTAGGATGGGTTCCTTGCCTGCTTCACTGCGTTCCAATAATTGTTACTACTCGGTCTGGAAGCAGTCTGCGGACTCCTGTTGCTAACGTGTCATCAACCAGCACCACTCTGTAAAATGCTACCGAAATTTCCGGACTATAAGCCGCTACTTTTTTTTACATGCTTTTGACCCTGCGGCTTATACAACGGTGCGGCCAATCTATGGATTTTTACAGGTAACGGCCACCAACGATGCTCTAACACAGCGGTTTTCAGCACGTGGTCCCTGAGAGGGTTACAGATGGGGCTCCCAGACTAAATGATGGAAAGTTGGTTAACCAGATGTAACTCTTTGAGAGCGTAAACATGAAACCAAATGGACCCTTGCGGGTCCATTTGGTTTCATCTTTACACTCTCAAGAGTTATGATATTCACCATCTAAATCAGCACCACTTAATCAAGAAGTCATAAGTCATGGTCATTTTGATATCTATGTTTTGCCTGTTGTGTTTGCAGAAAAATACATCCTGGAATTGTGGACACAACAAGAAGAAATCTTTAGTTTTGGGTTCTGTGGGGTGAAAATGTTGTCAAATGCTGAATAAATAGTGGGCCCTGGTATCAAAAAGGTTGAAAACCACTGCTCTAACATGAAGCTTATTGTCTGGTGCGGCTTATAGTCAGATGCGGCTTATACAAGGAAAAAAACAGTATTTTGCCCCAATTTTAACTGGTGCGGCTTATATTCAGGTGCGGCTTATAGTCCAGAAATTACGGTAGTTTGATTCAGTATTCCACTGTCAGATTCAGTAGTACGAAAAAACTGAC
The DNA here is from genome assembly GCA_039105355.1 of Benthosema pterotum. NCBI lineage: Eukaryota > Metazoa > Chordata > Actinopteri > Myctophiformes > Myctophidae > Benthosema > Benthosema pterotum. The sequence continues at coordinate 42,783,527 of CM076977.1, read as the reverse complement.
GGCTGTGTGGTGTGAGTTGCAGGGCAACAGCAGGATCTGCGCACTGCGCAGTGCATTGACAAATCCGCACCACAGACCAACCAGAAGCCATGGGTCAATTTCCACATTTTTCATACATGTCCTGCCTACCTTGGACATAGGTCAATTTCCACGATGTGAAGTCGAGTAACAAAACAAATCTCGGATTATTCATTTTGTCAGACTCCGTAATTGCACTACTATCATCTTGCCTTTTATAATTGGAATGTCCATGCCGTTTTGTTTGTCTGGGATTGCCTTGCTCATTTAAACACCACTTGATACCAAACTTGACACATAATATTGCACATGACATCAAGTGCACTGGCAGCCGACCCACGCTTATTTCCCTACCTCGAATTCAATTGCATACGTATTACGTACAATTAATATAAAACTCCCATTATTCAGGCCACGTTTTTTTGGCCGTGTGTACGTACGACATACAGGTATGCACAAGTCAACTAAAGGCCATGCGTTATACAGTAGCATGCAGTTTGGAGAATTCAATCAACTTGCAGTTTTGTGCACACTGTCACAGGACATACAGTTACTTAAATTGTTGTTTTGTGCAAAAACACACAAGTATATCATGTGTTGATGATTGCAAACAACACACCAGGGATATCACTGCTTTCTAAGGCAATTACGCAACTAACACTTCGATACGGCACTCTCTATAGGTGTGTTATCAACTCACTATCCCACGTTCCGTGTGTTCAGCGGCTCAGCCATGCCATGTGTCAGGGTGATAGAGAGAGAGACACTTTAGCGCTGTCTCTCTCTCTATCTCTCTGTCTGTTTGTAGAACACAAATCTGAAGAAATAATTTCATGTTTGTAAATAATAAAACATTTTCAAGGAGCAATGACTTCTTTCAGAGCTCCTGACTTTAATTTCTTTGCTGTGAGATGCAAGCCAGGTACGTTTTTGTACTCCCCCGTATAACAGTGGTTGAGCTCCAGGGCAGCTTTTAACACTGATCCTCTTGCTATCAAACACCTCCGTCACCTCCAGCTATGTGACGTTACACCTACTCTCATATTTAGCTTGGTTCAATGCCTGCTTTTCAAACCTCTACTAACTTGGAATCTACAAGAGCAGTTGTTGGTGATCAGCCACATTCATCCAAAGTGCAGATGTCACCGTCGGGAGAAAACCAAGACTTACAATGGATGCAAGGGCTGACATTTCTGTAGGTTGACTACATTCATGTTACCAGTTAGCAGAAAAGTTAAGAATGGAGGGTGGATTAAAAAAATATGTTTGTGGTATAAAGGCCAGTGGTTTTCAACGTTTTCATACCAGGGCCCATTATTTATTCTGCATTTTTGCCAAGGACCAGCATTTGATGTTGAGTTTAGTCTCTCTCGGACCCAAAACTAAGGATTTTCAACTTTGTGTTCCACAATTTAGGAGAGATAACTGGCAAAACGGTGGTCAAAATAACAATTTGTCTACAGTTTAAATATCATTTAACTCTTGAGTGTAAAATTTTACACTCTCAAGAGTTACAGATCTACAGTATAAGGGTCCATTTGGTTACCAACTGTCCATCATTTAGCTGGTGACCACCTGGAATCCTCTCAGGGACCACTAGTGGTCCCCGAACCCGTGGTTGAAAACCACTGCTTTAGGTGAATATAGAATTTAAAAACCCCAGTCATTTGGAGCCAAGCATATTCATATAATAACTAATGCTGGTAATTTAAACATGCACAAAGCTGGGAGGCCTGCTTAGGCCTAAACCAGATTGAAATAAATAATTTGGGAAACCTTTTGATGGTTTCAGGTAAAGATCTCAACGGGCCTGAAAATGAAGGCCCGGCCCTACCCGGCCCTAACAGTTCAGGCCCTAGGCCCTACCCGGCCCTACTAAATGGAATAGATTTTAGGCCCTACCCGGCCCTAAACTGTCGGGGTTGGGCAAAATTTGAGAATTCGCCACAGCACCATCAGCCATCAGCACCATCTTCATAATAGGTAAATACAGAAAATAACTATTATTCTTACTATATTAAAATAATCCAATATATATTATTTTTTCATGGGGCCCGAGGCCCTACCCGGCCCTATTGATTAGGATAGATTTTCGGCCCTACCCGGCCCTAAATGTCGGGTTGGGCCTGTTCGGGTTCGGTTCTGGTCGGGTTCGGGCAGAGTTTGAGAACTCTAGTTTGAGGTACAACAAGAAAAGCATAAGGGAAAGAGTCCCGCACACTGTCTTCACCAATAGAAACTTTACAGTATTTAGCAACGTTTCGGTCAAACGGTCCTAACAACAGACTGATGTTAGGACCGAAACATTACTTTTACTTTATATTCTTTTTATACTTTGTCCTTTTTCCTACGCAGCTGTCCATTGTAGGTGTGCATAAGGACTGTTTTTTTTTTAGGTACAACAACAAATAAGAAAACAAAATGCATAAGTCTTAAACCTCTAAACACACACAGGATGTGTAGCATAGCGGTATGTTGTATGGATATTCCCATCAACACCAACAGACTGCAGCACACAGTACAGGTGTAGTAAAAAATAATAAAACACTTTCTACCGCGCGTCAGCACCTGGAAGTCCATGGGAAATAATGAAGGAGGCTGTTTTGATGAGCGCCATACACAGGCTGTGTGTGCAGGGTTTTACAATATCTCCTCAGCATCGCCTGCATGATTTCACACATATTGCAGGTGCTGCTATAACAGCCTGAGGTCAGACTGAGGTATCAGCCTGGGCAAGTTCTGCCCTATAACCGTTTATTTCACTGTCCTAAATTGGTGCCCATACCAGTCCTTGAAACGAAGGCTTTCAGCACCTATGGGATTAAGAGGTAGTTAACCCATTTTGTGCTGTTTAGATTCTGATGCTAGTATATATTCTGGTTTTGATGTTACATTCTAGTTTCTGACACTAGATTCGATGTGCAGGCGCTAGATTCTAGTTTCTAATGGTTGATTCTAGTTCCAGATGCTAGAGGGGGGGGGCGTAGATTCTAGAGATTTCCTGTCAAGGCCCATCAGAATTATCTATATTTGCCTGTGGACCCCCCCCCCTTCGCCCATCTTAAAACATGTCCTAGCAAGCCCCCAGAAGCAAAAGATTTGAGTTAAAAAGAATGCTTCAGAAATAATGTATTAAATGTATGTAATACCAGACTGATATTTTTTCAATAGCTAAAGTATAATGTAATGCTTAGAAGACCAAAACGCGTTCAGTACGTGTTTTGGGTTAAATGGTAAATGAACTGCATGTGTAGCCTTCTGCTTTGTCTAGTCTTAGAGGACCACTTTCTGTTTTTTATTGTATATGGGTCTGTTTTATAGTTCTCCAGCTGCCTATTTTCATATGCTGTAGACTCTGTGCAGTGCTGCTGTGGGCTGGTTTATTGCTTCCAGGGCCGACTGACCAATCGGAGGCGAGATCCATCTACTTAAAAGGATCCCTGGCTAATAAGACAAATATGCTTTAAAACACTGTACTTGAAAATCTTTGGTTTTGGGTCCGAGAGTCAACTCCACATCAAAGGTGGTCCGTGGCTAAAATGCTGAATAATAGTGGGCCCTGGTATGAAAAAGGTTGAAAACCACTGCACTATTACACTCTTGTTGTGCGAGTGGAGCTTTGGTTTATGTGACATGTCTGAATTAGAATGAAATGTTACCTCTTGTGTTGGTTAGGTAAGGTAATAATAGGTGAAGGCATATGCCATTTCTAAAAGTGGAATGCTCATAGCCTCCTTCACGTCCACCCAAACGGAATTGTCCAAGAGGCAGTGGTTCAGCGGTGCCAGTGGCTCAGTGGTAGAGTCATTGAACCACAAGGTAACCGCAAGGTTGGCGGTTCAAACCTGGGCTCCCCCAGAGTTAGTGTATAAGTGTCCTTGAGCAAGACACTGAACTGGTTGCCCGATCGGGCAAGTGTGCAACTTAGTGCGCAATAACACAACACAAGATACATTTGTCTTGAAGGTGGTCATTGCGACCTGGGCTAATTAAGATGATGAATTTTAACTCTTGAGAGTGTAGAAATGAAACCAAATGGACCCGCAAGGGTCCATTTGGTTTCATTTTTGCGTTCTCAAGAGTTACATCTGGTTAACAAACTTAGCAGCAGGGCACAACATCAATCTATTCTACAGTACAAATGCACCATGTCTCTGAACGTCTGTACATCTGTAAATAGTACTAAGTGTGCATGTACAGCTTGCATGTAATTAAACGCTTTCTGTATTGTAGCGTGTTTTTGTGTTCCATTGAAAAATAACAGATCTACAAGCTCATAGCACACCACAAGTGGCGCATTATGAGCTTGTAGGTCTGCTATTTTTGAAAAATTGTGAAAATGTGTCGCAAACCTTGAATATATTACTTCAAAAGCAAACATTTTTAGCTCGAATCATTGCTTCTGCGGGATCCCCGCCTAGAACATATTTTCAGATGGGAGTCCGCAGCCAAATATATAAATATAGATAATTCTGGTGGTCCTTGGCCTGAAATACGTTGAGCATCACTGACACATTAACATAGATTTTTCAGAAAAACTGAGAATCCGCAAGGTTGGCGGTTCAAACCTGGGCTCCCCCAGAGTTAGTGTATAAGTGTCCTTGAGCAAGACACTGAACCCCTAAAGGACATTTAGCTAAGCCCCTCCCAAACTGCTATGGTCCAATAGACCTTTAGATAACCCCATTTAGATAATGGACCTAAAGGTTCATTGCTTTTGATGTGCTGGTTGGTTGGTTTACGCCAGTGGTTTTCAACATTTTTCATACCAGGGCCCACTATTTATTCAGAATTTGAGCCACGGACCACCATTTGATGAGATCTTAGCCCCACAGACCCAAAACTAAAGATTTATTTTGCTTTTGTCCACAATTCCCGGCTGGATTTGAAACAGTCAAACATACAGATCAAAATGACCATTAATCTTCTACATTCTCTAGTTGTGTAGACTTGGGCTAATTCACATGATGAATATTTTAACTCTAGAGAGTGTATTACACTCTAAAAGAGTTACATCTGGCTAACCAACTTTCCATCATTTAGACTGGGAACCACCTGGAATCCCCTCAGGGACCAGTGGTGGTCCCCGGACCACCTGTTCAAAACCACTGGTTTACGCTATCATGCTGTGATGCACAATATGTAAAGCATGCATAAAAAGGCACTGGGACTGGGAACCTTCAGGCCCCAGACGGACTCATCTCCTGGGCTCACTAATGCCCCAGTTTTTCCCCAGAAAAACAAACAAAAACCAGCAGAATGTATTTATTTAAGCCAATATGCTAAAACTAGGTGCTACTGACATTTTTTAAAGGATCCCTAGCCTCGACACCAAGGCCCCAAGGCCAAAATCAATGTGGGTTAGGCCAGGCTAAAGGATCCCTGGCTAATAAGACAAATACGCCTTAAAACACTATACTTGCCTTCTATAGCTAAAACATGCAGATAAAAACACCTTCAATGCTTTATTTCTTTAATAAATAGAGAATCTTTCACTCAATATGAAGTGCTCCTGTCGCAGGGTGATGATGTCACATGAGCATATGCACCCTATATTTTATTTGATTATCTTAGTTGTATTGGGAAAGTATAATGTTTTAAGCGATGTTTGTCTTATTAGTCAGGCCAGTTCTTCACAAACACACACAGGCTAGTCCGCCAGTCCCCTGACTTCACATCACCTCGCCTCTCTATGCCCGATGGCAAACTCTCAGCCTTCCTCTGCTTAGCTTACTGCAGTTCGTTCCAATTCACACAATAGGTTAACTACATTTGTGATACCAGTTAGCAGAAAAGAAAGACCTAAGAATGTAGGGTGAATAAAGATGTTTAAATGTAATTTAACTCTTGAGATCGTAAAATGAAACCAAATGGACCCGTAAGGATCCATTTTGGTTTCATTTGGAGTTACAGATCTATAAGGGTCCTATCTAGGAAGGAAGGAGGAGATAAAATGGTAAAAATGAGGGTTTTATCTCTGGCGTCTGTCAATCAATTTCGCCCCAACTCACCAGCAAAAAAGCACACTAGATTTCCCTCCAGGGGTTTTTCATTAATTTTGGCGCTAGCGGGGTCTGGAAAAAAGCTAAATATAGTGACAAATATAGTGACAAAAGTTGGCAACACTGGCAGGTACTGTAGACCACCTTTCAGGAGGCAGCCGTTAACTCTCACTGTCACACGTTACCATTATGCTGACCATGCTAAGGGCTAACTGCCCCCAAATCTGCTGCGTCAATGCAGACTCAGCCATGGCCCTGATCTAAAGAAAAAAAAGTGAGGATGGGTCTGAAATTGGGAAATTGAATAGTAGTCTCTTCTAACTCTCCATGTACTACGGTTTTTCTAATGTTTTCTTATTCAGCTCAGTTGCAGGTTGTGTTTTTGTAAAATACCTTACGAGAATATGTACGGCCGCCATTAAGAAATATTAAAATCATATGCCCCAAATGATTAAACAGCTTTTGGGTGGCAATTAAAAGTTTCAGATGTGTGATCTATGTAGTAATGCTATAGTATGTTAGCAATAGAATATTCATGTGCACATCCAAACCCTACGGAGGCCAGGTGCTAGATAAATGGATCAGTACATTAAACATTTGCCTGAGGAAGGCAAACGTTATCAAGCTACGGGTTTGATATATTAGCAATAAGGAAAGGGAGCATTAATAATGAAAATAACTTGGGGTAAAAACCCACATTGAGTTTTATAAACCCTTTGTGTCCTGAACACGTTTTGGTGTTTTAGCTGTTGAAAAATAGCAGATCTACAAGCTCATATCGCGCCACCGAGTGGCGCGATATGAGCTTGTAGTTCTGCCATTTTTGAAAAATTGTGAAAAATGTGGTGCAAATCTTTGAATACATTATTTCGGAAGCAAACATTTTTTAACTCAAATCTTTGCTTCTGGGGGATCCCTAGAACAACATGTTTTTAGATGAGGTTCTGCAGCTAAATAATAGATATTTCTGGGGGTCCTTCCTATGAAATATGTTAAGTATCACTGACACAGAAAGAGATTTTTCCAGAAAAACTAGAACCTTGTGCCAGGGACTAGAATTTAGTGTCACAAACTAGAATCTAGTGTTATGAACTAGAATTTAGTGTCGGGAACTAGAATCTAGTGTCAGAAACTGGAATCTAACTTCAGAAACAACAATCTACTGAGAGGAACTAGAATCTACCGTGGAGGACTAGAATCTAGCATGAGGAACTAGAATCTAGCATCGGAAACTAGAATCTGATCAGGACACCATGGGTTAAATGCACATTTTTACTACAGAAATCAAATACGGTAGTTACCGTATGTTTGCCATACACTAACCTCTGCAATGTTTCATCTTCAGTGGGATAAACAATAATTAACCTGCAGCTCAGAGCACAACATCAATTTATTCTACACAGGGCTTGACACTAACACTTGCCCGGGGCAAGTAAAAAAAAAATCGTGGGGCAAGTGAAGACTGCTACCTGGTTGCCTGATCGGGCAAGTGTGCAACTTATTGCACAATAACACAACACAAGATAAATTTGTCTTGAAGTTGGTCATTGCGACCTGGGCTAAATAAGATGATGAATTTTAACTCTTGAGAGTGTAGAAATGAAACCAAATGGACCCGCAAGGGTCCATTTGGTTTCATTTTTACGTTCTCAAGAGTTACATCTGTAATGATATGAGCAAATCGTATTTGCTAGATCGATTACTTTGGCTGTGTTGTCGTTCTGCATTAACCAGATCGTTTGACTAGTAATGCCTAGAGCTTTCCCAAGGTGCTGTGCTCCCCTATTCTGCATACTGAGCCCGCCAGATGTTGATGTTACATGCCTGATCTTCTTCCTACCACTATTACTAAGTAAAGTCTACTGTTTAAACTAACGTGCTTTATTTCAAGAACCCACTACAACTACAACACGAGTTATCACATGGTGTCAAAATTGGCTTGGAAGAGGACGGTGAAAAGGATTGCAACGTGACAGAATCTCGGGAGAAAAGGAATGCGAAGAATGCAAGTTGCGCAATAAACCGGTAAAAAAAAAAAAAAAAAAAAAACGACATCGTTTCTAACCACGGAAAATTATGTCAAAACGGTGAAGAAACTGATGCACAAGGCTGCAGACAGTGGAACTGACTTCTACCAGAGCCTGATATACCGCTGATATACCGCACGACGCCACTCGAGTGTGGTATGTCTCCAGCCCAACTCCTCATGGGACGCCTGCTGAGATCAAACCTGCCTATCCCGGAGAACCTGCTCAAAACAAAGGAAGGGGACCGGATCAGGATGATCTAAGACCACCAGAAAGAAAAGCAAAAGTTCTACTACGACAGAGGAACCCGGAATCTACCTGAACTACGCACTGGTGACCAAGTAAGGTTCAAAGACAAAGCAAACACATGGTCACAAAAAGGGACGGTTCTGAGCCAGGTCCAGCCAAGGTCATACAACATTTGGACAGAAGATGGCACTGTACTACGCAGAAACCGCCGAGACCTTCTCAGAGGACCAGCCACAGCAAGTCCAGGAACAGAGACTGTTGACCAAGCTCAGCACACAGCTGAGAATCCTAACACTGAAACAACCGCCCAGGTTCAAGAACAGGCAGTCAGGAAGTCCTCAAGGACTGTGAAACCATCCAGAGACTGCTTGAGTCCATTTGATTGTGTTTTTTGAGATCATTATTTTTGCAGAGTGATGTTTTAAAAAAAAGAGAGAATGTGAGTTGTGAAAACTGAGTCATAAAAAACTGAATGCTCTGCACGTTTTTGTTTTTCATGAATGTTTCAAAAAGATGTTTATTCAGTGTTTTATTGAAGTTCATATTTGGTACCTACTGTAAAAAAAAAATACTTGATTTTGAATTCATTGAAAGCAACAATGTTATTCCATGAAAGCTACTGTTAAAAGGCAGATTACAATTTTGCATTTAATTTCATTCTATAAAAGTACAACTTTTATTTTAAGAAAAGGAGATGTAATGATATGAGCAAATCGTATTTGCTAGATCGATTACTTTGGCTGTGTTGTCGTTCTGCATTAACCAGATTGTTTGACTAGTAATGCCTAGAGCTTTCCCAAGGTGCTGTGCTCCCCTATTCTGCATACTGAGCCCGCCAGATGTTGATGTTACATGCCTGATCTTCTTCCTACCACTATTGCTAAGTAAAGTCTACTGTTTAAACTAACGTGCTTTATTTCAAGAACCCACTACAACTACAACACGAGTTATAACAACATCTGGTTAAACAACTTAGCAGCAGGGCACAACATCAATCTATTCTACAGTACAAATGCACCATGTCTCTGAACGTCTGTAAATAGTACTAAGTGTGCATGTACAGCTTGCATGTAATTAAATGCTTTCTGTATTGTAGCGTGTTTTGGTGTTCCATTGAAAAATAACAGATCTACAAGCTCATAGCACACCACAAGTGGCGCATTATGAGCTTGTAGGTCTGCTATTTTTGAAAATTTGTGAAAATGTGTCGCAAACCTTGAATATATTACTTCAGAAGCAAACATTTTTAACTCAAATCATTGCTTCTGGGGGATCCCCTAGAACACATTTTCAGACGGGGGTCCGCAGCCAAATATAGATAATTCTGGTGGTCCTTGGCATGAAATACGTTGAGCATCACTGACACAGGAACATAGATTTTTCAGAAAAACTGAGAATCTGTTGTCAAAAACTACAATCTAGCATCAAAAACTAGACTCTAGCGCCAGAAACTAGAATGTAGTGCCAAAAACTGGAATCTGGTGTCAGGAACTAGAATCTAGCACCAAAAAATAGAATCTAGCATTAAAAACTAGAATCTAGTGTCAGAAACTATAATCTACCATCAGAAACTATAAACTAGTGTTAAAAACTAGAATGTAGCTTCATAAAACTAGAATCTAGTCCCATGTCAAAAACTAGAATCTAGTGTCGGAAATTATAATCTTGTGCCAGAAACTAGAATCTAGTGTCAGAGATTATAATCTCATGTCATAAACTAGAATCTAGTGTCAGAGATTATAATCTCATGTCATAAACTAGAATCTAGTGTCAGAGATTATAATCTCATGTCATAAACTAGAATCTAGTGTCAGAGATTATAATCTCATGTCATAAACTAGAATCTAGTGTCAGAGATTATAATCTCATGTCATAAACTAGAATCTAGTGTCAGAGATTATAATGTGTCAGAAACTAGAATCTAGTGTCAGAAATTATCTCATGTCAGAAACTAGATCCTAGTGTAGGAACAGACTGGGTTAAGCACCGTTCACCCCACCAACTTCAAATTCGACAAGTTTCACACCCCCACAGGTGTGCGCTGCTTCCAAGTCGGTCTCACCCACAGTTGTCTAGAACTGCCACTAAACTGCTCTAGTTACTTTAAAGCTATTACAATGACATTTCTAAAGCAAATGTTAACATTTGTGGAGAAATGCAATTCCACACGTTACGAATAAAATAATATCTATATCAGGTGTGTCCAAATATTTTTCAAAGGAGGCCATATCACAAAATATTAAAACACCTAAAGGTCAACTACATCTCCTCAACTGTGTGCCTTACTGTAACAAAGACACATTACGCATCACATTTTGAACAGTTGTTATACTATCTTCATCAATATTTAATAGGTGTGCTGTGAGCAAAACACATTGTTTTTTTCTCCAGCCTTATTTTCACATTACCAAATGTAAACCAGACCAGGGGCGGATGTAACATTTCCCAATTGGGGGGGGCAGGAGAAAATGGTATGCCCATGTCTTCGCAACATGGGCATACGATGAAGACGCCCCCATACCATTTTTGGTTTTATTAGTTAATTAAGCATCAATAATAACATCAACTGTTGTTGAAGTTGCAACAGACACGCAGCATGCATAAAACTAAAGGTCTGACTCAGAGAGTTTTCTGTTTTCAATGATGAAATGCTGTTGGTTTAGAGGTGACACAACTGTAGTTAGTTAGCAGCAGTAGTAGTGTTTCAAATCATTTTTTTAAATATAAGCACTTTAATTTGAAATATCTTGGGTTGTTTGTTTTGCATGCCATCGTGTTTGGTGGGGCAGACTGGACATTTACTGTATGGGGGGGGCATTGCCCCCACCGCCCCCCCCCCCATGCCCATGCCTAGATACGCCCCTGAACCAGACGTGCAAGCTAAATGGAAATGAAATTTTACAAGGGTTTTCAAGGGTTTTCAACCTTTTTGACACCAGGGACCACCATTTATTCAGCATTTGAGCCACGGACCACCATTTGATTACATTTTCACCCCAAAGACCTAAAACTAAAATATTCTTTTGGTTTTGTCCACAATTCCTGGATTGATTTAGCAAACAAAACAGTGTAAATTTCTTAAGTGGTTCAGATGATGAATATTTTAACTCTTGGGAGTGAAAAAATGAAACCAAATGGACCCGCAAGGGTCTATTTAGTTTAATTCTTACATTCTCAAGAGTTACATCTGGTACATACGCTTTCCATCATTTAGCCTGGGGACCACCTGGAACTCTCTCAAGGACCACAGCTGGTCCCCGGACCACCTGCTGAAAACCCCTGGATTAGATTATTTGACCCTCCAGTCCAACACTATTGACACCGAGACACTGTCCATTGACACGTGGAAAGACATGTTCTCTAGTAAAGCCATTTCTGAAAGGGAGGTGATTTTTCTTTAGAAATACATCTACAACATCATTATAAACCCTTTCAGTGCGACGTGGAGAGTGAGCGCAGGTGTTTTGACTCCCTGCTGGAAGTGTGTGTGTGTGTGTGTGTGTGTGTGCGTGATAGAAGCGGGTGCGCGTTTGCCTAACAGCATTTTTCTGTGATATGCGGAAGATGAAAAACTGTCAATTGACGGTGCGAAGCCCGCCACTGAGATTACAGAAACAGCTGACAGAAGGAAAGTCGTTTCTCATTACTCTAAGCACCTCTGTCAGGAGCTTTGCTGTCAAAGTTTTCTCACACCAAAAAGTAGAGCAACCACAAATGTTAATTATTTACGCGATACTGGCTACCAGCTAAAAAGGACCATCCAGTTACTTGAGTGCCAGGGATTGATATTGCGGAGCCAGCTCTTTGATCTGCAACCCATTTAAACATTGAAGCATCTATTTTAAAAGGGGACAGATCTTCGCTTAGGTTAGTTCAGGTAATAAAGACCTTAACAGAGGAGGTAAGGTCACAAGAATATGGATGAGAAACATACAAACTAAGCCTTGCAGTGGCTGGTGGACGCAGTGTGATATTCGTATAGCAAGGCTAATACAAAACTGTGTATACTGTGTACTGTATACCAGGGCTCACCATTTTTTCTGCATTTTAGCCACGGAAATGGACCACCACCAAGCTTTGGTCCACAGTTTAGGAGATAACTGGCAAAATATCAAAATTACAATTCTTCCACATGTTCTAATTGTGTACATTTTTGAAAATGAAGCAATTGTGCAATACTTTCCTTTCAAGTCAAACAAACTACACATGCGGGAAACCAGTGCTCTGCGGGGCAACACGGGCAATGGCATCGTCATCGTTTCATCATTGTCTATCATTCCATGTGTGAGTAAGTCCCCAGGTCTTAAGGGAAAGTCCCACATTTCACCATTTTTCTAACCCTGAACCATATGAACTACTATCTTACCTTTCACAACTTGCCTGACTTTCAAAGGATCCGTAATGATATCCTTTGAAAGTTCCCTCCCTCTTTGATTTGCGAATTATTCCGATGTACAGACAGAGAGGCAGGGGAATTTGGAAATTGGTTGAGTCAACGCACAGACGCGCACACATGCACGAGCGCGCATGCACGCGTGTGCTCGCACGCACACACACACACACACACACACACACACACACACACACACACACACACACACACACACACACACACACACACACACACACACACACACACACACACACACACACACACACACACACACACACACACACACACACACACACACACACACACACACACACACACACGCACACACACACACACACAGGACAGGAGGGAAAACATCTGTGAATGGAGTAATTTGAAACTCTGCAAGGCACTGAGCTGCTGAGGTCAGAGGCAGATGGAGAGAGCTGGTCAACTGTTCATTTGTGGTGACCCCAAGACACTCTAGGGCAGGGGATAGGATAGGATAGCAAGTCCAGCTGTCAAGTCTATCATGTCATTATAATACCGGTATTATAGGTTTACAAAATTTCGAAGTTGGGGCCATCATCATACATCATCGTATTGTGGTCAATCACAATTTGTGTCTTCAATGTTTGTGTTTATACACGTTTGTCCTCAATATATATATATATATATATATATATATATATATATATATATATATATATATATATATATATATATATATATATAGCCTCGGTCTCCAGGCTTACATCAGCTGTGCTGCGAAAAGGAAAGCCTGGGCATGAGCTAAGGCAGAGAGTCTATCAGAGTCTGTCCATTGGAACTTCCGTCAGATGTATTTCCCCAGGATACACCATTTTCCTGACCAATCACAGCACTTGTTTCATTCACAGAGAATGTAAACTGATTTGAAATAGGGTTTCTAGCGTCAACGTCATATCCTTAGGCGATATTTCCACCCAAATACCGCAATTTCCACTGATAGACTCAACAGCATGTTTCGCCATGCAATGTATCTGCACTTTGTGTTTACCCTCAAAAATAATTAAAACACACAATCTACAGTCACACTGCAAGCTGCAGTGTGAGCTAACCTAAAAACAGCTTACACATTCATTAATAAAATAGGAAGATACAGTATAGCATGTAAAAAGAAGAAACGCCTACACACTCGCATGTGACCCAGTAGTCCCAGTATGTTTGTTCATTTCCTTTGAATTTATTACTAATCTAAATTTGGGAGATCATATTTACTCCTTTCATATTTTTTTCCTATTTCATAAAAAGAAGTGAAATCTTCAGCGAAGAATGGGACAGGTGTCTACAAACCATAAGAAAAAAGGTTTAGGGTGGAATTCCCCTTAAGCTAATCTTACCTGTGAGCCTTGTCCTGTGTTGGCGTTTCCTATGTTGACGTGAACTGAAAAGAAAAAAATGGGACAGAATAAAACATGTTATTTTAGTCAATGATGCAAATATAGCAATATGACTGTATATGCATATAAAAAGGTGAAATGCCTTCGGGGGAGTTCAGTCATGCTTGTCCTAAATAGGTATGTTGCAATGGGAGAGGGGGAAAAAAAACAGCCTTTCATTATATACACTCGACTTGTACATACAGTACGTGCCCGTCGGGCACATGGGCTTGCTTGAGAAAGATGCAACTGGGGAACCTAATAATACCAGTTGTCAACCTGTCCTAGCGCTGGCTTTAACCATCTGTCTGTGTCCCTTTTTATTCCCATACTGTAACTGAAAAAATTGACTAAAAGGTGGACTGGTTAAGCCATGACCAGAGCCTTTTGTGGCGTTTCTGGACAACAGTGTCTCCCACAGATTTATCAGTGCCTTTAAGGCTGGGGCTCTGCACTCCTAGGCTGGCTAAGGACAGACCGTAATCAGCTTATGGGTCAGGCTATCTCGCTCTCTGTAGGGGTGTAGAGTGTGGGCGGGTGTCGGATTGGAAGTCAGTGGAGCAAGCAGTTCTCGGGTTACTGTACATGCATTTACAACCGTACACTTCACACAGAAACAGACTGCACCGCACTAATCTTAATGTGCTGTAGAGTAAGCGTACTGTACTCCTCATACCGTATCATACTGTGCTGTACAGTGAGTGAGTGACAGAGAGACTGCCCAACTGCCACTCCTATGCAAGCTACACAGGAGTGGCTAGTAGGACCCTTATTTTAGATCTGGGGTTTTCAACCTTTTTGACACCACCGTTTAATCAGCATTTGAGCCACGGACCACCATTTGATTACATTTTCACCCCAAAGACCTAAAACTAAAGAATTCTTTTGGATTTGTCCACAATTCCTGGCTTGATTTTGCAAACAAAACAGTGTAGACTTCTTAATTAAGTGGTGCTAATTCAGATGATGGATACTTTAACTCTTGAGAGTTCTTTGAGAGAACGCTCTCAAAGAGTTACATCTGGTTAACTAACTTTTCATCATTTAGCCTAGGGACCTCCTGGAATCTTCTCAGGGACCACTGGAGGTCCCCGGACCACTGGCTGAAAACCCCTGTTTTACATGTATTCTACATACAACAAACTGCACATTAATTCCTGATAATCAACTTTCCCCAATATGGCTCAAGCTGTAGAACACTGTAAACATCATTTGAGTAAAGTAATGAAAATACTTTGGGGGGGTATGAAAAAATACCAGCAAGATAACAGATAAACAGACCACTGGTTTCACAGGAGCCAAAACTAGGTTGTAGGTATCCATTTTCCCTTCCCTTCCAAAACACGATCTATTGTATAGCTGTCAGACTAAAGTACTGTAATGAATAGGTTTGATGTATGCAGACTCAGAAAACCCAATTAAAGCGTTTAGGCATACAAGAAATCATTACGGTCGGACGGTACTGTACGTTTGCTTCTAATTAAGCATCTTAGATTAGAAAACAAGACCGTCTCAGAGCACCGCAGTATATGGCTCCCACGACACAATATAAATCAGTAATATAGCACATATTGGCAAAGGAGAATTCTACAAACACAATATGGCGTTAATAGGATCTTAAAACAAACAAAAAAAAAAAAACGTTTCATCTCATTCTACGGTGGGTTGAGATCAGAAGCTGAAATGTGCTGGATTGCTTTTCAGGGCATGTGACGTCGCGCGCGTTCTCGTCAGGGTCCGGGGTCTCACAGCTTCCGCCAGGAACGATTAAAAATGCAACGTTTCGGCTGGAAACAAAGCTTCCTGCAGGAATACAAGCGCGTTCGCGAGTCACAACACAATCTGCTACATCTGTCGGTGTGTCTCACAAACTTCGGCTGCGTCTGTTTCATGAAAGAAAGACGCCGGAAGGAGAGCGACTGGCGGGGAGACACAGACACAAACAGAGGAGGACGAGGAGGAGGCTGGGCTGCATGGGAGACGATGTCTTCGTGTCTGCATGTGTGACCGCCGCGCTCTGCAATAATGAGCTGCTTCAGTGTCCCCTAATGAGGAGCAGTGTTGCCAACTTGGCGGATTTGTCACTATATTTAGCTTTTTTTTCTCCCCCCAGACCCTCCTAGCGCCAAAATTAGAGAAAAAAAAAACTCCTGGCGGAAAATCTAGTGCTTTTTTGCTGGTGAGTTGGGGTGAAATTGGTTGACAGGCACCAGAGATAAAACCCTCGTTTTTCACCAATTTTCCTTCCTAGAAAGGACCATTGGTAACCAAAGGGACCCGTATAAATCTGTAACTCTTGAGAGTTAAATTATATTCAAACATCTGAATTACCTAATCAGTCAGAGAGACTAAACTCAACATCAAATGGTGGTCTGTGGCTAAAATGCAGAATAAATCATGGGCCCTGGTATTAAAATGGTTGAAAGCTCTAGCGCATTCTAGTGCATTTTGGAAGTGCCCCACTACTGTAGTGCATTTTGGATTTTGGCAGTTGGCAACACTGCTGCTTCTGTGTCCCAGAATGTGTCTCCTAATGAGGAGACACCGTAGGTCACTGCCGAGGGACACAGAGGACAGACCAGCTGCTTTGTGTTCAGCACTATAGGAGATTAGACCAAAGAATTATAACAAAAAAAAGACTTTTAATCTGAAAGATTTTCAACCATTTTTTTCTGTTATTCATTTTCATGTAGAGAGAGAAAAATGATAGGTTTCCAGGAACAAGTGCCCTGCCTTAGTGCCAATACTTAACTCTTGTGCTGGGGGTATTGTGCGAGGAGCAGCACTTTGTGTTAAGGGGGAACTAATGGCCCTTTTTGGATGTCCCAATTGCTAATTACAAAATAAATCCTATTTGCAATAACGACCTGATAAAAGGGATTGGCGATGCACCGGTTTGGTGGCAGTTGGTTCCGTTGGTATGCTTCTCATTTCGGGTTCGCCGGTTTGGCGGAATGTGTGTGTAAAAACATCCACCTTCAACCAGCTGTTTATTTGCATTTTCTTCATATTTATACTGTGCATCTAGTGCTGTTAGGGCATTACCAACAATGCCATAATCGATACACGGCATGATATGTATCATCATGATACATCACCATAGAGATTTTGAATAATGGCCAAGCGTCCTAGACCACCGATTGCCAATGTTTGGAAAAATGTCATGTCAGAAAATGTATAGTTTGAAACATCAAATTTAAACATTTTGAATAAAAATAATTCATCCCATCGTTATAATCGTCAGGTGAGTGAAATGCTGTCTTTGGTGTCGTTTCTCCAATATACCATTATTGTTTTATTAGTCAGGCACCAACACCAATGTGTTATTACTATGCAGCTTATAGCCGATCTACAAGGTATCACGCCCACAGGGGGAAGTGCAAGTGGAGTCCACTGTGGTATTGTGCATGCTGGTCTGCATAATGGCTGTTGTACAAGCTCACGACGCGTGCCCCTAAATCGCTGATGCGTGTGGTTTCGTTTCCGAGGCTGTTCTGTTTGGAAGTGTGATTTGCGAGTCTGTTCTGTTCCAATGGAGATTTCGCCAGACACCAATCAGCAATCAGAGCGACCGTCTGGGCGATGGGGTATTGGGAATGGTGTGAGGACGTTATGGGAGGGTAATCAGGCAACCTTTTGGGCAACCTCTTGGACTATGTGTCAGGGGCGGATCTAACATTTCCCAATTGGGGGGGGGGGGGGGGGCAGGAGAAAATGGTAGGGGGCGACTTCATGAAGTCACACCCATACCATTTTCAGTTACAGGACTTTTATTAGGCAATTAAGCATCAATAATAACATCAGTTGTTGTTGAAGTTGCAACAGACACGCAACGCAGCATGCATAAAGCTAAAGGTCTGACTCAGAGAGTTTCCTGTTTTTAATGATGAAATGCTGTTGGTTTAGTGGTGACACAGCTGTAGTTAGTAGCAGTAGTAGTGTTTCAAATCATTTTAAATATAAGCAATTTGAAATATCTTGTGTTGTTTTGCATGCCATTGTGTTTGGTGGGGCAGTGAGCGAATTCAAGGGGGCATTGCCCCCCCATGCCCATGCCTAGATCCGCCCCGCCATGTGTTATGGCAGCTACAGAACGGTTCCTGGGGGTGAACAAAATAATGCTTTGATGGATACATGCGAAAAAAGAAGAAATACTGTACATGGACATCTGACCTTGCACACTGAAGGCTGTTGTTGATGGATAAATAAAAGCTAAAATATTGTAACTTACAGCAGTGGTTTTCAACCTTTTTGGCACCAGGGCCCACTATTTATTCAGAATTTGAGCCACGGAGCACCATTTGATGACATTTTAGCCCCACAGACCCCAAAACTAAAGATTTATTTCGCTTTTGTCCACAATTCCAGGCCGGAATATTTCGGATATTTCTCTAGTTGTGTAGACTTGGGCTAATTCACATGATGAATATTTTAACTGCTGGGAGTGTAAACATGAAACTAAATGGACCCGCAAGGGTCCATTTGGTTGATTGTGATGATTTTTTAAAGCATAACACACTGCATTTCCTGCCGTATCAGTGTGGTACATGGTACATTGTGACGCAATACAATTACGGCATTATACTCTTGATACATACAACTCTCAGAGGTCAAGGTTAATACTGCATACACAGCATTACTGCATGAACTGTACAGATGAGCTTGTGGATGTGTCAGTTACAGAGGAGTTGTAGCAAACCTAACAGCAAAGTGGGGAAAAACCTGGCTTCCACAGACATCCTTTTTTGCTTTATTAACCCTAATTATCCGCTATAATTGTGTCCGCAGCCACTTGTTAGTTCACCTAATTATAGCTGACTAATATTTGATTGTATAGACTAAAGGGTGCAAAATCTGGTGCTCTGCTAATTGAACTCAAACAATATTGACCTATTTTGCATTGTGCGCTCTACAAATGCACCAGTGTTGTGAATAACTTGGCCTTTTGAATTGTGTACCATTGTGTGTAATATTGACTGAAATGATGGACATTTTTTTTCCTAGAAGGTTCTGAGTGCAAGTCTGTCTGCCTGTCTGTGTGTGTGTGTGTGTGTGCGTGTGTGTGTCTGTCTGCCTGTCTGTGTCTGTGTGTGTGTGTGTGTGTGTGTGTGCGCGCGCATGCGTTTGTGTATGACGTATTTGAATTCCTGCATTTCCTGTGACCTATCAGTTTGTCCAATTTGTAGCCAAAGACGAATGACCTCTCCAGGGAGAATCATGCTCTTTATCCAGTGCATCCAATGCATCGCATCGCAGTGCAAAACAACAAACGCACCCGTCTTACATGCGCGGTAGGCACACATACTGTAACTGAATAATTCACTCTCCTTGTTTGTTGCCGTTAAACCACACATTGGTATGTTGTTCCTTCATTTTACAATCTGTTGACAGCAGCAGACAGCTACATTTGTAGGGTTTTATTGTTCTGGATAGATTGTTTTCCTCCAGTAAACTCTGTGGCGGCCTTGGCTCTAACTCAATTCTCTTTTGTGTTTCCTAGGATATTGTTAATATGATAACTAAGGGAACTTTAATATAACAAGATCAGTGGTTTTTAACCAGTGGTCCGGGGACCACCAGTGGTCCCTGAGAGGGTTCCAGGTGGTCCCCAGCTAAGTTGGTTAACCAGATGTAACTCTTGATAGGGTAAAAATTAAACCAAATGGTTAATCTGTATTCAACAGATTAACTAAAATGCCCTAAACTAGTGGTCCGTGGCTCAAATGCTGAATAAATGGTGGGCCCTGGTATCAAAAAGGTTGAAAATCCCTGAACAAGACCATGCACATACTGTAGCTCAGGGCTTTTCAACAGGTGGTCCGGGGACCACCAGTGGTCCTTGAGAGGGTTCCAGGTGGTCCTCAGCTATGTTGGTTAACCAGATGTAACTCTTGAGAACGTAAAAATGAAACGAAATGGACCCTTGCGGGTCCATTTGGTTTGATTTTTACACTCTCAAGAGTTAAAATATTCATCATCTGAATTAGCCATTTTGGAATGTATGTTTTGCTTCTTTTGTTTCCCAAATCTAGCCTGGAATTGTGGACAAAGGCAAAATAAATCTTTAGATTTGGGGTCTGTGGGGCTAAAATATCCTCAAATGGTAGTCTGTGGCTCAAATCCTGAATAAATGGTGGTCCATCCCTGAGATGAAAAAGGTTGAAAACCCCTGTTGTAGCTGATCATTTGATAGCCCTACCCATATGGGATACTTGTTGTCCCCCCTTCCCAAAACAGTGATGTGTTTCTTCATGCTCACGATCACAATACGCTATTTTCATTACTTGTGCCACTGGTTTTCAACCAGTGGTCCAGGAACCACCAGTGGTCCTTGAGAGGGTTCCACTTCCAAGCAGTCCACAGCTAAATGATGGAAAGTTGGTTAACCAGGTGTAGCTCTTTGAGAGCGTAAACATGAAACCAAATGTTTCATGTTTACGCTCTCAAGAGTTAAAATATTCATCATCGGAATTATCCCTACAAGTCTACACAACTAGAGAATGTAGAAGATTAATGGTCACTTTGATATGTATGTTTGACTGTTTTGTTTCCCAAGTCCAGCCTGGAATTGTGGACAAAAGCAAAAGAAATCTTCAGGTTTTGGTCTGTGGGGCTAAAATGTCATCAAATTGTGGTCCGTGGCTCAAATTCTGAATGAATAGTGGGCCCTGGTATCAAAAAGGTTGAAAACCACTGACTTGTGGGGACGCACACGGCTGCTCCTAATTACACGACAGAGACGCAAAGAAATTAATTTTGAGGGCCGGCTTGGGACTTTTTGAAACATTTAATTTGTTACACCTCTTGGTATGTTACCCTACTCACACAGTGCGTACTATATATACTGTAGCGACGGCCAGGGGCGGATCTAGGCATGGGTATGGGGGGGCAATGCCTTTAGCTTTATGCATGCTGTGTGTTTGTTGCAACTTTAAGATAACTTTAAGATGTATACTAAACGTCCTGTAACTGGAAATGGTATGGGGGCAACTTCATCCAGCCGCCCTCATACCATTTTCTCCATGCCAAGCGCCCCCCCAAGTTACATCCACCCCTGGTGACGGCACTGACATAGAATGAACTCCATCAATTAATATGCTGTGGCTTTATATAATACTACTTTTTCTTTTACATTTAGCCAACACAAATACACTGTAGCAGAGTAATCTCGGTCAAGCAAATCTACCTTGGAAATGTCAGTTTTCCTTTTGAATGACTTCCTACCACAAAAAAGTAACAGATTTGAATCCAGATGGTACAAATGGCTGGGGGATATCTTGGATAGGTTTCCCCAGTGGAGAGAAGTCAGGGAGGAGGTGAATGAAATCACAGTAGCCAGAGGGGGATTCCCTCGCTGGCAGGATCTTAGATTTTGCTTCCATTTGGAGGAAACTATGCAGGTGCATGTAGGTTCCAAGATGACTTCATGTGGTTATACTGCAAACTATTTTAAGATGTATTTTATTTAGATCATGCAAGTAAAAATTATTATACTATTTGTGAGTTTTGATGCATTTCAAATTATGGTCATTAAAGAGGAAATCCACACATTTTCAACATTTTTGGTTTGTTTTTTTCCTCCCTCATTCGGTTCCATTTTATACTCTCAGAGAAAAGGGCTCTGGGAAAAAGAACCACTAACATGGTGAAGTACATCTTGATGACATCAGCAGGATGTGATTCACCTTGTTATTAATGTTATGTGTTCATTTTCCTCAGAACTCCATTTCTAGGAACAGAATGGGGGGGGGGGGGGGGGGGGGGATTATGTCCACAGTCCACACAACATATATGACACATATGTTGAAAATCAGGGCCAGATGAAGTAACTGGAAGTAGGGGGGGGGGGGCAATGATAAATACTACAGATATTTTCTAATATTTTATATTGGGGGGAAAAGACTCCCCCATAACCTCTCACTGGGTGGGCAGGATGCACGTTTGGGTGGGCTCTACACCCCCCCCTCTAGATCCGGCCCTGTTGAAAATGTGTGGACTTCCACTTTAATGTGTTTGCAATCCCTAATTTTTCCATATCAACAAATGTGAACCAAATGAACCCTAGTGGGTCCATTTGGTTCCATTTTTACCCTCTCGGGAAAAAGGGGTTTGAAAGAAAAATAATTGTTAATGTTTTTTTTCAGACCTCCATTCTTACGAAGTACAGAATTGGGGGAACGTTTTGGTCAACATCTCTAAGGTAGGCCTATATTAATGGCATGTTAAAATGTTGAAAATGAGTGGAATTCCCCTTTAAGTGTACGGCGAAACCGCCTTGATACGAAGAATCAAGTGCATTGATACCGTAATACCGTTATGTTTTGCACGTCGTCCACGTGTGTCAATATTGTGCAACACATTGGATCACAGTCTCAGTTGTTCCCGTTATTCGCGATTCTTCAACTCGATCGCAGAGTTAAAGCCATTCTTTATGTACAGTATTTTGAACAGTTGTGATCGGTCTGGGGATCGATATTCTACACCAGGGGTTTTCAACCTTTTTGATCTCAGGGCCCACCATCCAGCATTTGAGCCACGGACCACCACTTGAGGACATTTAGCCCCACAGACCCCATAACTAAAGATTTATTTCGCTTCTGTCCATGACCATTAATCCTCTAGTTGTGTAGAGTTGGACTAATTCACATGAGGGATATTCTAACTCTTGAGAGTGTAAAAATGAATTTTTAGGTTCTCAAGAGTTACATCTGGTTAAGCAATTTAGCTGCGGACCACCTGCAACCATCTGAGGGACCACTGGTAGCAAACAAACAGCGTGTTTGCTTCCATGCACTGTGTGTGATCGATGTGAAGGAATCTGCATGCCAGTGTTTTTTGATCAAAAGCATGAGTCAAACGACACACTTCGATTCAGGGCCGGATTTAGCCAGCCCCACTAGGGTGGGCTGGTAGATTGGCAGGGTGGGAAACTCCAAAGTTTTTCATATGAAGGACTGGTTTTCAACCTTTTTGACACCAGGGCCCACTATTTATTCGGCATTTGAGCCACGGACCACCATTTGAGGACATCATACCCCCACAGACCATCCCAAACTAAAGATTTCTTTTGATTTTGTCCACAATAGGCTACTATGGCTGGATTTAGGAAACACAACATACAGATAAAACCATTTACTAGTTGTTGTAGACTTCGGCTGATTCAGATGACGAATATTTTAACTCTTGAGACGTGTAAACATGAAACCAAATGGACCCGCAAGGGTCCATTTGGTTTCATGTTTACGCTCTCAGAGAGTTACATCTGGTTAACCAACTTTCCACCATTTAGCCTGGGGACTACCTGGAACTCTCTCAAGGACCACTGTCTGGTGGTGGTCCCCGGACCACTGGTTGAAAACCACTGATATTACCTTTCATTGAGTGAGCAGGATGCACGTTTCCCCCCTGCCCCCCCTCTAGATCCGGCCCTGACTTCGATTTCATCCGTGCACTTTGTTTTTGTTGGCCAAATAATAGCCTGCATCAAACAATCGCTGTGAGCGTTTCCATAAAACCAAACGGGGTAAAAGACTCAGAGATCCGTGCTGTTTAGCCCACACTGGATGGGCAGCTGGAGATCGCGTTTCTCCTCAACTCATCAGGAAGTTAAAAAGAATCATCATGGCTCCACTTCTCAAACAGTTTTTAAAGCTGCCTCTTCTTCTCAACATAAATACCTCCCAAAAACATCACGTACACGCTGTTCACACAGCTCACAGATCATCGCCCCGTGCCATGACAGATCTAAAAGACCAGTCCCATGTTGTTGTTGTTGTTGGTCTGTGTTGGTCTGTCTGTCCTATATCTATAGCCCTGTTTACGTTATGGCATTAGGGTAAAGTAATTGAATACTCACAAAACGACAGGATAATCATCCACCGTGCCAGCTTGTGCCCGGTGACAACACTACTACTGTCCCACAGCATGCTTAATTAAAAAAAATTAAAAGTCCCCGGACCCCCCGGTCCTGCTGTACGGATCATATAAAGGAGGGCTTGTGTTGCTTGCAGCCTTCTTCTTGACAGTGCCGCCGAGGAAGAAAGATTTTCTGCTCTCACAGTTTCAGTTGACGGACAACGGGGGAGTGTGTTCTGTTCTGTTCTGTTATTCTGCTCTGCTCTGTTCTGACTGCTAGCACTTTGTACAAGGCGTAGGCGCGACGCCCTCTGCTGGACAAATAAACAGTATATCCTAGGCCAGGGGTGGGCAATTATTTTTCCCAAGGGGCCAAATGAGATACATAAAATACTAAGGAGGGCCAAGACTAAATGCTGAACTAAAGTCTGCGTAATATTAATTTAATTTCAAGATAAAAGTAAGTGTAAGACCAACCATTTTGACACCAGGGCCCTCTATTTATTCAGTATTTGAGCCACAGACCACTATTTGATGACATTTTAGCCCCACAGATCCCAAAACTTTCTTCAAGATTTCTTTTGTTTTTGTCCATAATTCCAGGCTGGATTTGGGAAACAAAACAGGATAACAAAAATGACCATTCTCTTACATTCTCTGATTGAATGTGTAGACTTTGGGCTAATTCAGATTATGAATATTTTAACTCTTGAGAGTGTAAAAATGAAACCAAATGGACCCGCGAGGGTCCATTTGGTTTCATTTATACGCTCTCAAAGAGTTACATCTGGTTAACCAACTTTCCATATTTAACTGGAACTCTCTCAAGGACCACTGGTGGTCCCCGGGCCGGTCAGAGTCAGCCAAAGGGCTGCATTTGGCCCCCGGGCCGCATAATGCCCAGGTATGTCCTAGGCTAAGCTATACAGTCTCAGCACATGTGTGTAGCTCTGGTCCAGAGCTCCACTGCTTCTATGAATGAATGAATGAATGAATGAATGAATGAATGAATGAATGAATGAATGAATGAATGAATGAATGAATGAATGAATGAATGAATGAATGAATGAATGAATGACTTTTTCATTAACAGAGATGAGAGTTACAGTACAAGTCAAGTACACACTGCTACAAAACTGATAACAGCTTGGAGAATTACAGTACAATTCAAGTGCATCAAATCTGAAAAAGCTGATTGGACACAGTAGTTAAGCATACACTTGTTTACAATAGTGGCCAACTTGTTCATTTCATTGAGGCATTCAAATACGTACAAAACAACTATTTCAGTAAAGTTAGAAGTAGCAAATCATGGAGGTAAAATCATAGTGGAGGCAAAAAGCAGTTTTGATAGCGGTTTTGAAGGAGTCAAGGGATTCACAAGTCTTAATGACTGTAGGGCAGGGGAGCCCAACCAGTAGATCGGGATCTACCGGTAGATCTCGGCCTGATCTCAAGTAGATCTCGGGAGATGTGGGGGGGAAAGAAAAAAAAGGCGGTGGATAAGAGAATGCAATGGCAGTGTTTGTCCATGTCTGTTGTACTTATGTTGTACTGTTGTAGGCCTATTTATGACAAGTCTGTTGTACTTTATGCTTATATGGACATAAAGTAAAGTGGTAAAACAAAGTAGTGTTGTGTTGTTGTGAAGTTACTGCAGGCTGGCAACGATGCGTGTGGTTTGAAATGTTGATATTGGACTGGTAGATCCCGGAGGGGTTGGCTGCTGAAAAGTAGATCTTCGGTCAAAAAAGGTTGGGCAACCCTTCTGTAGGGCGTTCCACATTTGGTCGCATATGAGCGGAAGGAATTAAGTCTCTTGTTTGTGCCTAATCTGGGTTGAACATGGTTAGTGTCACACCCTCTGGTGTTTATATATCCACTCCAGAAGAGAGGCTGGTCGGGTCAAGTAATGGCAGTTTGCATTTATGTTACAGAGCTCCAATGCAAGGCAGGCCCATAGAATCAGTGTAGCTCTGGACCAGAGCTACACAGTGTGCAATATATAGCCGGGGGTTTCAACCTTTTTAATACCAGGGCCCACTATTTATTCATATTCAGCAGCAGCTTACAATTTTTTGTATCAAGAAGAGCCAAGGAGGGCATTTGAGAGCTGCTTTGGGGTCATCATTTGAGACCTTGAACTTTGAATATTGGTAAACGAAAAAACATACTCCAACTGTGCACTTGTAACAATAGTGCAACTTTTGAGAGCATAAATCAATATCAAACAGTTTAGGTTTCATTTTACACTCGAGTTAAAGGATCTCCAGGGGTCCATTTGGTTGCCAGCTCTCATCATTTAGCCTGCATGGGGACCAGTCACCAACCCCCTAGAGCAGGGGTTTTCAACCTTTTTCATCTCAGGGACCACCATTTATTCAGGATCTGAGCCACGGACCACCATTTGAGGATTTTAGCCCCACAGAATACGTGGACCAAACTGGAATAGAGTTCTCAAACTCTGCCCGAACCCGACTTGCCCCGACATTTTAGTCAGACAGAATTGTTATTTTTATCACAATATAATAATTCAATATATATTGCTTTTTTCATGGAGCCCTAGGCCCGACCGAGAATTCACCCTCCAACTGGGGAACTTTTATTAGCTCCTCTGCTAACGTGGGGGAGGGGGAAACTCCATATATGGTCTGCACACCTCATAGAGCATTTTAACAGATTTTTTTTTGGGGGGGTGATATCTGACAAAAGTGAAATCACTTCCCCTACCTTTAAAAGGCTTGAACTGTCTGTGCTGCTCCAGTGCCTGCCTTCTCTACTGGTACCCAGACCACTGTTTGAAAAGCACTGATTCAAAGACTCCAAGGACTAGTGTGTGCAGTGCACCCATCATTGTGCAAATTGCTGGACCATTTTGATCCATAAATTTGCTGCAAGGTCTTTCTCTGGGAAAAAATAATAGGCATATAGAAATAACTAAGGTTTCATAATGAGGATGTTTCACAGCTGAATATAGTTTCTAAAATAACAGCTAGGTCTATATTGCATACTGTATCTCACTTGAAGATGACTTGAGTGATTCCAAAGTTAAACCCTAAAGCCTAAACGATGGCTGTGATTAGAAATTGAATCATGTTCAGTAGTATTATATATCTCAAACATGACAATAATATATGATAACTGGAATGCAATTTTGCAATTGCAAAGTGTGGTTGCCCCGATGATGTTGTAGTGGTGACGTGGTGACGTAGTAAAATATTTTTTTACATCTTTTTACATCACCTTCCTTGCTCAGCCAATCGAATCATTTCAATGTTCCTTGGTCACTAGCCAATCGAATGATTATATCTATATACCATATTATAATCACGTTCCTTATTATATGTTACAGAGAAAACACATCACAATATCAATAGTGTGGTTGCCATTCAGGCAACCCCACTAACTAATAACTGCCTATAGGTGTGTGTGTGTGTGGGGGGGGTGTTCTGGCCATATATGGAGCATGTCTTTAGTGTATACGGTTTGATGAGGTCAGATCAAATTATGAATGTCAGAAGAGGCCAGCTCCATATATGGAGATCTAAGGGTGGCAGCGGAGGGCCCTGTCTGGAGTGTACAGGGTTTGATGAGGTCTGCTCAACATATAGAATGTCTAAAAGCGGGCCACACTTTAATTTTCGTACCTGTTGAGGACTCTATTTTTCGCCGGCTGCACTAATAGCTTTTGGATGGGCTTGAATGGACAGGTATCAGTCAAAAAGCAGACTTCGAAGAGGAAGGATGGGTGGGGAAGGATCAATATATGAAATGTCAGAACAGGTCAGCTCCATAACTCTAAGAGACTGACAGAACGACGGATGGACGGATTGAGAGGTTTTGCAGGTTTTCGTAGCAATTTCATGACAAATATTGTGTTGTTTTTTTTTTACGTCTTTCTTTAAAACCCTGCGAAGCCAGGCCTAGGCGTAAAGCGTTGAGTGTCGGGACATGGCTGCAGGCTGTAATTTCTATTCCACAAATAGGATGTCAGATAATAAAGTTTCCTGGGTAAAGTATTTTGAGGCCAAAGCTCTGGAGATGAGAGCTTGTTGCCATGCAGCCTTGATCCTTCTTGGCAAATTTCTGGATAGCAGCCCCAGGCTATGTCTGACGCAGTCTGTAGGTATGAAAAACAAACAATCAGAAAACCCTTTACGTATTTTCGAGAATCCATTATGTTGGCTAATTAGGTGCCACCTGGACTTAATGCCACAAAGGATTTGATGTGTTTATGATTAATTGAAATGCTACAGTAGCCGCTGAATTAATTCATTTATTCATTTCATTAGTCACTTGTTTACCAACTCTATATTCTGGGGCAAAAAACTCTGCATTTCTACAAAAAAAGCATGATTTTGCTAAGGGCATGTACAGCATAGGCTTATTCTCCAGGGTTTGTTTATTAATCGATATAGCTCGTACCTTGTGCGAGCGATGTGTTGAATAATCGTGGAAAATTGAGCTATGGGCTATGGCCAAGTGTTATGTCCATATTTCCATAAATAAGTATTTAACAGCATCCCTCTGGCTTGATTCACAAAGGTATAATGTGGTGTGGACGCTAATGATGGAATGATATTGTCTGGTTCCATCACTCTAGACCAGGGGTTTTCAACCTTTAGGACACCAGACACCACCAATTATTCAGCATTTGAGCCACGGACCACCATTTGATGACATTTTAGCCCCATATACTTAAAACTAAAGAATTCTTTTGGTTTTGTTCACAATTCCAGATTGGATTTTGCAAACAAAACAGTGCAAACTTCTTAATGAAGTGGTGCTATTTCATATGATGAATATTTTAACTCTTGAGAGTGTGAAAATGAAACGTAAAAATGAAACCAAATGGACCCTTGCGGGTCCATTTGGTTT